>JACDOX010000165.1:785128-834586 GCA_014549065.1 Cardinalis cardinalis | reverse complement strand
ATCCATCCATCCATCATCCATCCATCCATCCGTCCATCATCCATCCATTCATCCATCCATCATCCATCCATCCAACCTCTGTGTGCATGGCACCTTCACAACTGCATTTAGAGCACTTAGCCTGGGTGTGAGTCAGAGAGTAACTCCAGAGATGATGCACAAATGTGAGGTCCCCTACAAAAATCTGTGTTTGAGGTTGAATTATCTCCCCATACAGGACAGAGCTGCTCCAAATTTTCCATTCTTGAAACCAGAGTTTCTTGCCTTCTCCTGATGAAACCTTTGAGGTGTATTGGGTAATCTGCCTGGGCACTGGCACTGCTGGTGTCAGCTTTACAAAACTGCCAGCTCTGCTTTGAATGTGCCATCTTCCCTCTCTCAGCYGGCTGCTCTTCCCCCTCCTTCAGTGTCAGTCTTGTCACCAGTGCCTTGCTCGACCAGGGGACATGGTCATGGAAATGCCAGGGTGGAACTGGGGAGGGGCAGTGGCTCAGGGCAAAAAATAGACAAAAATTCCTGGCTGAGACAGAAATTCCTGTCTGTGTGTCTGTCACAGCCTCGCTCYCCTCAGCAGGTCCTGTGCCAGAGCCAGCAGCCTCTCAGGGCTCTGAAGCAGGACTGGGCTCTGCTGTGGCACATGTGCAACAAGATGTGGAAGAAAGGGAGGTTTGGGAATAGAGAGTACAGGAGAGGAAGGGTGAGAAAGCTTCCAGTGAGTGTGTTACCTCTTCAGGAGGACGTGGGTCTCACCTGAAGAAAAGCAGGGAGTGCAAGGAGCTGTCACAGCTCTCAGCATGTGAAATTGTTGAAATTGCTTGCAGTTGGAAAAAGTGAGGCTGTCCTGGGAACTAAACCATCATTTCCTGCCTGTTTGGGGATGGAAGCAACCTTGCAGAGGCTGGGTGAAAGGAGAGCAGCGCAGGGAGCTGTGTCCAGCTCCTCGGAGAGCCGGGGGCCAGGGCACTCCGTGGGGCTGTAAACTGATTCCATCCCTCCCAGTGGGGTGCTCAGGCTCAGGGCTAATGATGGTAATTGAAATGTCGACCTTAACAGTTTAATTGCACGGCAAACAAGTATCATCCAGCTCTACAGCATTTTTACATGTATAGAAAGAAATTGTTTTAGCTGCGGTGGTAGATAGATGCAGAGTCRAGCAATTGCTAGAACTGCTACAGATTATCACCCCAAAACCGTGTCTGAATCAAGGTATTGCTTAGTTAGTGTTAAAAAAGATCCTCCATTTTCCTATAGATACCACTAATATAAACGTTTCATAGCTGGTAATATTGCTTGGTCTCCCCTCAGCCAGCTGCAGAAGTATCTACATTTAATATGTTTTCAACAATTGGTCATTACTTATTAAAATATTATATAAGAAATTTTAATAATTTATCCTATAATAATTTACTTTATAATAATTTCTACAATATATTGAAACTTTCCTCAGTACAAATAATGGTGTCAAAACAGAGAGTGAAACACAGAGGGACTCTGAGGTAAGTTGCATTGAATCTAATAAAAGCTAATGACAATAATAAACAAACAGCACAGCTACTCTCTGAAGGCACTGAATTGCATAAAGAACTTTGAAAAAAATCCATGTGTGAGGGCCTTTCTTGTAATTTCTCAGGTTCTCTTAACATCAGCCATGGCCAGTGTGTTGCCAGGTTTTTCAAACAATACTACTGTGCCTAATTAAAGCACAGTCCTGGCTGATCCAAAACTATTTCTCAGGTGATTTCTGAGAGAACAGTTTCTGAGCTTACTTCTCAGGAGCCACAGGGCACCATGACCACTCAATCTCTGCCCATGGCAGGGAGGCTGGAACTGGAGGATCTTTAAGGTCCCTTCCAACCCACATCATTCTGTGATTATTCTCCTGCTTTGTGGGAGCAAACTCCGTGCCAGAGGTGTGAAACAATTCCAGGGCTCGTGGTGCTCACCAGGTTTGAAGCCAGGCCACTGTGATGCTCCCAAGGGTCTCATCTTTAGCATCTCACCTGGGACTTCCACCCTGTATCCCTCTTATCCCAAGAGCTGTGGTGGGAGCTGATGGGCTGCAGATGGGACTGGCTTCTCTTTTGTCTTCCTTTAGCTCAGGAAGGATATCACCAGCATGCAAGTCCTTTGTTGCAAACATTTTATGAATACAATTTGGAAACAACTACCACAACCCACTCATCCCTCGCCCCTTCTGCAACACACCATCAGACACCTTTCACACACTCCCTCTCTTTTCATCCAGTCTAAGTTTTTCCAAAAGATCAAAAGCTGCTAAGACTGCTGGCCAAGTCATATTTTCCTCTTGTCAGCTAGTACTATTTTCTTAGCAGACACATAGGATTATAGCTGCCCCTTTATTTTTTTGTTTGGTTTTGTTTTGGTTTTGTTTTTTGGGTTTTGGGGTTTTTTTTTGTTTGTTTGTTTGTTTCAAATGAAACTTTGCTAAGCACGGGCTGAAATTGTAAATAACTTGCTGGAAAGCTATAGCAAGCAGTTCAAAAGAGCATTCTGGCAGTAAAATCATTTCTAACCAATTGCATTCTCTGTCTCTGTCTCTCTCATCATTGCCACTGCTCTTGAAGCAAGCTGCCTGTTACCATCTGAGAAGGAGCTCAGAGAGGCCTTGATGTGGTTTCATGTGCTCCTTGCCTTCTAAGGACTCTGTGTGCAGGTTTGTCTCTTGCATCTCTCCTTAGGCTGGGTCACGCAACACCAGGGTGCTGCACAGCTCACCCAAAAGCCCAACACACATTTTTATGTAGTTTTGARTTATGTTTTTAGCCTGCAGCCCATTGCTGTCTGCCCTCCTTTCTTAATATTGGTAATCAACCAACATCTAGGCAAGAGCTTTCTGAGGGTGTCGATACAGCACGGCTGAAATCTGCCTTGACTGATCATCCTGAACAGAGACTCTGGCTTCTAGGATCTATTAAATGAAGGGAAAAGAATTATAACATGTGCTCTTTCTAGGTGTCCAATACTCTCTTTATTTATTTGGCTGGTTTATTTGTCCTCCTGAGCCTCTCCTCTGGCTGCACCTTCCTCAGCTGTGCTGCACTTTGGCAAAACCCAGGTCTGATAGGGAAGCTCAGCCCACAGAGGCTGTGCATGGGGAGCCCACCTCCCTGATGAAATTCAGCACCATCCACAACCTCTTTTCATATGTTCATATTTATACAAAGGCAGCCTTCATGCTCCTGACTGCATTTAATCTTCCCCATTTCCCCTCCAAACAGCTCAGCTCCTTTTTATTCAAATCCTCCCCAGATTCACTTCCATTGTGCATTGTAGATGCAGTCCCTYGGCGTAATGAACTCCCTCACAGCTGTAGCAACTATTGTTGAATTGTCAGTTCTATTTAAAATGCCAGGATTAACTGTTACCCAGCTGGTCATCTGAGCAGGAGGAACATGGGTTCATCTGCTGTTGCCTGGTACAGGGGAGACGTGAGAGATTTCTGCAGGGCAGCACCACGGCTTGGTGGGTTCAGAGTGAAGAACTCTGGTCTCTTTGTTCTCTAATTAAATGCCACCTCTGCCCTACAAATATCTAAAAGAGAAAACACAAAATTGAATCTAATTATAATTTTCCATTAATAAGCCATGGCCGTGTTTTTTACAGAATAAAAAAGTTCATGCTTCAGGGCTAGAAATAGTTTGTTAATCAAAAATAAAGTGGCTGAGGCTCTCAAGCCTCAGGATCTGTGCCTTTTCAAAACAAATATTGCAGTTTCACAATACTTGCAACACAGCCTGATCAATGCGAGCACGCAGCTCCGTGGATGGATCATGGTGCTGGAAGTGCTCTCCATGGAAATTTTGATCCAGCTCTACTCAAAGTCCATAAAATCCATAGGGAATCAGAATTTTGAGACCAAATATTTCTGAAGCACAGACTTCTGGTTTGGATCCATACTCAGCCTAGAAAGAACATACTTGCTTGAAATGGATTGACTGATTTGACATTAAGATGTTACAGACTCCCTGTTTAAGAAAGTTCTACAAATCCTATCATTTTATCCACTGTCAGTCTTGCTTTAACATTTCCTCTCCTAGACAAGGGATCATGGCTTTGAGACATTTGTCTCAATTAGTTTKCTTGCCAGTTTAAACACTTGTCCCAATTTAAGATAATTACATATCATTTAAAAATAAATTCACATAAAAAGGTCTCATTAGAATTGTTTGCAATCAATTTAAATAATTAGCCAAAGATATTATAACATTTTCGACTGATGGTACTGCGTGTGAGATCAATTTATCATTTCTTGATCATGATTCAAAACATAGGTAAAATACCAAGAAATTGCAATCCAAACTTGAAAGCATAAAATTGTAATTTTACAAATTGAACTGGGGGGGACTGCTGGGATTTGACTGCCTGAATTTGTTTCTGGGAAAAATATCAGCCAGAAACCATAGTTGGGAATTCAGATGTTGCTTGCTTTCACTTATTTCATGTAACACAAGAACACAGAGCAGATATTAGCCTGSTACAAATGTGGGAAGAGTCCTAAAGTCGAGAAGCCTCCTGTGCTTCCAGTGAAACCATTATTTATGATCCTCTGGGAGGAGCAGCACCAGGTTACATTCAGCAAACTGTCCAGGGAGACATGTTGGGCTCAGACACCTCTGCAAACTACTAGAGACAATTTTGTATTTTGTAGGGCCAGGACAGTTTTGCTGATACATTGCCTTKGTGAAGGAATAAAAATATTAAGACTGAAAATAAAATCAAAGACTGAAATGAACGTTTCATATTTTTATACTTAAATGGAAATATAATTTCTTTGTGCATCCCTAAATGCATTCTGTTCTAATTGGTCTGAGAAGTGACACGGGGTAGATTGCTAAAATACCTATTTTCACATATATGTATATAAAATAGAAATTCTATTTAGTCTTCCCCTATTTGTAAAACTTTACAGGCTTAATAGGAGCTGTAACTTTTAGGTGTTCCTTTTGTTGTCCTCCCAATGTCATGTTCTGCTGGTAGGAAGGAACATCCTTCACAATAATGTTGGGATGCAGSAAATCCCATCATTCTTATGCAATATTGGAAGGGGACAGAGTGCCCTGCATTTTAGGGTACCAAAGTGTCCTCTAAAAGATCTTTTCCAGATGTTTGTTTCTCTTAAAACTTTTTGTTTTCAAAATGTATCTTTCCAAGTTTGCTTTTGGATGTCTTTTTTTTTAAGGAGAGTAAAAGTTGTCAGATACATGCTCTCAATATCAGGTGTTGGAAAGTTCTGGTAAATCTTGTCAGCAAGGTACATTTAAATTATAACTGATTCTTATTTCCTACCTCTTTGGTGCACCCAGGAAAACAGTGAAATTAACACTGAACTTTTTTTTTATTACTGCCTTTCCTGATTCATCCAGTGACCTTCCAGACCAAGAGCAGGTCCCCTGATACCCCAAAGTACAAAATTCCTTCAGTTTTGTACCTGGGTATTAATTTCGATTCACAGCTTCTCTCTTCTTCTACACAAAGAGGATTAAATTCTCTTWCCATTTCATGCAGTTGCAAAACACCTGCCAAGGCCACCAGGGCCAGAATTTCACCCAGAAATTTCATTCCATGCTAACTGTGAGGCTCCTGGTGGTGGTGGCACGTCCCCAGCTGGAGCTCTGCTGCACTCCAGAGCTCTGCAGGATCCCACTGGGATCACATCCAGGGGATGAAGGGCAGGGCATGCCCTGGAGTGATTTTAGTTCTCTAAGCAGTAAATGGACATGACTCAGAGGGGTTTCCACAGCAATACCTATTGCAGCTTCTCTCTGCTTTCCTTTTCTTTAGCAAAGCAGACCTAAAGAGAGCTTATATTATTATTATCATTATCATTATCATTATCATCATCATCATCATCATCATCAATCATCATCATCATTAATAATTATTACTATTACTACTACTATTATTATTAACATGTACCTGTTTATAAAATATAAACATATATAACATATATAAWCAWATATATATMATATATAACATATATATAATATATATGTATTGTTTCACATGTATCTGTTTATAATAGACTTTTCCAAGTATAAAAATAAAGTACAATCACTTGCATATCTGCAATGTCACGTGTTTATGTCTTTCACTACTCTTTAAGAAAAAAAGGGAGATGGACTAGTGTTATATTTTTTTTTACTGTAGGAAAGTGAAATTAAATATAACTGTACTGAAGAGTGTAATATTGTTGTTTGTACGCACATATATATATTTCTGGCTATTCATATAAGCATATAAATATATATATATGTACATATATAAAGACATATACATGTGATTTGAGTTTGCCTGGACAAACACTAAATTGCAGACTATCCCTCTGGAGATAAACCTATTTTTTTTGACCTTTTTCAGCCTTCCCATGGCTGTTGAACTGAGGAATGTAACAGCAGTGTGAAGTCCGTGTCATGCCTCCATCATAGGACTTTGAGTGTCATTCAACCCACAAGAATAGCTCACTATATGCTCTACACAGAAAAAAAAAAAAGTGACTGTACTGAATCAGTGGATTTAAAAACCTTTGTGTGTCAAAAATTCACTTTTGATGTCAGTCCAGCCAAGTATAGTCTCATGGTCATATGCCTCTCACAGTCAACTTCCACCTTGAGAGAGTCATGAAATCCTGCTGCAAATGAGACATTCTGTGGTTTAAGAATGCGTTCAGAATTTAGGCTGAGCATTGTCAGAGTCATTATTTAGGATTTTTGAATTCTGAGGAAGCATCAGTTCCCGTGCAYCTCCATTCATGCTTTGCCTGGGCACAGCAAAGTCCTTTTCAGGAGCATCCCTGCAGTCCAGAGCAATCTGGGCACCTGCACAGGGCAGCTCTTGGGTGTAGAGTTGGACTTGCCGTGCCCTGAGCTGTGATCCTCTTTTAGCTCTCCTTTCATCCACCAAGAGAGAGTGAACTGTATTTACAAATACCAGAATTAGCTGCACCATGTGATTAGTTAAGCCCTTTTTTAAAAACATGTGGGCYGGCCCCCTCTCCACCACAAGCCTTATTTATAACTTGCTTCCTGGCTGTTGTGTTGACAAACTGAGCTCCTTCCACCACCCCTGCCACCCCCACCTTCTCCCTTCACCAACACATGCTACTTCTGCCAGGACTTCAAAGTTTATTTATCAAGCATTTTTTGAGGGGTGGGAGGTGAGCAGGAGGGAGGAAAGAGGAATCAGATTGTTCCAAAAATCAAAGCCATCAATTAAAACCAAATCCTTTCTTATTGCATAGTGGGACACACAGGAACTAAGCCCCAACATATTTTGAAAGTAACACAAAGTTTAGCATGGAGTTGCTCAGGAAATCTTGAACTTCAGGAATCCTGCAGGGCTTTTCAGGTGGCACTGAGTGGACTGAAATCCACCCAGGTGCTGCACAGAGCCAGACACTTCCAGCCCTGTCCTGCTTATCTGGCTCAGTGATGCTCGCTCCAACTCCCATTCCCAGGCTTTGCAATCTTACTTAAAGACCAGCTAATGACTGCATCCTGAAAATCACTCTTCAGTGCCAATGATTTGATCTTCAGGATATTCAAAAGTAAAATATCCCCCAATTTAAATGCAAAGCCTTGCTTTATGCTGCATGCACAAACATAAAAAAACCTTCCAGCAAGTGCTTCACATCCAGCGCATTACGCACAGGGCTGAAGTTTCCTTGGGTGTTTTTTTTTTCTGTCACAGCCATCAGGATCCAGGAATAAGTAGCAAGAAGTTTCAAGTGACCCACCACAAGCGTGTTAAATGCACAAACTTAGAGGCAAGGGGTTATCTCTGTCTCTTGTTTGGGAGTCTCCCAAATGCTGACTTGTTTTTTTACCTATACGAGGCATCTGATGTCACTCCCGTGTGTGGGTGGAAAATGCTGTACAAAGGTTAAACGAGTTCTTTCATCCTTGCTCATGAAAGTAGGCTCATATTGCATTTCCAGTAACTAAGTGCATTACTATAACAGGTTGGGGATTTGCTTTCTGCRTGCGTCTGTACCTCTGGTGACTAACTGGCCATGTGCTCTCCCCACTCATGATGATCTTGCTTAAATTATTGCTTAATCTGAACACTCTGTTGGCCAGAGTTTAGAAAGGTACTGCAGCCAACATTTCCCGCTATCAGTGAGCAGCMTTTCAGGCACAGCACCACAGGACCTGCTCTGCAGGCTGCAGAAATGAACTTTT
This sequence comes from Cardinalis cardinalis, assembly GCA_014549065.1. Lineage (NCBI taxonomy): Eukaryota > Metazoa > Chordata > Aves > Passeriformes > Cardinalidae > Cardinalis > Cardinalis cardinalis. The sequence continues at coordinate 826,388 of JACDOX010000165.1, read as the reverse complement.
TAGAAATAAAGYGTAAAGACTGCATCCCATAAAACAGATTGTTTCTTCAGCCAAGTCACTGAGTTTAACATAGGAGCACGCATTTTTGCATGTGAGCACAGGAAAAATCCCACTGGTGGTAGCYTACTATTAAGCAAAACTTTATGAATTGTGATCAATGGAAGTCTGAAAGAATCTAGAATCACTGGAGYTACCTCAGTGGATATTATGCAATAGAATTATCCAAAAGCCTCTGATAAAGTGAATTTTTTTTTATCCCCAGAAAGGCTGTTCAACACACGGCAGCCCAGGATGCTGGAGAAAGCCTCCCATGGCTGAAACAAGCAGGCCATGCACAAGTTGCACTCAGGGGTGCAGCTGGAGGCTCAGGAGCTTGACGTGAGTCATCTTCTGCCCGCGTAGCTCCCGTGCTGCAGGAGGGGAGGTGTATCAGCACAGAGGTGTATCAGCACAGAGATCATCTCAGCTACCTCAGGGAGGCTCTCAGCCTCCCACACTGCTGCCAGCTCCACCTGGGCCAGCCAGTTCAGAGGAGCTCAGATGTGTCTGCACGAGCCCCACGAGCTGGAGCGCAGCACGGAGGTGTGAGGTGAACAGTAAGAACAAAAAAACCAGGTGGCCTGGCAGAAACTGAGCTGGGGTGTCTCGTGTCTTCTAGCAGGGCTACTGGTGGAAATGAACCTGAGAAAGGGATGTGTGATACTGTGGGAGCATCTGCAGAACACACACACACAGAATCACTGAGTTGTTTGAGTTGGAAGAGGCATCGGTTTCAACTGCAGCACTTCCAGATCTACCAGCAAACCATGTCCCTCAGTGCTCTGCTTGCACTTTCATATAAAAATAATTCATAAATATATAGTAATATATTTTGGTCTTTTAAGTACCTTCAGGGTTGGTGACTCCACCAYTTCCCTGGGCAGCCTGTTTCAATGCCTGACAATTTTTTCTGTGAAGACATATTTCCTAATATCCAATCTACACCTYCCCTTTCTTCTCTCATCCTCCAATCTTTTTCTTGAGAGAAGAGACCGRTGCCTATTTTCTCAAAACCTCTGTCAGGGAGTTCTAGAGAGTGATGAGGTCCCACCTGAGCCTCCTTTTATCCAGGCTAAACTCCCCCAGCTCCCTCAGCCACGGACCATGAGATTTGTACCCCATCCCCTTCCCCAGATCCATTGCCCTTCTCTGGACACACTCCAGAGCCTTAAAATCTTCATTGTTGTGAGGGGCCCAGAACTGACCACACTATTGGCTGAAACTGAAGAAAAACATGGTGACAGCCCTGACAATGCCAGGTGAATGGCAGCCCAGTACAAGCATTGACAATTAGTAAGAAGAATTTGGRAAGTCAAGGGCACTTTATTGACTTATAAACTGGTACACTCTGGAAAAGGCTTGGTTCACTCCTGATGACAGCCCTGCAGGAAAACTTCTCCAGAGTGTGGAATCTGTGGGGAAAAAAAAAGACAAATTGTGTATTATGAGGTGCAGGACAGGGTAGAAAACATTATAAACAGCATAATGTGATAGGTAAATGAATAATGCACTGCCAACAGGGACGCTGTGTTCAGTTTTGGTCAGTGCTTTTAGAGGAGATAATACAACAACAGAGGGGATTCAGATAAAAATAATTAAAATAAATAGAGGAATGAAGAATTTTCTATGTGAAAAGATAAAAGGATTAGGTCCATTTAATTTAAAGACAAAATAAGAAGAAATATATTAGAGGTTTTCAATATGATAAGTCTAATACAAATGAAATATCCTGTGCTCCTATTCAATGTTTCTCTCATTCAAAAAGGTGGAAACATTACATAATAAAAATCCATAAGGAGTGATAAAAGACTGCATTTTTTCTCACAACACCAATACAAAACCATTCTCTGAAATTCTTTGTTCTAGCAAAATTAAAATGGACTGAATGCATATGAAGAAAACTGGAATATGCAAATTCATGGAGTTCAAGAAATATTTTTTAAGAAGTTATAAACAAAAACACATCTCTGGMTTACACAGATCCTGCTCTGATATCAGCATTACAGCATTACATTCAGGAGAGGGAACAGAAMGCATGGGAGAGAGGGTGCCATGAAAATTGTTTTTCCTATTACAAATGGCATTATGACTTTGGATATCTCATGCCTGTTAATACTAGGCCTAAGTTGTTCATGAAGGCAGGATTCAAACTTTTCCAATGGCAAAGCTTCTGGCCCTATCCTTGCACTGCTGTAAGCCCATGAACTTTAAACTCTGTATATGTGAGTGTGGAAATCCCACTGCCAGTGCAGACCCAAATTGTGCCTGCCCAGTGCCTCAGGCTGGGCTAACACACAGGAGAAAATCCACTTCTGGTGTGAAAGGGAAAAAAATATTAGCCTGACAAATTATTTAAAAACAAATAATAATTCTGAGAGCTATTTGTAACTGGAAAAAAACTAACAAGTCCCAGCAGAGACAGACTGGCAGGCAGAGAGTGGAGAAAACATTGCAGAGCTAATTAATTTATTACATAAATCCATAGCTTAACAAGTGATTAGCACTCAATATAAATGCCATAAGCAAAAAAAAAAGGAACATTAGAGCTTTCAGGAGCATCAACCAGCATCCTTTTGGGAGGGTAGGACCAGAGTCAGTATCCAGCCTTCAGGAACGAGTGGCTCATGACACACTGCATGTAGTGGCCAGATTTTTCCAAAACCAGAAGCTCTTCCTCCCCCATAGCTTAAAAAGCCAACAAAACARACCAAACCCCAAAAATCTCCAAGCCCACATACAGTACAATGAGGGAGAGAGAGAGTAAGAGAAAAAAATTTCTCTGGTCTTCGTAACCCAGTTCCTCCTACATGCATTTCCCACAAACTGTCAACATCCCACAGGAATCTACCCACGTTACACATCACAGCACAATGCTCCCAACAAAGGCAGCTCAACCCATGATGTTCCAGGCAGCCTTTCAAACCGCCCTCAGTGCAAGCTCACCAGCTCTGTAATTAGGTGTTAGGTTTGATCAATCCCRGGATTTTTGCAGGCAGAGGATTCTTTGGCTGTTCAGAGTGATTTGTGCCTGCATGGTCTGGCTGGAAGGAACAAAGGTTCGTCCCGTGAAGAGAATGAGACTTTCCACACTTCTAGTGAAGCAATTAAACATGTGTTCTGGTTCATTCCTATTTAAAACAGCCTTTAATCAAGCGTGGGGACCGCAGTGGTCCTGTCAGTTCCACGCAGCTCAAACAGGCAGGTGACTGCTCCCCTAAACAGGCTTTAATTTATAAACATCAATAATAATGTTAATAGTCATCATCGTGACAACATCTGCTCTGTTTGGCCTTACATGACAACACCAGACTTCAGGAGGGAACTATGATAAATTAAAAGCACAGGTTCTTGCCATAAACAGAKCTGGGGAGACAAAGCTGGGAATAACACTGATCCTTGCCAGTAGGTTTTTCTTTGGTACATGGCGGGGTGTTGCAGGGTTACAATGACCATTCAAAATGCTCCTTTGGTGTGTGATTAACTCTGAGCAAGTGAATATTCCTACTGACCCAGGTCAGCGTCATATGTTTCATTTTAGTCTCCAAAATCAGGCGTTAGGACAAAAGAAGGTGGAAAATATAATTTTAGGRCACCAGGAGGTAAAAGACAAAATGTGAGAGAAACTTATAGGGCCATGCAAGCAGCCAGCTCTCCAGAGGGCTGCACAGCCTGTTTCAGGTGTTTTACTAATCATTACACTGGTGGTGTTGAGAGAGCTGCTGCTAATGACTCTTCTCCTACTCCAAACACTCTGCCCAGAATGGGAATAACAACAAATTTGGCAATCAATTCTTGAAGTTTCAGCACCAATCATGTTTGGCACAACTCACTAATCTAAACATGCATCTGCCTCTGTTTTCACCACACATACCTTAATTACCACAAAGTCTGATTTACATTGTTATCACTCAGGTGCATTCAATGTCTTCCTGCAGCCCCTTTCAACTTCCAGATGAACTTTGGATACACCATCAGCCAGACAACACATTGTGGCTCTTTGGTTTCCAGTGCTCTGTTACAACTGATACTCTGATATTCCTTTTATTTTATTTTATTTTATTTTATTTTATTTTATTTTATTTTATTTTATTTTATTTTATTTTATTTTATTTTATTTTATTTGCCTTCCTATAACTTTCAGTTAGGAATTATGAAAGCAGTACAGAGCCATGGGTATGGAGAACTCAATGGTGTTCAGGGACAGCTGCCACACTGCAGGTGACTGTCTGACCACTGTGACAAACAACAGTTCTGCTTACTGTACAAGAGTTTTCCGGATGAATTTTTGTTTTTATCAATCTAATCTTTATTCGCATTTTCTTGTCTTTCTAAAAAAAAAATTACAGCATTTTATTACTGGGTTATTTTCTGAAGTAACTTTGCTTTTGCAGTTGCGTGTGGTACAACCAAAATCTTTGCATCTGCTATGTATATGGGCATGTATATAAATACAGATACATGCACAATAACACATGTGGAGGTATCTTGATTATGCTCATTTGGGGGATATATTCAAAATTACAAAAGAGCAAATTCAGTGGTTAAAAGACATATTTTAACAGAGACATGGTGCAATTCTTCCCTGTGATSTTTACTGTGACCTTTACTGCAAACCACATTGTTTCAGGAAATGTTCTGATATTTCTAATCAATGATGGTGAAGCAACATTTCAAAGGAGGGTTTTCARGCATATTACAGTTTCTTATTCCATGGAAATGCAAGGGAGGAGGAAAAGCACTCTTATCTTACGTAATCATTCAACACTTGTTTTATGATACATTCATACACCTAGGAACTTTCTGGGGTTTATTTTTATCTTAATATTAATGAAAAACACAYTGAAAGACAAATCATAAAAATGAGAAGTTTAATGTCTGAATCATCACTGAAAGGACAGAGTGACAACATATGGATGATCTATTAGATGGTCCCAAGCCTCTAAACCTTGGGATTCGCCTGAGTGGAGCATCAGACCTCTGAGTTCATGGTGATTTAAACAGGAAACATTTGGGGTTTTAGACAATTGTGTCTAAAAAGTAAACCTGTAACTCCCCCAAATATAGTTATTTTTWAAAACATAATGGTTTTTAATTCTTAAAGTACTTCTGCAGTATCTTGAAATAAGAGAGGTTGCAATGGACCTTTGCCCAGCGGACACGCTTGGGAGGAGGAGCTGGGGCCAAACTGTTCTGTGCTTGCTCCTCGTAGGTTCACAACACTCAGTGTTGTGGGTTCCCATCCCATGTTGTGGGTCCTCTGACTTTGTCAGCTCAGTTTTTCACAGCCTTGTGAGCTGCTGTGCTTGAGGATGTGGCACAGGGGAGGAGGGGATAAGGTGGATGAGATCCAGTGTTGTTCATGACCATGTTACACTGGACAGATGCAGCAACAGCTGACAGACAGACATGCCCAGCTCCCACCTTTGCCATTGTGTGGCCACAGCTCGCAGGAACCAGGAGGGGAGGGGACAGGTTGGGCAAAAAGCAAATGTGGGGATGCTGAYCTGKTTTTKTTTGGTTTTGTTTGTTTGCTTTTTGTAAAGCTCGTGGTGATAGAAAGCCAACATAAYTTACAGTTACTCATCATATCTGCARTTATTAGGGAGAGCTGTTCCTAGTTTCAGTCCTAATTGTGGTACTAGTAATTTCAGATTTTTTTTAAATCASTGTGAGGGACTGCAAAAAATCTCCCCATGAAAACAAGCAGTGACCATGAAGGTGTAAAATGAGATAATTACAGCCTGAAACAAAGGAAAAAAATGTTGGTATTCAATTACCYCAACAATAATTAAAACTTGCATCTGATGGTCTTAACTGAAGCATCTGCTTAGGAACAGAAACCATTTTGTTCCTTGTTGGTCCCAATTTACATTCCTACAACAGTGCTGGAATAAAAAGACAGACTAGTGACCAAATGGAACTGTCTGTACAGCCTTGAAGCAAAACTCTCAGGATTTAAATTCCCTTWACTGCAACATGAGCTTGGTTAGGGGTGATTGGCTCTTTGCTGTCATTCACAACAGAAACAGCCAAGCTCAGGTTCAAGAGGTTTGAGAGTTCTCTTAAAAGGCTCTTCAGGCCCACGTGCCTTTCTCTGACTCCATGGTGTGAGAGCTGTGGGCTCCTCAAGCTCTCCAGAGCTGCTGCAGCACGCCTGCCACTGAAAACCTCCAGAGGGGAGGAGGRACAGCAAAACTGCTTCCATTTTTCAGGTGGACAATAATCCATTGTCAACAAACTCCTCCACAGAAAGCAAAGGAAGGAAGATCACCAGCAGAGCCCTGTAGGGCGGTGAAGCCCCCACCCACAGCAGGTACAGTATCTCTCTGAGCACCAGCAAGGGAACCTGAGCCTTCCTCTGCTTGCTTTCTCCTCAAAAGGTGTGTTTGGAGGATGAATTCCTCCAAGCACATCAAGGTGGGACCAGCCTGTCCCAAATGAGGGGACCCAGCAGCCAGGCCCCAGGTCTGTGCACCAGCTCCCAGAGGAAACTGTCAGGGCTGCACAACAACGAATAATAACACAAAAGGAGGGGGAAGAGCAGTTATGAGAAACAACCTCCAAATGATCACATCTTGATATATTTATTTACACTACTTTTCATAAATTCCACCAGCCACATCCTTAATCCCAAAGATTCTAAACTATGCAGCAGAGCCATTATTTTCCCTGGACAAGGATACATTCATTTTCAAGTCATTCCTTGGAAACCTTTCTACAATTAAGTCTTTATTAAAACCTTTCAGAATAAATAGCAGGTAAACTTACAGCAGGCTCCCTCCATGTTTTGCCAGTAGAAATGAAAGTGCTGTGTGTCCCGAGGGACAAGTGATTTGTTGCCAATAACTTAACAGAGTGCTCCTTACAAAAATATTCTCCCTTCTTCCTTWATAAGGTCCATGTCCCAGGTGTCTGCTTATGCACATTCCTAAAGTGGATGGGTAAGAGGCTGGGCTCTGCTTCTTCAGGATTTTTAAAATGCCCTTTTAAACAAAAATCCTTTTAAAATTAATTCATGCCAAAGAGAAGGCAACACCTCCTCCTTTAATGCCTTTAACTCTACAGGAAAACAAATGGTTCCACAGAACACTAGCAGCAATCAAAGAGCAAACCACCAATCAAAGTAAACATTACAGAGGACACAAATTTGCTTTCTCTTACAGTAAATGAATGTATATAGATGTCTACTTGGGTAAATAGGCTTCTCAGAAGGTTGGGGTTTTTTCTGGAGAACACCCATAAAAYTTGGAAGTAGATATTTTTATGTGCTACTGTGTAGTCACTCATAAACTTCATGTACATTTACTGTAAAAGTACMATTGCCACTGATTACTACTGACTTACTGCAAGCCAAAAATTTCTTTGAAACAATCTCATAAGGAATACATTTGCATTATTTTAAACAGCTARAGTTAATGATCAGAGATGGAATTAAATGGAGCCATTATTTGAAAGCTCTGCCACCAYCCAAGGTACTTTTCTCACAATTTGCTCATCCCAGCCGCGCTGGCYGCCTTTCTGCAAATTCTTCTCCTGCATTGTTCTAGCCCAGCAGTCATTCTGCATATTGACGTTCCTGTGCAAATAGACACACTTAGAAATGAGGTTCCTTGGCATTTCCTGAACTTCAGAGTGTTTTCAAGTGCACTTCCTAATGCCTTTTACACTTGAGAGAGACTGGTGTAGTTTTAGAGAAATATGAATTCTCATGGCATGAACACATGCTCTGTGATGAATATAGATTTTGCAATGTGTGCCATGCTATCCACTCAGAATGTGCTGCTGTTGTAGAGAGTCACATGCTTGYTTCTCCTGAAGAGAATTATGCTGTGAATAAGTCACTGTGAATCAAAGTGTCTCCTAAACCAAAAAAATACTGTACAACAAGCTCAGTAACAACAGAACAGGGTTCGAAGGGTTGCAAGCATTAAATAACATGGTGAGATGGAGGTGGTCAAACACACAAGGTGTGTGTTGAACTCAAGAGTCTTGAAGAAACTTTCAGCCTGGTTTAATTACTCATGGAAGATATTTTAATGCTGCTTTGAAAGAGGTCTTTATCTTGCTGCACGTTATCTATCTTCCCAATAAACTTCTCTTGCCCCTCAGGCCAAATCATTTCAGTAGGAGTGCATTGATCAAGTAGTGTAAYGATTCTCTTCCCCCACACCTGACATTTCTACCATTTCATTTTTACAGGTTTTTCTTTTATTTTCTCAATCATTAGCTGGTTTTATGTCTGTGAGAGCATATGACAGAACAGAGGGGATGCATACTTAAGTTTATTCAGCACAGCTCTATCATTCTGTTTTTACACCAGCATAACATTGGTTTAACACAGTGATAAACCAGGCCTGTAACAGCCAGTCCTTCATATCTCMGGAAGACAGAATTAATCTCTGGGTTTTGGGTACCCTTAGCTTCTACATAGTTGCTCTCATAGTTGCTTTTTGTTTCATAATTAAGCTCACTGCTTTGTTTTGCCAGTCCCTCACATCTTGTGGAAGCCTATGTGATATCCAGTGCACAGAAGCCTGAATGTGCTTAGTTTTGAGAATATTCATCAGACTGGGGGATTTGGGTTTGCAGATTCCCTGTCAAAGGTATCTCACAGCTGTGGCTTGCTAAACTCAAAAGCTCGCGTTTGCTCATCATCCAGAAGGAAAGAAAACTGAATTGATACGTGCAGCTCAAGAAAGAAGTTTTTGTGAGGCAGATGCAGAAAGACAGTTCTGGCTTCTGGGATGCCTGTGTGAACAGGAAGGATACCTCTCATCACGTCAGGGTTTGATGGGTGCCGCTGCACTGAGCCCGGCTCTCTTCCAGCACTGTTTCGACATCCAGGCAGCCATCACTGTTAGAGCTGCAGTTTTGTGATAGCTGTCACATGAATTTTGTTTTCAGCTGGCTTCGTGTGTTTTTAAATCCATCCACAGCTCCTGCCATAAGGAGACATTTGTTTAAGAGGAGAAAGATGTGCTGAGTGATGTGGGAAGAGGGACGCTGTGAACACATTCAGAGGGGCTCTCAAGGATGCCAATCCCGCAGCTAGAGCTCATGATTTCTTCTGGATAGCTCAGAGGCCCTTCCAAAGTATCTCAAGCCATCTGTATCCTGTCTACCTGCTGTGGTTCCATGTCCCTGCCCTGCCTGCTCCYACCTGTCAGTGTGGGTGGGCTCTTGCCTGCCTGCCCAGCAGTGAAATGCATTTCTGCCAGTGCAGCTGAAACAAGGACTGCGAGGAAGCCTCAGGATTTGCCAAATGCAGCTCCTGGAGCTGCTGGGGCTGGTGCAAGGACAGGACAGGACAGGAGCATGTGACAGGAGCAGGCAGGACATCAACCTGTCAGTGAGCTTCATCCTCTGGTTGTGGCATCACATCTCACTGAGCCCTGCCAAGGAAGAGAGAGGAGACCCTGCCCCTCACCCTCTCTCCTCCCCCAGCCGCACTCTCCTGCCCCATTCCCYTGGGATGGTTCTAGAGATCAGGTAGCCCTGGGGCAAATCAATGCAGAGAATTGACCTGGTGGAAATCCAACACCGCAGATAAATAAATATGCAAGTAAAAGAAGAATTTACTGCCAGATATGTCAACCTGTCAACTGAGYGGGCTCGCCCTGAGGCCACACAATTTCCAAAGCCAAAATGGGGAGGGAGAAGGGTGCCTACAGCTGGGGAGGAAGGGCAGGGGAGATGGAGCAGGACCTTTCTTTTCAGTGAAAGGTGGGCTCTGGCTCGGCAGGGCTGCTGTTAGTATAAACCCACCCCCTGGTTCTGTACCACCTGTGTTTAGAATGGAAGGGGGCTTAATAGGGGACAAAATTCATAGAGAAACATTTTAGTTGCTGGAGAATCATTCATCAGGGTTGATTGATAAATTAGCAGTCAGAARTAGAGTTCTCTGGGCAAGTGGCTATGTTATCTCAGTTGTGAGATTACCTTATCTCAGTTATATCAGATTGCTTTATCTCAGTTGTGATCATGGAAGGAGCCCAAAGACATCTACAGCTACCTGAGAGGAGGCTGCAGTGACCTGGGCTCTGCCTCCTCTGCCGTGTCTCAATGAAAGGACCAGAGGGGATGGCCTGAAGTTGCACCAGGGGAGGTTCAGGTTCGATACTAGTAAAGAAATTCACTGACACAGTGATCAGGCATTGAATAAATTGCCCAAGGAGTTGGTGGAGTCTCTGGAAGTGTTCAAGAACCGTCTGGATGTGGCACCTGGGGACATGGTTTAGGGGTGTTTGTGGTGGTGCTGGGTTTCCAGTGGGACTGGATAAACTTGCAGGTCTCTTCCAACCTTGATGATTCTGTAATTACACCCTCCAGGGACAAGGCTGCTCTGTGGCAATCTGTTATAGTGATGATTTTTGTCTTGTCCATCACAAATCCCTGGAGTTCTCTGCTAGAGGGCTGAAGGCTGGCAGGGTGACCCACTGGATGTGGGCTGGCTGCCTCACCTCCTGGCAGCCCCTGGAGGTGTCACCTCTGTGCTCAGAGGCTCCTGACCCCACAGAACTTGGAACTCAATTCCCTCTGCACAGCCAAAGCAGCAGAAATGAGGAGAGGGCAGTAACAGCACTCTGCTATTGCTGCCAGGGAAGTAAAGATAAATAGTTAACAAAGTCGTTGGCTTTTTTTTTTCAATATGTGTATTTAAAAATCTATAATATCCATGTGTGTTTCAAAACAAAGATTGTTTGTATTTAAATAAAATTACCCATGTTTTGTACTGCRTGCTCATGATGCTCACCTTGCATTTTCCCCATGAAAACATGTATGGTTTATCCTAAACCATGAGCTTTAGTAAGAGCAGATCCAAATCTTTGGCAGGAAATTATGCTATGTAATTTAAAGCTATTTTATACTAAGTGTAAATATTTTCAGTCTAATGCAAGGTAGAAGAAAAGCCCCCACTCTTTTTCCTAAATGCATAGGATCTTGCTAATTTAAGGAAATCAAAAAATATTTSTGAACATCTCATAGTAAAATTAAAATTCAAATAAAGGTAAAGGAACAAACTTTTTTAAACATTCTGSAAAGAAATTGCTGTATTTTTCTATTGTGGAATTTCACCGGGACTCACTGAGTTCTTTTCAATTCTCATTTTTCCTATATCCAGCTCTTTGTCCTCTAGCTTGCACTGATCTGAACTTACAGAGTTTGCTGCCACCTTTTTCAGTTACTGAATTCARAAATATTCCTCTTTAAGCAATCTTACCTGCTCTAAGCATATTTTGAAATCATTTAACTGCCTATTAGTTAAACTAATAACTTCAGGATGGCTTTGCATGTGCAGTATGTCAACAGGTCCAGTTCTCTATCCTTAATAAATATACCTAATGAAGTTGCTGAATATTTTCTGTCTCTGTGTGCATAGAAGGAAATGAGCTCCAAAACTGGTAACATTTGGAGAGAAAAAAAATATGGCATCTTTTTTTCTGCTTTGTGAAATTCTTAGGTTTCAGCAGTCATGCACAGGGTGCATATGGTCTGTCAGTGTAATTTACCTGAGTTCATTCACCATTTTAGTCAGTGAAAAGCTCACCACCTGTGCTAGATGCTAAAATATTGATAAATAATATATGTGGAAATTAGTTAGTATTAATGTATAAGATGTTGTTATATTAATAAGTTCTCACTAGGCAGAAGGAATTTGTATAATTAAGATCATTTATCTGTAAAATGCAAGTGTTTGAAGTTGCCAGTGATATGTATCACAACATTATCAGAAGCTATTAAAAAATCCACACTGAAAAAAAAGGAAGGAAGGGAGCAGTTCTCTACAAAGTCAAGACAATGGAACTTTGGAGCTTCTGAAAATTTTTAAATGCTAGACACTCATATAAAATGTTTTGTTTATTCAAGATTTGTTATTCAACTCAAATAAAATGCTTTGTTTATTTAGATTTGCTATTCAATGTAAGTATGAAGACTGACAAGAATGTTATGTAAGTAACTCAGTGAAACTTGCAGGACTCAGCATCATCTTATTTACTTGGTTTTAAATATCTGTTCAACGCCATGAGCAACAAGACCTGTGCCTTGTTTAAAGTTCTGATGGATAATTCAGGGCAAGTAATTCCATCTCCTTGTGTCTTCATTTTTTCACCCTCATCTCTGTGCTGGAGGATATTGGGATGTAGTATTGGAAATATTAAGGGTTTCATTATCTCTTTCTGAGCATCACTGCTCTTACCTCAGGGCAGCACAGAAGAGAAATGACAAATACACCCAGTTTTACAGGTTTCTTTGACCCTCCTTAGAAGAGAAAAAAGTTAAAAGATGTTGCTCACTGACAGACTAGGGTGAAATTCTAGTTCCATTAAAGAAGATGTGGGTTTGCCACCATCCTCAACAGGGCTGGGTTTTATTTGTCTTTGATGGGATTTTGCACACTTCCCCATTTCAAACTATATTTATTATATGTTTCACTGATATCTCTAATGTTTCATGTTTCACTAATTTTCACTAATACCTCTAATATTTCTCATGTTTCACTAATTTCACTAATATTCCCATACAAATGTAATTTGTAAGGGAAAACATCTCAACTTGTAAAGGAAAACCTCTCCTCTGGAGGAATGTTATGCATGAAGAAGGTGACAAGGAGCAGCCATTTCATCCAGAAAGTTCTAACTATGAGAGTCTGGCTTTAAATTTATCACAGAAGWAGTAAAATAGCCACCTAAGCTGTGGGCACTGTTTTGACTGTAAAATATGCACCTTTGTTCCATGCCTTGGCTGCCATCAGGGATCAGATGTTGGAGGCATTGCCCACGATGAACMGGCTGGTCTATTGCTGCTCCCTGCTTCTGTTCCATCCCGAGCTGCAGCAATGAAACAAGCAGGAAAGCCGTTTCTACAGGGTGGAGTAGATATCTGTTAACATGCCTGCTGATTTCATGGTGCAGGAGAAGGAACAGACCTGCAACCGCTCGCTGTAGAACACCCTTAAACTYGCATTTGTTTACATAGCATCTCTGGCATTTAGCCCGCTGAAGAGAATTGATTAGCAAGGAGGCTGTTAAACAGCGGTGCCATAGCAGGCGCTGCACCGAGGATTAGAGGTTTATTTCACTAATTGCCCTCCTGGAGTCTTTATGAGTCAATTCTAAAAAAATAAAGGAGCGCTCCAAACTGTGTTTGGAATAAAAGCAGAGTGATGCTTTTCACAGCACAGAAATCCCATAGATGGGCTCTTTTAGAAATGGGTTTAGGATTTTGCAGCCAAATTTTTCCTCTCTGGTGAACTCTTGCTGTATCCCTACTATGCTGTTTAACCCACGGCATACTGAAAACCAGACCTGCAGCAGACATTCAGGATGATGTTGTCTTAGCTGTCCACCACAGCTGCCTGAGATATAGGAGCCACATACCTTTGTTCTGAAGAATTTTTTACCAGGGGAAGCAGAAATAAAGCCCTCACCTCTGTGGTTTTAGAAGCTAATCAGAAAAAAAGGAGATGTGCACGCTGCACCCTTAAGAGCAGTGTTGGTACTCACACGAAAGGCTGCCCTGCTCCAGCTGCYTCCCAGAGGTTTCCAGGGCATGGACAGCGCCACTAGAGGGCTCACAAAGTATTTAAAGGGTTATTACATGTGCAACATGAAAAATACTCTCATTTCACTTTCTGTTCCCCCATTGGTACGAGGATAAATTTCAGAACTGAACCTGCTGAAGAGTGCCTTCATTTTAAAGTCACCTCCATGCACTGCCACAGGTTCACCTCCACATGGGGACACTTCCACCTCCTGACCTCTCCTGGGCAAACAGGCCTTCCATGGAGAACRGTTTTGGCCTGATAATGCTGCAGCCACCAGCCAGAGGCAGCTGCTCTGCACAGCAACACCTGCCCTTGCCAGTGCTTGCAGAGSAATGGAGGAGTTCAGGGCATCAGGTACAGCAATACTGCAAAACTGAGGTATTTTATATGGCAGTGCTTCAGGGAAAAAAAAMMCACCAAAATCCCCACCATAAACTTATTTCCCTTCCTTTTCTTATGAATTCAGGGATAACAGACTGTCAGGTACATGAAGATTTTGTTATATTGTTCATGGGATCAGGGAGGTTGGCCGCCCTACAATTAGATATGAAAGCAATTGTGGCTACTAATAAATAATGTTAACTATCTCTGTGTAAAAACACATTTCCTCTTAAGAATCAAGATCTTTGTTGATGGGGGAGAATACCAAACTAGAATAACAAGTTTTCTTTTTTGTCTTAGCCCTGAAGACCTTGTTACAACATTTGGTGTTGAGAGTAGAAATGTTCTAATACATAGCCCCAAACTAAAAAATGTGAAGGCAATAATCACAGGAGTATTTCAACGCTAACTGAAATTAATTTCCTTTTTTTTCTCTCTCTCTTTCTTTTCCCTTTCCTCTCTGAAACAGACTGCCAAGGGAATTATTATGATTACTCTGCATGTTTTGCAGATGGTTGGCTGCTGCAYGGGGTTCTCAAGAGAGGTCAACATCCTATAGGATCCAGCTTGGATGCTGCCCTACAGACCAGCTGAGCTATGGAAGCCCTGAGTCAGCAAAGCTTTTGCTGACATGACTAATTAAAGCCTCTGGTACGTGTCACCTCCTCAAAGCTCAGACTGAAGCCCTTTCATGAGCTGGGACCTGATTTTACTCTCCTATTAAACCCAGTGGATGTACTCTGCTAGTAAGGAATGGAAGCTGAATTGGACTYTTACCTTTTAAAAATATTTATATGTACATATGTAAATAAACAGATATACACATAAAAGCTGTAACTCKGATGTGTTCAGAAGCCATGTTCAAGGATGTTTTCAGGAGCTTCAGCTAATCCTCAAAAGGATTTTTTTTAGGGACACTAGAGAAAAGGACATCGGTTATATTGTGTCACTGCTGTGAGGACAGGAATTTTCTGCTTTTTGGCTTTGCTATGTGGCATTCAGTCAAACAGGTCAGAGAGACCGTGGGGAAAGGCTGATGGGAGACAGCAGGCCGTGTGTTTATTTAATCTGTAGCTTTTTGGGACATAATTGATGGATTTACCTTTCTGGTACAGCGAAGTGGAAGAGAAAAAGGGGCAATATTGACATAATCCTGCAATCCCCACCTGAAGGGTCCTATGCTGTCCTCATGAATGCCAGTAATATAAAACACCCTGCTTCCATGATTACACTGCTTAAAAATCAAATTAAGAATAGCAACTGCCCCGAAGGCTCTGTTTGGTTAGGATACTCACAACTGCTCCTCCTTTCAAAAATGAGAACAGTACAACAAACCCAGATTTCAGACCCAAGGAAGGGTAAAGGATGAGCTGCTGCAGGTTGTCTTGGAGCCAACCAGCACCCCTGACTGAACAAAAATTGCTGCTTTTACTGAGAGTTTGCTCCTGTCCATGGCATCAACTCCAACTGTGCAGACCTTGGGGAAGGTCTCCAGGGCTTTACCCTTAGAGGGACACAAAGAATTCCCTGCCATTTGAGGCCTTCAGAGGACCTCTCCCTTCTCCCCCATGTGCATCCTGAAAGAAAACTCCTGGAATTCTGTCTYCATTACAGCAGGACCATCCTTCAGGACAGGAGCATGTTTCCCTGACACATCCAGTTCACAGGGACAAATGCATGGAGGTGATAATGCTGAATAAAAAGTCTAAGATTTTCAAAGCCACCCTAAGTAAAAACTGGATTTTCACATCCTTTAGGTAATTAGAGCCTCTGCCATCATTGTCTGAACTTCACCCACCCCAGCAGTCCCTGCAAATGTGGCATCATGCAATTTTGAGTTTCAGATTTATTGTTTCAAGTATTTTGGAACCAGTGGCTGACACAGACACATCTCSTCATCTATGTTAACAAGTCACAGTTCTTATAATTTGGAGTTGCAGGCATCTTGGATTTCTAAAATACAAATTATATATCTATGTTATAAATTGATGTGTTTATTATAATTTATTTCAAGGTGGGCTTTTTCATTTTGACCAATTTTCACAAAGTTGCATACCACTATTTATGTATGATGAGGCTGTATAGACCAATAAAAGCAAAGAAATTACAAGGTACTGTTGATAAATTGATGATACATTCCTAACTCATGCTGTTGYRCCTAGTTATTGCAGGACTGAWAACCACCTCATGATAATGACATATTGCAGAGAGGGAGGGGAATCTGTGGTGGGGGGGRAAATCACTGGTTTGGGTTCATGTTGCTTTCTCTGAACTTTATTGGCATATTTGATGAATATCTCTTTATGTTTTGAGCTCATGAGGCCTGCRAAATGAAATGTAAACCTCTTGATGGGTCAGGAGGAACAAGGCTGGTTTTGACTCTTGTCAAAAATACAACAATCTGAATTATTGAATCAGAGAATGTTAGAATTGTTTGGGTTAGAAAGAACCTTAAAGAGCATCTCATTCCAACCCCCCTGCCATGTGCAGAGACACCTTCCACTAAACCAGGTTGCTCAGAGCCCCATCCAGTGTCCAACCTGGCCTTGGACACTTCCAGGGCTGGAGAATCCACAACCTCTTCGGSCAACGTGTCCCAATGTCTCACCACCCTCACAGTAAAGAATTTCTTCTTAATATCCAATCTAAGTCTACCCTGTTTCAGTTTAAAGACATCATCCCTTGTCCTATCACTGCCTGCTCTTGTAGAAAGTCTTGATTCCATTTTTACCACAAAAACATGCAGTTCCTTCTCCTCTTTGCTAACCATTCTTGGCCATTCCAGTCTTGTTTCTGTTTGTGAGAGAAGGAGGGACTGTGGAGAGCACAGGGAAGGAGCTGTTACACACAGTGACCACAGSTTTCTGTTGGTCTCTGTTTTTTACTCTTTCTTAGAGTTCAAAACCAAACATGTCTTTTCATTTCTCACTGGATATGAATGTAGTTTCAATCCCAGAGCAGTGGCGGTATCTGGAGAGGAGTTTAGTAATTTTTGCTCTCTCCTTTTACACTCTAATGTCCTTAACCCAATTTAATTGGTCAGAGTATTCTGGGCCAGTGATTTTTGTTCACTCAATTTGCACATGGTCCCCAGCACTACAGGGTCTCACTCCAATGAAAACATTAAGTGCATCTCTGCTAGAAATGCTAAATAATTGATCACAAATCCCTAAATCATACAAAGCAATGTAATTTCTTCTCCCAGATTTTCTTACACTGTTATTTATATCAGCTTACGGTATCGATAAAARAAATTTGTAATGAAGTCCCAGAGATGCTTTGATTTAATGTGGTTACAGAGACTATCATTACAAGTGGGAACAAATAGCCCTAATGGATTTTCTAGTACCTTGTTTTCATCATTCATAATAGACTTTCATCTGGGCTGGTCGGAACTGTAGGATGTCCATGTGTTCTGCACCCAGACTTTAACAGATCTATATTTTATGGCCCTACAGTAAAAGTAATTGCAGGTTTTATAATGTCTGTGTACTGTTCCGACTGAAAGCAATCCATTTAGAGACTTCTGGAAAGTTGAGTTGTTTCAGTTACAAGTGCACGAAGCTGAGACGAGTTCCAGTCATGCAGCCAGCCAGTTACCTGCCTCTTTTTAATGAGGCCACATTCCAGAGATCTWACTTTCTTTTCCTTTCCCTGTACCAAAAATAGAATAAGTTTTTTGAACATGAGGGGTTTGAGCTGAAAGAATCCTGCCCCTGAGTTTCATCAGTTCAGAGGAAGTGCAGGAAGGTGGAGGCCAGCTCAGAAGATGCTGGCAGCTGGAAGCAGCAGTGAGGGCAGGAGGCCAGCGTGGATGCTCACCCTCTTCCCAAACCAGACCCTCCGGCTGCAGCTCACACTTGACAAAAATCAAGAATTGATTTTGATTCACTGTCTGACCTCAAATTAGCTTTCAAAAGCTGTGTAATGGTTCTTGGCAATCTCACCTTAGGAAAGCAGGARCTAAGGCAACCAGAAAAACAAAATCACTTCCTTCTTTCTTTTTATTTTCTGTTGTTTTTTTTATTATGTTTTGTTTTTAATGTTAAATGACAGGTTAATTATACCCTCTACCTAACACTGGAGGATTCTGCCAAACATTTGTACCTACACAGCCCTGCACAGAGCTGCCTCCTGCCCCCTTGGTAACAGCCAGCCCTGCAGCAAGAATCTGGCCCAAGAAARGGAGAAGGTAACAGGGGAATGTGGCTTTTTAAAAGCACAAATGCCCTCCAAATGCCAGTTCTGCCATTTGCACCTCTCAAGACCAAGAATAACTCAGTCTGAATGYTAACAGTGCCTTTTTCACTGTGTGTGATGAATGGATTAATCCTGCTGCTATCAGAATAATTAATCCAGCTTGACACTCCAGGTGAAAAATCCAATATGCTGGATTCCACAGACAGGGCAGTGCTTCATAATGTTTCATTATTTTTTCATTGTATAATTAATAAGGAGAGGAGGGAATCCAGAAGATTCAGCCAGCATTAAAATAAGCAGAAAAAGGTTGAGGTATCTGGAGTTGAGTCTCAGCTATTTCAAYGACAGTATCAATTGAAAAGAAACTCCACAACTGAGAGACAGACAAGATCCAGTTGCAGCTSGCTACAACATAGATCCCACTTCCTAAACTACCTAAACTATTTTATGTCATGACATGAATTATTTCTCTCAGTGATTATTCTAATTTTAAAATGTTACTATTTTCACAATATATTCCTTGACTGGTACATCCAGATGTATCAGCTGGAGAGAAAAGGGTAGGCAGCCTTTGGCATTGTCAATCTCCCAAAAGCAGCCRCTCAGCACAAAAACCTGTGCATGGCTAAGTAGGGAAAAAAGTATTCTTTAGTCTTATGGGTAGACAATTAGAGAATGCTCATACTAATCATGTAATTTTATATTTTCAGACTGGCTCCCCAAAGCCTTTCCTTGACTCAAACAATACACATTCTTCCTCCAGCTCTAGAAAACCATATGAATCAAAATGTTATTTCCAAACACTGTATTTTTTGGCTTAAAAATTTCCTCTCCTCCCAACACACCCACATTATCTTCTTATATGCTTTTTTCCCCCTCCAGGTTAAATACTCATTCTGAGGCTGCAGAGATGACCATGCASTATTTGCTGTGTTTGGTTCACCTTCCTACCTGGTAAAATAAGCAGTAACATGATTGGAGCTCCTGCATGGGCCACTGGGGGCTGACTGATGCAATCTTCACTTGGCCCGGACACCACTGGCCTGCTGTAGCTCAGAACCTGTCCTGAGAGACAGAAAAACTTTTATTTCTATTTTCAGGAGGAAAAAAGTGTCCCTTCAGAGGGAGTTGCTAAATGACATCTTCACTCTGCAACATCCCCAGCTGAAGGTGCCACTGAGCAGTTCTGYGTCGCTCCAAGCTGCTCGTGGGGAACTGGTGTGCTGTGCACAGACCTGATCATGGGACTCYGGGAAATTTGGGAATTAGAAGAATTTCCCTCAGTTTTTAATCAGAGAAGAAAACAATCCATGGGACAGATACTCAGTTGTGGCCACTTGCCGTGGACTTCAGCTGAACAACTTTATGTAGCAGCAGCAGCAGCAGCAAGGTCTGGCCCCTGAAGGGAGGTGGAAGGAAGAAGCCACAGTCACAGGGAAAAACAGTGTTTACTMAGAAGTTCTGTGTGTTCTTGGATCAGTGTGAAAGGATTTTATACTATTCAGAGATGTGAAAATGTATTCTTGACCCACAAATCAAATCTCCCCTCAGCCACAATGGTGGCACTTCAGTCTTGATGGAGCACTCATGGAAATACACAAAGCAGAATCACTGCTGCCCATTCAAAACTTCCCCAAAATCAAATGCATTTTTTAGCCACAAGACCTTTTATAAATCTGGCAGGGGTTAGACACTTACATGTCATGATTAGAGGTGATCCACTGGAAGGTGTCCCTGTTCCTCTCAGGGAAGCTGAACTAGATGATCCTTAAGGTCCCTTCCAACCCAAACCATTCTAGGGTCCTTTGGATCAGGATTTTGAGTCAAGGTTTTGGAAGMTGAGGGACTACAGGGATTAATCTGTGAGAAGCTGCTGTAAGATTCCCCTATATCTGACCCCAAACTAGAACAGGGGAAAGGTGTGAGGAGTCCTCCTCTTCCCTGAGGTGGAAGGAGCAGCAAAAACAAGTGACTGCAGGCCCTATCCCCTATCCCCTTGTGCTGCTAAGGGGTAGGAGGTGGAGAAATGGGGGTGAAGTTCAGCCCAGGAGGAAGGGAAAGGCAGGGGGAAGGTATTTGAAGGTATGCTTTTCATTTCTCACTATGCTATTCTGCTTTTATTGGTAATAAATTAATCTGATTTTCTCACATCCAGACAGCTCTGTGTATGATGGTAATCGGTGAGTGATCTCTGTCTGTCCCTATCTCAACCCATGAACCTTGTGGAGTATTTTCTTTCCCCTGTCAAACTGAGGATGGGAGTTATTGGGTGCCTTTGGTGGGCACCTGGCATCCAGCCAGAATCAACCCATCACAACTCATCAGACTTTTCCTAGACGAAAGCTTCATCAGCAGTGAGAGACAAACCAGATCCCCAGAAAGTGTTAGTCATCCATGGAGCTAAAGGAAAGATCCTGCAGCTCTTGATCTAATTGAGATCAATCCTTGCAGCAGAGACATTGGAAATTTCTGGAACCTTTATTTTAATGGGATCTTGTGGGTTCTCAAGGTTGGGATTGAAGGCTCTTGAGCGTAGTTCWTGTTCGGACTCAGGTGTTGATTATTATTATCARTAAAACAGCCTCACAAMCATGAGTTCTGCAGCTTTTCATTATCAAGACACAAAATGGTTAACTATCCCTTGTTATAAGGTCTTTTAAGACTAAACTATCCAATTAAGAAAGGACACCTAGATTATTTTCCCTTTTAACCCAATAACTGATCCCTGGAAGCCTGCAATGAGGACTTTTCTGTCCAATTACAAAACATCACCCAAACCCAGGGAGAAGAAGGAAGAAGAAGGTGAAGAAGGAAGAAGAAGGTAAAGAAGGACAACCTGCCTCCACCCTAAAACCTCCATCTTGCTTTATATTTATTTCTATATTCTAAAACCCTGAACTCTAAGTTTTCCACCCTGTGATGTTACACACTTCTAACCAACGACACACCCGTAATCCCAGTGCTATYAATCAATTTTTAAAGTCTTCTCCACAGCCCTAGGTCAAATGTAGTGTTCCCTTGTGGGTCTGTGCCTTTAAGCACAGAAAGTTTGGAATTCTCAGCATCCAGAATTCCAACAGGATCTCTTTGGGCGATCCAGTGCTTTCCTGTGGGACCAAAGCTGGATTCTGGAAATCCTCTCTGGAGCAATGGACATGTTGTCTGAGCCAGCTGCTCTGAGGCTCAGCACGCTCTCAATCCTGTCAYGAAGCAGTTTCCAAAAGTGTTGCCAGAGAAGGACAGGACAGGGAGCACAACCACCAGCCACAGAAACAGACTCGTCCTTCAGCAGCAAGGACCATGAGATGCAAGCCCAGGTTTGCTAGTACCTTATTTTAATCCCTCTGCAAACACTTTTTCTTTCAGTTCCTTCACCACCTCAAAACCTTTTCTTCTGTTTGGCCCACAAATGCGGTGTAAAGTTTATGTTTTGTTTTTTTCGAAGAGCCTTTTACAATTTAGAAATCCTATGTTTTCAGCTGAGGCAGTTGCAGACTAACCCAACCACTGATGGCTAAAACATTATCTTGTTTTTTTGCACTCATTTTAGTGTCTCTAGCTGGTATTTCTCATTGTACTGTTCATTTTATAACAGGACTACCCTTCAGCATATTTGTGTGCAGGGCTAACCACAATAGGGCCCTGTTTCATAATTGTGTTGAGGTAATACCCAAGGCTCTCAGCAAGAATAATAATAAATGACATGACACAACTGTGCTGACTCACACCTTTTTAAAGCCCAGCTCTTTTTGGGGGACACAAGAGCACAGATGAAAACAGCCACAGGCAGCAAAGAGCCCCKTCTGAACAGCTCCTGGTAACTCATTCAAGTCAGTGGTCATAAACAACAATAGCGCAGCTGTTAGATAAATGGGATGCTTACAACTGCACACAGAAAACCTAAAAATTTCAGCAACAAACCCATTAGCTTTTACTACATGAGTGGTACAGGACCTGCTGTTTCAGTAGTGTTCTGCAGGGTCACATAAAACCTGTCGAGAAAGCACAGAGAAGTCTGGCACCCATCCATTCCTCCATCTGTCTGAGGGCAGCTGGGAAATGCCCCATTCCGTCCTCAGACTCTGGGATTCTMTCATGTGGCAGCCACTGCCAGGGTATCAGAACGGTGGCCAACATGTTCACAAGCCTCAGTTTGCAGTAAATGCCCTTTATCATCTCTCCTCAACACTTAAAAGTGCCATTTTTTGCAGCTGTTCCAGTCAGCCCCACTCCTGGGATGTATATTTTCAAAGCAGCGAAACCACAGACATTCAGCACCACTTCTGGATCATCTCACCAGCCTATGACCATATCCAGCACAGTTCTCTTCACCAGAAATTTTAAAACTAATTTCTACCACATTCTATTAACATCTGTAACCCATGGCTCCATGCACAACAACAGAGAGCACATTCTGAAAAATTCGTGATGTATATTAAAGGGACAAGAGTAGGGACACRTCAGAACACAAGGCAAAGACATCATGAGCCAGGGTCTGTTGTTWWGTTTCTTAGGGGATTTTGGGGTAAAGTGTTTTYCTTTTATTTCCTTACACTACATAGTCTTCGTAATTTGTTATGACTCTAAAAGAACAATAACCTAGGATGAAGGAATTAGATTAAGTCCTTCCACTTAGTTAATTTCCATGATCTAATATTTCCCTCATGTTCCAACACAACACTGTGCTCTGCTGACGACATCAGGGCTGAGGAAGTCTCTTAGAAGTCGGATTCAATTCAAGGGCAAGGCAGACCAGAGACCACTTAGTTCCCCAGACAGACAAAGTATTCTGGGTTTAGTGTGCTTGTAGGTGAGCCAGAAGCTGTAATGAAAATGCTTAGGAAACCAAGTCCCCTTGGATATAGAAGATCAATAATGTTCTCRACAAAGTTGAAAACAATTCAGAACACAGTGTCTCACCAACTTGTACTGTAATGCTTTACTGTAGTTTCTGTGGATCTCATTTTTTGACAATATCTCGGAACAGCAATCAATATTTGCCCAGGGTATGCCTCCCCTCCCATTTATTCTRTTTTTCAGCCAGTGGCAACAACAATTATTTTAGGACAACTAAGCATTGATAGGTTGCTAATGCTGAGTATTTACTGTATGTATAACAAGGATCAAGACCCTTCTCCATGCTGGATACTACAGAAGAAAAGATCCCCAGATACCCATGCTGGAGCATCTGAGGAATTTCTGAAAAAAATAAACAGCAATAGAAAATCACCAGTGGGTTTCCTACCCTTTCATCCAGCAAATAAAATTATTACCACAAAGWCAGTAGCCACTAAAAAGGAATGGGCTATCTATCAAGGGGGCTGAGCTTGTATGTAGGAAGGAAGAGAAGGAATTCTTTTAACAGTATGGGGATAAGGGTTTGTGGCAGCAAAGTAAAAAAAAATGTTGGGTTTGTGGGACTAATTCCTGTTATGTGCTACTTTTGTTTTTCTATTGGTCTGTATTTTATGTTTGCCAGAAATGTCGAAGTGTGAGATGGAAGATTTTGGTTTATGCCCATATATTATGAAGGAAGCAAAGCAAAGCAATCCATCAGTCCAGTAGCTGGTATTTAATTTCCTTTCTTCCTTTGGCCTTCTTCTCCTGCTCTTCCAAGAGGATGGGAACTGTCTCATTCCCAGGAAGTAAAACAAACCCTCGATTTCAGAAACAAAATGTCTTATTGAGCCTTTGGGAAATGCTCTGAACAACACTGCCCATCCCCTCCTGCGGCAAAACATCGCAGCAGAGACAGTGCTGGTGGAAATGAGTGGCAGAGGAATATTGCAAAATACATGTGACTGTAGAGCCCAGTATGGCTGTCTGAAGGAGCTGAACACAGGGACACACTGGGAAAAGCACTRCAAACTGCTGGATGTGATGGCATCACTGAATACTGAGCAGCAGCAAGAGCAAGGCATACACAGCGTGAGGAAAACAAATGTATCACCCGAAATAATTAAGGCAAGTTATACATTCAGTGCTTTCAGGTAACTGCAAGACATGAGTAATGAGCAATGTTATCCTTATGTCCAGAACCAGCTCAAGTTTTTGGTTTCCAGATCCTTCTTCACAGAGTTGTCAAAAGAACTTCCTTGTAAGCAAACTCTGGATGTTGTCTAGGTTTGAATTTCCAGGTTTCCCATCTCAGTACAAGTGTACCAGCAGGAGCAGCACTGGCAGAGTGAGCATGGAAAAGGCCCCTGGGATGGTGACACCCTCACCAAACCACCACTTCCATCTGCTGGTGTAGCCCCACATTTCTCTTCACAGAGAAAAGCAAGGCACGATTCTTCCCAAGAMTATTGCTGGGTTTCACATTCTCTGAACATCAGAGAAAGGAAACACAATTCTTACCATTTGCTGTGCCTGTGTTTGTGCAAAAGCARAATGCAATATGGAGATTGTTTACCCAAAGTGATGGTGTTTTGTTTCCTTGGCCTATCAGGGTCAAGAGTGTGTGTGAGTTGGGACTGTTGGGTGACAGYCACGACATTCAGAGCRTTGTGTGCAGGATTGAGTGCTTGGAAGATTCAGTTTCAGATGTATAGAATAATATAGTATAATAAAGTAATTAATTAGCCTTCTGATATCAATGGAGTCCTCCTCATCACTGTCTCCCCTTGTAAGGGCCATSACAGCATTGCAATATGCTGGGAACAGGACAAGGCACCTCCATTGCCACATCCTCACCAACAACCCTCAGCAGTCACAGCCTGGGGGATTTCCTCTGGTTTATGATCTGATCTCCAGCCCACAGCCAGACTGAAACACCAGGGTTACAGGTGAGGGAAGGAAAAATGCTCTTTTTCTCCCTTTGCATCCCTCCTTCTTCCCACCTCCCAGCCTCCCCCCTCACCTGAATCAATCCAAAGCTGCAGGAGTAGAATCACAAGTTAAAGAGTAAAAAATAGGGAATATGGAAAAAGCTTGTCATAAAAAAGGGTTACTCATAGCATCATGAGGAAGCAGGGTGATTATACACACTTTACACAGAGTGATAGAAACAATAGGATTACTCACACCATTTCAAACCCTAATGAAGTGCATCAGTTACACTCCCACAGCAACCTGGAGAAGGAAGAAGAGGAAAGTCTGCTGGTGTAGCCTAATAAGGACTTTGTGAGAGAATCACAGTTAAAATGTCCCCCTCATGGTTTGCCACAGGCCTGCTGGGAACTGTGGTCTGGGGTTTCTATAWGTGCTCAGCAACCCAGTGGGGGGCTGTGTGTAGTGTTTGTATTTTTTACACAGATGTGTGTAATTTTTGTATTTTTCCACCCTCCTCCTCTTCCAGAGTCATCCCTAACATAATCAGTTCAGGAGGGACAGAGTAAGTACAGGGGAGGTAAGAAGAAAATCAAAGGAGGAAATTCACCAACAGCTATTTTGAAACGTTGAAGAATACACTTTGTATTTCATTTTAAATCACTGGTGACACACCAGAAAGACAGAGGAACAGGGCAGAGCTTCTTGAGTGCAATTCTACAACCAGACCTCCTGGAAAAAGCAAGAGCTGGATTGACTTTGTGCCTGTGACTGTGAAGACAGCACCTGCAAAGGCTGGAATCAATGAAAGGAAACACACCCACTGCAATTTGRTGATTTCCCACCTGAAACCTCCTTATGGGAAAGTCCAAGGCTTCAGAATCTGTAATCCTTGACTTTGTGTGAGATTGAAATAATTCAAAATTAATTACTCACTTCATACTTACAAAAATGCTTCACTGTTGCTTCATATAATTTTGACCTTTCTATTATAATGTTACAAAAAAAAGATTAATTTAAATGTAAGCATAAAAATAAAACTTAAAGYGAACATCATGCATCTTATATATATTGAAATAAAGCAAAACTTTTCGTAAAGATCTTGGTGAAATCATTATGTTTTGTGTTGAATCAGCACTTTCTAAACCTCCATCCAGCTCAACAATTTGTATGCTCTGTACATCTATTCCTTTTCAGCAGAAAAGCTTTCCCAGTGTTTTTGATGGCACCATGATAACTTCTTCATAACATTTCTGCTTAAAATTCCCTTTGCTTGCATTGAAAAAATAATCACGTAGCTTTTTATTTTTTTTTTCACTTCTTGCCACTAGAGCACYATCAGCTTCATAAGAAGCTTGGAGCTATTCAGTTTGAACAATCTCAAGCAAAATYATGCAGAAGGCTCCTCAGTTTGCATTAGCCCTTCCCTGAGAGCCTGAGCTCTCCAAAGGCATAACTGGAACCCCAACAACCCAAATTTTTTGCAGCAACCCCTTGGTGTTTCTGTTTATTATCATGCCTGATGTTACAATACACCCTCCCTTAAGAAAGGCAGTGTTTAATTGACCAAACAAGAAAAACAAATGCTTCCCCAAGGCATAAATTCCATGAACTGTTTGGATGTTTTCTATGAAGCTAACAAACCCTTCTGTCAGTATTTGGAAGACTTAGACACTGGTTTTTGAATGGACTGAAGCAAAGAAGAGAGAGCATTAATTGGATTTAACAGTTTCAACAAGTTTAAAGACATTCCAGGGTAAATACTACTTGTTTTAGAACACTGCTCATAAATAAGTGAAGTTTTAAAGATAGACTTTATACTCTGATTAAAATTAATTTTTTAGTTACATKAATTCAGCTAGAGTAACAGAAAAAATGTGTGGTTATATTCCAGACTTACAGGGAAGAGTGTCAGGCCTGCTCTTGAAACCTTCTTTTTAATATGTTTGTATTTATTGTATCCTTGCAATCAGACTACACGTGGAAACACTAAGTGCAGCTTCATGGACTTTTGGGGGCTCAGTGCAGCTGCAGGGTTATAATCCACAGATGATGCAAACACAGGAAAATAAATGGGTTCAGTTTTTAACACCAGCCCATTTACTGACTTCATGCTGGTGTGGTATAGGTGAACACAAGACTATAGAGAGGAGRACTAATTCTTGTTCTTAAACAAGTGAAAAATATTAAACCAGCATTTTCACTGCCAGAAAACAAAAAACAAACCAAAACAAACAAACAAAACCAAACCAAAACAAAACAAAAGCCTAACAAAAAACYCTGCAACAAGAAGAACAAAAAAACCTCTTCAATTTCCCATGGTTTTAGAATTGAAAAAAGCACTGGCAAGCTGGAATTCAGGCTCCAAAGCCATTAAATTCCTGAGGATGCCTCAGCATTGTCCTTAGGATCAATGAATCCAAGGCATACCACTGTCTCACAGGCAAGTTCTCTGTTTTTTCCCCCTTGCTCTTCCCCCTAAGGGGGAGCATTCCAGGAAGGATGTTGACTTTTACATAGAAACATGATACAGTGAGCCTGGAAGGAAGAGATACCTGACTGGGACAGGTTTGGGTTACCCAAGAGCTGGTGTTTTTCTCTTCATATCTGAAATGATCTGTAAGTGCTCAGATGTGCATGATTGCCTGCAAACTGAATGCTTAATGCACACAGTCAAAATGTGAAGCATGTACATGCAATTTCAGCTAGATCAAACCCAGGGAATAAAGTTCCTAATGCAGGAGTTAATTCAAATACTATTCAGAGCATATTCAGAAAATAAATATGGAATAGTAATCCATGTTGTCCAATCTGTACAGTGCCAAACAGAGTTAATCCTAACGAATTCTTTTGAATCCTGATTTCCCTAGCATGGTTTCATTATTTCAGYTTATCAATTGCTTTTAAGCTCCAAGCCAAATTCTACCAAGGTGGAGTTGTGGCATGAGGTTTAGTGGCAYAAACTCTTGGATACTTTGGACATCTGCAACCAGCTGTGATAATAACATAGAACTGCTGCAAYCCAGGCCTGTTGTGAACAGGTGAACATCTCCAGTTCAACCACAARGCTTTGAACCCTTCCCTACTTCAAATATGTCCTATTTGCCTGAATTTTTGGTTGAGAAGAGAACTTTACTTCTTGGTCTGTAGATGGGTATCTACTAGAAAATCTGATAAGCCAGCCAGTCTTCATTTTGGAGAGGCTACTGAGCATATTTCCTTAGAAGATGATCAGTTCAAGCAACATTCCTTTAAATTGCCTGGGTTTAAACCCACAGACCTGAAAACTACATTATYCTTCTTGACTGCACTGTGAACTTCTCAGCTGTGCCTGAGTAATTTAGGTTTCCCAATACTGCTCATTTTTGACAGAGTGCTAGAAAATACAGTCTTCTCACCTGGGTTTTGGTTTTGAACAAAATCAAATTTTGAGGTCAGGTTTTGCCCTCGACCYTTTTCATTTGCAGTTGAGTTCATGCTTCTACATAGATTCACCTTGGAGAAGAAAATAACCTTCAGAATTCTGAACAGAATTTGAGGGGTAAAAAACTACTTGTATTAAAGTCAAGAAAACGCTCCTTCACAAACCTTTACTAAGGAGTTAACTCATAATAAACATCGAGAATTTATAAAATGTAGAAAAAAAAAAAAAAACCTTGAATAATTAGAGTTTCTAGTTATTAGTTACTACCTAGAAATTAGAAACGCTATTAAAATGCCGCTTGGTTTTCTATGAAAGATTGGCACATTAAAAAGAAAGGAATTCCTTTTATTTTTCATTACAGATTATGAGAGAATTGTGTTATTTACTACCCCAACTATTCAGAAGTACAAATTGGATTTTATGTATTAACAGGACACCCAGAGTTTTACAAATTTTAGTTCAAAGGACTAAAATTGTATCATAAAATTCAAAGACAAAATTGCTCTGCTTAGAATTTTCCTGTTTTAAAAGTATCAAGCAATCCAAATGAAGGAACCCAATCTGATGCAATCTGTATGACCAGCTGGCACAGGTATGCAAACACRTGAAGAACAGAAAGCAAAAGCTAATGATTTGAACCAAATGTAATTAATTATCGAATAAYTAACCTTGATACTAATAGTATCAATACCAAGAGACTCTTCTGCTCTCTTTGAAACAGATATAAATTCTAGGGTTTTATAGGACATGAGTTTGGGCCATGTAGTTTGGAGTGTTCTCAAGGTCAGCATGTTTGACTTTAGARTTTTGTGATATGAAAACAAAAATAATTTGCAAAATCCGCAATCTAATTCAATTTTGAGCTCAGATCACATCCTCCAGAGGCTATATGTGTTCAAATCAACCAAGTTTTTGGCTGTAATCTCTATGCAGTTAGAAAACAAGCAAGTGAAAAACACTCTGTAACCTAGCTGCATGAAATTTCCCAAAAGAGTTTTGAGCTTTAAGGGAAAATCCATTTAATCAATATGGCAAATCTTTCAAAAATCTTTCTTTTTTTCAAAGGATGAGAAAAAACAAAATCAAAAGGCAGTGTTGCTGTGTCATGGACAGGATGTTGAACAAARATGTTTTAGTGGTAGTAGTGGTGTATATCTCCCACCACATCTATTTAGTAGTTATGCTTAGGTAGCAATAAAAATGAGGGCTGGATCATTATTGATCATGGAATGAAGGCCAGACTGGAGTCTGAGCAGTTGGAGTAATCTGAACTCTGTAATGTGGACTGCTGGATGCTCCTCTGTGGCACAGAGTACAAGCTTCGAGTTTAATGGAAGGAGTAACTATAAATAACATCTCTTCTACCTCATCTTAGGCTAAATAAGTGCAGCCACCACAGCAAACCAGTACTATATGCACCTGAAAATGCTGACAATATAAATACYGCAAGTTACTTGAGGTATCTTTTTAAAAATTTGTAGTTCCAGCTTACTTGGCATTGGTAAAATTTGACACAGGCACACAGAAATGCTATAATTACTTTCATATCTGATTTTAATAGAAAATAAGAGTCATTGAATCTGCATTACATTCTTTCCCAAATGCTCTCTATATCTCTTTCCCTTGCATAAGGAAGATTTTCCTTCTGTTGTTATCAGATTCAAAGATAATAATTAGCTTTGCTGTATCATCTACTGCACAAATCAGTCTGAAGTCGTGTCTTCTTTATTTAATTAAAATGTGTATGTATCACTATCAAAGGACTTTTTGTGTCTATGAGCAAATTCTGACTGAGGCTTCTATGTGCTTCTGCAGTCCTACTACCAGGAAAGATACATGCAGGAAAAATAGGTATTTCTCCAGAGAAATCTGTGTCTCTTAAATAATGCCRGTTTGTTTCTACACAATTTAAGCTGCACGTTAGTCAGAGTGCAGCCTGCAGAAAATTATTATGAATTTAAGAAAAAAGCTTATGGCCTCATTTCTATACCCTGAATTGTCTGAAAATCTCTTTTCATCTCTCCCTCTTTCACCTGAGCATTGAGAATATAGAGGAGTTTTGAAAGTGTCAGCAAAGGACCTTTTTATTAATAATACAGATTTACTAGGCTTATGGAGACAGTTACAGGCATTTAGTTAACTACAGCATTATGATTAAACATCCAGAATATGAAAGCTGAAGTGTGGTGTTCGTGTAATTGTGCTACTGGCTTAAGACTTGATATTAATCCAAGATGTTTCACCTGCCGAGAGCCGAAAGCATATCTAAAGACACATTTCAATCTCATCCCACGGCAAGACACAAATAAATAATGTGTCTCATAAAGTCAAATAAAGTGAGGCTGAATACCATAACTGGCTGCATGTTCCTTTCTTCACTCATACTTTAATTATGTAATCAATAATAATATGCTTAAATCAATAATTTTGAAGCTGTGAGTTCAAAGCCAACACYAGGGGAGGAGGTTCTGCAGGCTGGGCAGTGCCAGAGATGCATTTTCACAATATATGTGTCCTGCATTTAGTGCATGAATTTATAGATCAGCACATTTTGAGAGAAAATCCACAGGATTTTCCCATGCACCAAAATCCCTTTTCTACTCCTTTGGATTCAGCTGCTTTTCTGTCTTAACTGAATCCTTTTACAGGGCATGAACCTGCTCAAGGGAAAAAAAACCTTCAAACTTCACAAAGATACTTCAGTCTAGAAATAATTCAGAGAGAGCTGGGCTCTTGAAGCTCTCCTAGCTCAGTGCTGTTCCCTTTCCCTACCCTACAATGATTTCCACACACACAGCCTTGAAACTCTTGTAAATAAAGCAGTTGCAAAGGAGAGGAGCAGAGTCTGTGCAGACTGAGCAGGGTGAGGACAGCTGGAAGCAAAGGGCTCAGAGATCAGTCCCTGCCCCGGCAGCATCCCTGGGCTGGCTGTACCCCCATGGTCCAGGTGACGGGAGAGGCTGCAGCCCCCAGAGAACTTTTCAGCAGCCCTGATCCGAGGGAGCAGCTCCTTTGTCAGCCRCCACATGAGTCAGGCTGCTGCTGAAGGAAATCGTTTTGTTTACAGCAACGRGGAAGGGAATTGCTAGGGCAATTAAAATAATTTCTTGTTTCATAATACAAGCCATACCAAGAATGCCTGTTAGCTGCATTTCAGTGTCAGGTACTTAAAAAACAAACAAACAATCAATCGGGAAAAGTAGCTGCTAATTTCACAGAGGATTGTTGGTAAAAARCAATCTTTATTTTAATGCCCTCAGATCTTCCATGCTGCTGTACCCAGTCCACATTCCTGTTCCCTGGAGGCAGTGGGTGGACCGGGATATCTCCAGGGGTTCCTGTCCTTTGCTGTCCACCTGAGGCTTTACCTGCTGCTGAAGGCTGTGAATCAGGGGGTGTGCAGGTATTTGAGAGGGAAAAGAGTGAAACTTGGAGTTGTCACCCACTCCTCACCAAGGCTGTCATTGGCAGGGAACTCTCAAACCTCTCGTGGCCACGATGCTGCAGGTGCCCAGGGACAGCCTGGCTCCAGCAAAGTGCATCCATTTCAAGATTTGTCCATGGATGTCACCATCAAACATAAGATTTGCAACAATAGTGCCTCATGGAAGCCCTGMCTGACTCAAGAAGGGGAGRTTTGKTTTGTTTTGTTTCAATGTTTTGAATTTTCCAACCRTGTGTCTGCATGGCAGAGCTGAAGCCCAAATACATTCCACCTGCTGATAGCACCTGCCAAGTCCAGAAATAATACCAAAATGATGATCCATCACAGTTAATATTTCTCAAGACCCAAATATTTGCAGGGAATTTGCCGAGCAATTGGTTGGGAAGGAATAATAACTCTCCTTTCTCACGTACACACACCGATGTACAGCTCTGTGCAGCAATTCTGAAGAGCCACATTAAATAATGTATGTGCTGCTCATGGACATTTTGCAGCAGGGGGAAGTGAAATCCACAGTGTTACATATTTCATTATTTGTTCAGCCCTATTGCTTGTTAACTCTTTAGAGAAGTAAAGCAATCTCCCCCAAAACTCTTTGATGTGTCCTGGGGTGAATTTCTGGAGAAATACAATATCCTTTGGGGTGGAGTGGCGTAGCAGGAGGAYACCTTCATCCTGGCAGATTCCTAAACTGAGCAGATCTGATTCAKCTGCAATTCTGAGTAAACAGACAGGCAGGTTTTGTTGTGGTTGTTTTAAGGAAATGATAACAATTGATAGAAATGCTGATAATTAAYATTTATCAGTTACAGAGGATTGTGATGGATTCTCTACCACTGGAAAATACTCAAATCACAACTAAATTTTTTTTTTCCCCTAAAGATTCATTGCAATTTAAACAAGGTCTGCTCAAAGTCTACAGAGATTTGTTACTACAGGAATCCTAAGCAGATTGCCACAATGGCCTTTTGGTAGAATTGTTTGTGTCATCAAGACTTCATAGGGAAAGACAACCCTGCCATGGGCACAATGTCAGAAGCAAAGGTTGGTCTGTGTCTGAAGGGGTTTTCAGTGTAAGACTGAGATGAGGAACAACAGAAGGATGCAGGAAAACAGGACAAACTATCTACACAGCAATACCAGGACAAAATTCTGAATCTGTGGGTGTTTTTAAGACACTGCCAACCTCTGCAGCCTCGGGAAGTTTCAGATGCTTTGTGAATAAATAATATCAATATTAACTTCCCAATATTTTCTTTCTGGGGGAATAAAAAAGTTACTATTACATAGTAACTTTCCAATTCAGTTCAGACTGGCTACACCAGCCAAACATTCCAGGCAGCAGCAGCAGAACTTCTGTTTTCTTTAGAACCAATACAGACTGCGACCAGAATTGTGTCAGATCTCACAGTCTAGGCAGGGCTGGGGCTGGACAACACTTGGAACAACCATGCATGATCTCTTTGGTCTTCTGGAGGGATCCCACCCTTCTTGATTTCTTTACAAGAAGATTTTTACCGTGRTGGAAGACTGCTAACAACTATCCATAAATGCATTTCTTGTGTCCTGTCAGGTTAATTATAAAAAAAAATCCCACAATGTCCCTATGAATCTGCAGAATATGTTTTATATCTGCTCTAAAGAAGATGAAATTAAATTAGATGTTAGCTTATGTTCTCAGATGTAAATTATGTAGCAGGATTTCAATTTAACTACAAAAATATTAGATATAACTAAATCTAAAGAAAATAAAATAGTTTAAATGAAACATATCCCCCAGTATTATTTTTTATTTATAAATCCTTATGCAACTATGAATCCCTGAAACTAGTTTTAATTGATAAATATTGCATAAGATCTGTCTTAAATCTGTTTTTTAGAGATGGTTTGCATTTTAAAATGGACTCTAAATCTATAGTGAGGGCTTATGTATAATAAATACTTAAGCAGACTTGTATCTTCAAGAATTAAATATTATTAATGGTAATTAAAAGGACACAGCTTGTGAAATRTATTTGGAAATGTTTTCCATTTGGCAAAAACATCAGGCAGGGGGAAGAGGGTGATGATACCCAGCCTAGAACACTGCAACCTGAATTCCCAGTATTTTATCATGAAGGTTGGGCACACTGTGGTCTGTGCTTAGGGTTTTTGGAGACCAGCATTATACTTGTTACTCTACAACTGGGCAAATCCAAAGAGTCTCCCCAGCCCTCACATCCAGCTCCCCACCTGTTGAAAAMCAGCTGCAGTGTTTGTTCCTGCACCTCTGGGTCTTGCAGGTGCAGCTGTAACCCAGGAGAGCCTGGATTTGCCTATTTGACAATGTGGATGTGTTTAGGGAGAAGTTAACTTGTTAAAAGACAGCCTTAGCTCTTGCTCCAGCCTTGGAAAGCATTTGGGGATTATTAAATTCATCCCTTTATTTCCCATTGCAGATCTGACTATTTCTAAGTGCTGTTGGAGCCCTATGGCCTTTTGTAGCTCTCTGAGTACAAATTCTCTTCCTAATGAAAGAGGCAATTAACRAATTGCAAAGGAAATATTCTGTCATGGGAAATATAATTCTACATGTATATTATAGAAAAAAAAAGGAACAGAAATCTGATCTTGACTGTGGTCACCTAAGTTAATAATACTATTTCCACACATTGCACTAATTACTTGCTTCATATAGTTGCTGGATTGATGCCTACAACCAAAGGAAAGATTTAAATTAGAAGGAATRGTGGGAAGAAAAAATACTAGAGAGAAAAAGAAACATTGTGTATTCTTTCCTCAAATATTCATTGCTTTCCTTCATTTCTTCTTCCCTTTTTCTTTCACTCATTCTGTATTTAGGTTTTCCTCCTTATAGTCACCAATTTAATCCACTAGTTTTGTAATCCTTATCTTTAAAGTATGGAATTTTCTTTCTATCTACACCCCACCAACTAGAACAAGAGGGACTAAAAAACATTTCTTTGCCTCAAAGGGCAGCATTGCTTTGAGGAAATGACTTTGTAAAAGTGAAATCYTCTCACAGAACAAAATTGATGCTTTTTGCACTAGGGGACATTCAAGTTATTTTTTTGGAGAGCAGCACACTGCTTCACTGGGTGTTTGCAGGAGAGAGCTGGTGTGGCTGAAGGAGCAGGAGCAGACTTCAGCTTCATCTTGTGGCTCATTAACAGGGCCACTTGTCCGGCCTCACAGGGTGACATTGGCTGCTGACTCAGTGAGAGGCACTGACAGTGCCACCACCACATGGGGAAGATTAAGGAGTAGCAGGASCAGAGAAGATCACAAAATCATAGAATCACAGAATATGCTGAGCTGGAAGGGACCCACAAGGATCATCAATCCCATTCCTGGCCCAGCGCCATCCCCAAGGGTCACACCACATRCCTGAGAGCATTGTTCAAACCCTTCTTGAGCTCTGCCAGGCTGGTGCTGTGACCACTGCCCTGGGGAGCCTGTTCCAGGCCCAGCTACCCTCTGGGGGAAGAACCTTTTCCTAACACCCAACCTAAACTTGCCCTGAAACACCTTCAGGCCATTCCCTTGGGTCCTGTCACTGTCCCCACAGAGCAGAGATCAGCGCCTGCCCCTCCTGTTCCCCTCMCAAGGAAGCTGTAACTGCAGTGAGGGCTCCCCTCAGTCTCCTCCAGGCTGAACAGACCGAGGGACCACAGCTGCTCCTCACACRGCTTCCCCTCAAGGCCTTGACCACCTTTGTTGTCTTCCTTTAGCCACTCTCCAATAGCTTCACATCTTTTTCCTTTGCGGTGCCCAAACCTGCCCCCATCRCTCCAGGTGAGGCTGCCCCAGAGCAGAGCAGGACAATCCKCTGTCTTGCCCAGCTGGCCTGATGTYCCTCAGGACAGGGAGGTCCCTCCTGGCTGCCAGGGCACTGCTGGCTCACATTGAGCTCTCCATTGAGCAGGAGCCCTTTCCATGGCRCTGCCCTCCAGTCCCTCRTTCCCCACTCGTACAACGCTGGACTGGAGGCGGCTCCTGGTGGTGGGGGCCAGGAAGGGACCCAGGGGATGCAGAGACTGGGCAACTTCCAAATCACACCACATGGCATGAGGTGGCTTGATGTCACCAGAGATGTGATCCCCTTCCTCCAAGGTGAGAGGGATGCAGGCAATGGATTTCTACTGCAAYCTTCAGCCTGGTCTGATTTAATCGGTGTTTACTGCCCGTGATGACAGACAGGATGCAAAATCTCAACTTYCCTCAGAGACTATGATAGAACTGAAAGGTCTGGCAGGCAGTCACACAGCATTTTAACTGGTAAACCAAAGCTCTTTATATAGAAACCATTAAAACCATCAACATGAAACTCCACAGCACTGTTTTTACAGTCACCTTTCAGAGGGAGCAACAATCTAAAGTTAAACCTTTTTGTGAGGAGGAGTTTTATGACTCCTGGACTTCAGTCTGCTTAGTTTATCCCCAGAAAGGTAGAAAAGGATCTGAACATGGTCTGTAAATACCTCTGATAGCAAAGGGCTTTTTAAACKAATGGATTAGGGTAGAGCAAGATCCAACATCTGGCAACTATGCTAACTGCATTCAGGAGCAAAGGCATGCATTCCTAACAGCCAAGATCTCCAACCAAATCACTTGCTCAAGGGTACACTGGATTCCTTCTCAGGTGAAGCCTTGAAATTGAACCTGTGTACTCTACCAAGGGTTAGAGGCTCAAAAGAGAAACCAGTTTGATAAAAATGTATTGCTTTTGCCAAGTGAGATGGTCATAAATAGTCTTTTCTGACATTAAAACTATATTCCTAGCATTCAATTGAAGAGGCATAAAGGGAGGAGTATTTAATTTAGAAATTCTTCAATGAAGTGTCTCTTTTTTACTCTCTTTCTCAAAACATGCTTGTTCAGGAAAAAAGGTGATATGGCCACAGTGTTCATTCACTTGGTGCAAATTCTTACTCTACTCTTCTGCAGAACACTTAGTACTTGTTGAGGATCCACACTTTGACCAGAATATTCAATGCAGAGAAAAAAGAAATTAGAAAGAATAATTATAAAGATGTCTGAGACTTTTTGATATTGGGTAAAAATAGCTCAGGTCAACACAATTGTTCACTTTCCCTGTCCTCTCACAGGAATACTCACTGACTTTTGAGGTCATGTGCRAACATCTGTGGCCTGAACCTCAGACTCCTATAGAAATTCCACAATTCAYGTGGAAAAGTAATTTCTGAGATATTTCAAACTCCTGGGAGCGCTCTGAAAAGTCTTGGAACTAAAACTGTTTTCATAGCCTGCCACTAGAAATCATCTTGATGACAGAGATGCAGTGCCAAATATGGATCGATTTTTCTCCAGGTTCCTATGACTTCTAGCAACTCCATAGGCAACCATGCACTATCTTTTTCAATATCTTTGGTTTGTGTACTGGATTCTTTGTGCAACTATTGTGCTCTGGGAGAGTCCAACACTATCAGCATCTCACATACCAGTTACGTGGGTGTTGTGGTAAATGGTTTACACTAGAATTAATGATCTATAAAGATGTCTTGGTTGTATTACACAGATAACAGCAGCCTTACAACACTGATATCCCTACATCATTATGACAGATTAATTCAGAAAACAGATKAAATTTCTTAGTCAGGATTACAAGAAGCTTCTGTAAGTGTGACCAGCACAGAGATATGTGGATTGACAGCCTGAAAAGCATGGYACATAAACAAAATCTGCCTTTTCCTGCTCTTCTTCATCATCCTTTTCCTGCTTCTTGACTTTGGGAATGGATAAAAGTTTCCCTGTGGACAGGAGGATGCTGAACAAGTGTGTGCAGTTTGGTCACTTTCCAAGCTGTAATCCTCCACATGGCAAGGAATTCCACGGCAGCCATTTTCACTTTTGCAAGCTGCTCTTCCTGCAGACRGACCTGGGGCTGGGCAGGACAGACGTCCATGTGCACAAGAGCTTTCCATGAGCTTTCTCCCAAAGAGAACTCATTCAGTGAGCAGCCCATGCACCTAGGAGTGGTGCTTCAGGCAGCCCAAGCCCACAGTTTATTCCACTTTGGACTGCAAATCGTGCAAACCACAGTCAGCATTCTCAGCAGCAGCCCAGCACTAAGCCTCAAGTTCACCCTCCTGCAGAATGGAGTGCTAATTATTCATAGGGAATAATAGCTTTCACATGAAGTAATGCATTGACTGTCCTCCAAAATCTAGCTTGGAATTTAAAAGATTATGAACAGTGCCAACAAAACTACKCCAGGGGAAAACAACCCTGAATCTTCAAGTTTAGACAAGAGCTTTACTATAAACAAACAAAAGTGTGATATTGTTAAAATTGGTCTTTGAAATTGTCGGTGGGCGATCCACTTTTTTTTTCTTTTTTTTTCATGAGACCCTTCAAACAGAAGCGGAACTTTTACCTTCATATGGCAAAGTTAACTTCCAAACACTACCCAGGGAGCATTTCATAAAGCATGTTGTGATATACAACATGTTCTGTTGCAGAGATATTGAAACAATCACTGCAAGCTCTTTTCTGTAATTACTACTTAAGTCTTAAGGATGTCCTTGAGGCCAAAGAGATCTGGCTACAGAGAACCCAGAATTTAATTCCATCTTTCACTGGGTTGCCTTTGAACAAATCATTCCTTTGGTTACCAAAGTCAAGCTTTCCCTTTTTGAGGACAAATAATTTTAACATAGAGAGTATTCTTCCCCCATGCACTCTATAGCAGGAAGGAACACTTAAGGAGCTTTAAGGAACATTTTGTTCTTACCAAAAGCTCATGAAAGTTCTCTTTGCACAAGTCTTCCATGCAGGAAACACCTGATGCTGATAGCTGAGATTCTCAAGCATCTGGAACTACAGCTGCCAAAAAAAGATCATATATAAATATAACTGTATATATATATATATATWTTATTTATTTCAAAGATRCAGAGGTTGCTGAATGTCCTGGCTGTGTATAGCTGAAAATCAGACTGAGAAAAGAAGGAAAAAAMCTTTTGAACCTTCGTCTGTTTTGCATTCATGAAATTGTGAGAAGTTCAGAGATGCTCACGCAATCATGGTGAGTTGCAATCACCACTCAGTTCTTTCGAAAATTCAAATTTTACTGTGGCACTCTGTGTCTCACTGACTCAGATTGTCTCAGCTATGGGCATCTGCAAATAACAAGCAAGTGAAATGATGCTGCAGTCCAGAAAACATCACCTCCCTGTCACAGAAGGATGCTTCAAGGTGCCACCATCTCCAGCTTCACCTGTTTTTTCTCACCAAGTTGCAGTCATTTTTAAGTTCTAAGATGCTGAACTTGGCAGCTATGAGTCATAGTWAGGCTGCAATATTTGACTGCTTCAAAATAAATGTTCTTCAGCTATTTTACCTTGAGATTACTCAGAAATTTCTGCAGTATAAACAGTAGCTTCACTTTTCACCTCATCTCTTACAAGAAATAAGAAAATTTCTTCAAGCCTCACTGGCTTCAACTTAAGATCGAGACAAGCAAATCACAAAATAAGTGGCTCAATGCTGCACGTATTCATGTATTTCATTGCATRCATGGAGGCTGCTCCACTGACACCCACAAAACTGCTCATGCCCCACTGCACATGTAAAGCTTTTGTAGGAGAGAGAGACACAAGGAATTTGGTTTCCAAAGAAGTTCAATGCATGTAGCTCCCACTGCTCCAAACATCTCTGGCCATGGAGCTACTTGAGTAAGTATCAGTCTGAAAATCTGGAATTCTGATCCCAAGAGTTAATTTTATGTTAAAGCTGAGATTTTTCATGAAAGCTACACACTGATATACAGCTACACCAACCTGGAAAGGCAACATGCTACATAACCAGCAGTAGAAGGATGCTTGGATTCAGACCCTCAGATGATATAAAATGCGAGTACTTTACTGGACACACTGAAACTACAGCCTTGCAGGCAAAGCTGTGTGGAGTTCTGTTTCTAAAAAATCAGTAGTAATAGTAATAATAGTCAAAATATATCTTTTGAGATCTCTTTTGAAAGCTTTCCAAACAAAGAGCAGTTTACCTGCAGGCACCTGCAGGTCAGCTGGTGCCTGTTGCTGGAAGTTGTGTTACCAGGGAAAGGACAGGGCCTGATTCCAGCCTCAGGAYACAGAAGAATGTCAGGGAATAACCAAAACTGCCAGATTTCCCTGGCATTCAGAGCATATGGATCAGTCTGATGTCAGATACCATACCAGGAGGAACATGTCATTATTGCAGCTCAGAAAAATACAGAAGAAAAAATAAGGACTTACAACCTGATGGTTGGAATGGAGCAATTTCACATGGCATCTTTCTTTTGAAAGAATATTAGCAAGCAATTTGTTTCACTGTTTTTCTTTAACCATGAGTTTTTCTAGAGCAAAAATCTGTCTCTCCATGCCTACTCAAAAACCTCTCAGGGAAGCAGTACCTACATGTTGTATGTATACTGAGTTTGTCTGGTGTTCCTAGATACCCTTTATCAGTTTCATTGCATGTTGTAAAAATATTATTAAACCATCCAATATAATTTTAACTTGTAAAGTAGCTTATGGGAAAGTCTTTTAGAATAAACAAAATTTCCAGATACCCATGTCCAAAATTTCTCTACTCCTCMCTGACTGCAAGTGAAATTTTTTGCTTTATGGATGTCCAAACCTTTCCAATTTTTCACAACTATTCATGTGTATACATCACTCAAGAGCATATTTAAATCTTCTTTACTTATTCACCTTTTCCTGAACCCAAGAAATACTTTGTGGACCATGAAGCATTCATAGACAAAATGCTGAAAACCATGGCACTAGAGGAAAAGGGTCATAGCCCAAGAAAACTTCTGTTAAAAAAGTGATAAAGGCATTTTTTCAGGAATCAAAGTGGAAATTTTCCACATTCAAATTTTGTGGTTTAAGCAAATTTCCTCCTTCTTTATTATTTATGTTAATTCCTAGTGACAGTAGCAAAGGCAAAGGAATGATGAATTTTTTCTCCTTTTTAAATATARGGTTAAGTACAACCAATGTACTGAGCATTTCTATAGCTGAAAACTGGACTCACCACACCATTATCTATTCTTATCAYCAAAATCCAATTAATTGAGAAAATCCTCCCTTGGGAGAGCAACACAGATAAATACAAAGCAACTTTTCACAGACAAGGAAACARTCAGCCTCTCTGAACTCTTTACTTGGCTTTGGAAGGCAGAAGCCTATCACTGGTGGATAACTTTGGGATTTCCCATGATGGTGGAAATGGATAGACAAACAAACAATGAGTTCCATTTTAGCTCTCTGATCTAACTTGGTGGGTCTCATCAGGAAAATACCTAAAACCTACCACTGTATTTTTAAAAACCCACTGTCTCCTCATGGAGCATTTGGAAGGGGAAAGCAGTGTGATACCATGTAGGACACGCACTGTTAAAGAAACACCATGTTTTCTCCTTCTCCTTCTCCTTCTCCTTCTCCTTCTC
>JACDOX010000165.1:678757-784877 GCA_014549065.1 Cardinalis cardinalis | reverse complement strand
AACTGGTGGCTGTGGAAAATGACTCCAAGATCATTAGCAAATTATTAGGACATCCTAAGTGGAATACTCTAAGTAAGCAGCTCTTTCCTTTCCCTTCCTCATGAGGAATTTGTATACATACAATATCAGAAGGACATTCAAAGCACATTAACCTAAATTATCTCCAAAAACTACTGAAGATGCATTTTCCTAGTTAAAAAAAAATCAAAATAGAATCTTTCATAATTATTTCCCCTTCACAAAATGACACATTATTATAGGATATATCCTCTCTTGATCACAACTATAAAATAGATT
The DNA here is from genome assembly GCA_014549065.1 of Cardinalis cardinalis. NCBI lineage: Eukaryota > Metazoa > Chordata > Aves > Passeriformes > Cardinalidae > Cardinalis > Cardinalis cardinalis. The sequence continues at coordinate 784,580 of JACDOX010000165.1, read as the reverse complement.
TTCAGAATTCATTCTTTAAAACAAGAAACTTGTGTATTATCTCTTATTGTTGCATCATTCTACTTTTTGGCATATGTTTAATCTTGGCTGTTTATAAGTGTTTTGCAGGCCAAATGAAATTTTAAAATKAGTATTGAAATTTTAAAAATATCATTTTCAGGATGGTTTTTTGTAGGAAATTGTGGAATGAAAATCTTGCAATTCCTGATTTTTCTGTGGAATTGCAATGCAATTCCAAGTTTGGACAAGCATACCTGCTTCATCTGGGAAGGAGAGACTGATGCTATCAGGGATCCCTGGTAAACTGAGTTGGCTTTGAACTGATGACATAGTAATGAAGGTTTTAAATTCCTAAGCCATCCAACTGTCTATTAACAGCTCTTTAAACTTACTGCATACACACTGATACTGATCTGCTTATTACTGCAGAAATTCTAAACATAAACATTATTATGAAATCTTGTTTTAGCCACCAAGAACGGGGAGAGAGTGAAACACTAGACAGCTTTTCTTTGTCTTTTATTCCACGTGTGAGATTGGAGTTAGACATAACAGCCCTGTAACCTGCTCTGGCAGAAAAAGAAGCCCTTGTAGGACAAAATGACCAGCATTATTCAAACAATATGGCCTGAAAGGCTTAGGAAAATGTAGGTGCAACATAGGGAGGGAGAAATATCACAGCTGAGAAGTATAAAGTACAGAAAAGTGTGGCAAGGGCACAGATGTGTGTGCTTTTGTCAAGAAAAGGGACATTTTTTTAAGGTTAATTAATGGGATAATGCTTTTGTAATGCATGTCAGCTCCATCAGCCAGAAAAGGGTTGCCCAAATGGACAACCCCTTCATACTGTGGGAAAGAAGGCAAACCCCTCYGACTGTAAGCAATTTTGCACCATCAGGTGCTCCTTTTGGGCTCTCCTTCCTACGTTGTCTGAAGCAAAGGACAATTACACCGTCTGTGTGGAACAAATGCCCTCTTCCCCTGGATTGTTCAGACCGCTAAATGTGGCTGCCTTCCCTCTTTCAGGTTTTGTCTCTGGACTGATTGTGCTCTGCAGCCTGATTTCCACTTGAGTCCACTCAGGACTAGGATGCTGAAACATGATTGTTGCCACTCCTGGAAGGCTGCAGGGTTTAGTGCCACACACTGCCTTAATGAGCTTCACCCCGAGCACGCGACCCAGCTGGCAGTGAAAAACAGGAAGCATTTTGGCACACATTTTCCCTTTGTGGGGTGAGAGAGGAAGCAGACGTGAGCCCTGGCTAACACTGACACAATTAAAATGGAAACAGAGAGCTGCCTTGCCCTTGGTGCTGTGTGAGATGAACCCTGGGTCACCCCTTTGGGCTGTGTCCCTGCCAAGACCCCTGGGTTGGATTGGAGACATGCGAGGAGCATCCACATTAAAATGCACATACAAGTGGTCTCTGGGGGCCTGAGGCAGCAAAGTCAAAGGGAAGTCTGTCTCCCCATTMCCACAAAATCTGGGTCAAGCCCTATCACTTCCCTTCTAGTGAGCAAGGAACCTTCGAATTAATTGGTTAGAAAAGTTTGTTAGGTGAAGGTTGCTGTTTGGGACACCAAGAGATTTCTAACACTACAGCAATACAGAAATAATGRCATTTGTATTTCCACTGAGGCATCTGTACTGTGTAATTTACACGTGCAGATACTCTGGACTTGACAAAACATGGTGACTTTTGGTGGTAATTCCTCCAAGTGGTCCCATTTCAGCTGTTGACAAACAGAGGATTTMATTCTCCCAGCTCTCTTGGAACTTCCCAAGCCCTTCTCATAGGTGTGTCCAAATGTGCTTAATGTTAATTCATCTTCATCTTTGCTTCATTTCTTCATATGGGTATTTTGTAATAGCAGCAAGGATAGAGGAGGGGGTGAAGGGGTGGGGAAAACCTTCTCACYTTCTTCTCTTTCATTGGTAAATAACATTCAAAGCAGCTTGGAAGCTATGTAGTTGTAAGAAAAAATATGATCCCATTCCACACCTTGGGACATGTTTTCTTGATGTAGACTTAGCAAAGGTGCATGAGAGAACATTTTAGCATGAAAGCATTAATCTGTGTTTCGTTATGTCTGTCAGAACAGGATTCTGTGCTGAGCAGGAGCATTTTCCTGTAACTCAAGTATGGCATTTCTGAAAGATGCCAAGGTGAAATTTGTATCATCTTCATTAAAAGCCAAATCCTACAGTCCTTATCAATGGCCAAACAAAATTTCAGAGCAAGTGCTACAGGGACCCTTAGAAAAGATAGCAAAATGCAAACTGATATTGGTGTTCAGCACAGTCAGGGTGGCATCTCYTTCTTTTTCGAAAGGGATACACTTTTTGTCATTGTGTCATGGACAGTGCTTACCTAAAGCAGTGTCATTCCAGTAGCCAATTATTCCCACTTAGTGAGCAGAATCTGCATAATGAGATGTGATGGTTTTTCATGAGATGCAGAGGAAGAAGTAATTAAAAAAATCCCAGTGGGTAACGCTCATCAGCTTCTACACATTTTTTGGATGAACTGCTAAATTTTGTGGAAAATTTCACCCCCTCATCCCAGTGGTCAGCATTCATCTGTTCTACATGCAARGGCTGAACTCTCATCAAGAACTGTTTAGCACTTTCTTGGTGTAAATAAAATTTAAAAGAAAACATTTTTTACAGTAAAAGCCTTTGTCATCCGTAGTACTCCAAGTAATTTACATAGAAGTCAATCTCTCCATCTTGCAGATGGAAAGCAGAAGACCAAGGATGAGCTGGTCAACCCATGGTCATGCAGAAACAAAGCCTGGAGAGCCCTAAAATCTTGACCCCTAAAATAGGGTCTGCATTCACAAACCCAGATGCAGAAGGGACATGTTAGGGAATAAAATCCAGCTGTGCTTTCAGTACYATAGCAGCTCTCTCCTTAAAAAAGAAAATGACTGATAGATACAAAATCAGGCAGCTGGATGAATGGTGGAAAGATGACATTTGATCACCTTAAATGGAAAATACAAGCAATGTAGACAGTCTGCTCATAAGTCATTCACAGGTATGAGTCTATACAAGCCAGTTTTGCAAGAGTTTGTAGATCTTTTTTATGATTGTGTTTCAGCTTCAAATCTTATTGGCATCTACCCACAAACTTGTCATCTCTGGAAACCCCAGCTTATGCTAAGTGTAGGCCCTCTGAGGGCTCTGAAAACACATGGAATACAAAAAAAAAGGTCAGTAAAGAACTGGGAATGAAGAGGAAGCAGAAAGATAAGCAGAAAGAGTAAAGAAAAAAGAATAAATTTGAGAGGAAGGAAGGAGGAGAATGAAGAAGATTAAGAGAAGGGAAGAGTCATGAGAAGAAATATAAGAGGAGAGATAGGGAAATTTGGTTTTAATTATGTTTATTGTAGTTCTTCATGCACAAAATTACAAAGCGAAAACAACATAAACAGCTCTGCTGCAGGCATGCTAGGAAACAATCCATAAAGCAAGGAAACGTTACACAGGAGCTTGGAGTGACTTACTGCATTATTCACTATGTAGTAATTGCCCAAAAGAAATTAATGGGACTTTTTTTAATTAGTTTGGCAGATAGCCGGAAAGACTTATAGGATTCTTTGCTGTAGATTCTTTACCTAAATAGCAGATAAAAGATAACCAAGACCTTTAGAAGCTAGTTGTAAAATAAAAAGTTAGATGTGCTTTGTGCAGGAGAAGCACCCCTGCCTCAGAGCAGGACTCCTCATACCAGAAGCAGGATATGTTAATATAGCAAGAGACAATCCCTGCTCAGAGGACTTGAAGGAAACATTGGAATGAAAAGACAAGCTATGGTGAAAAACACAAAAGTAAACAATTTTGCAAGTCCAGACCCCAAACTCCAACAAATTCCCAAATCCACCAATAAAGCTGGGCCAGCTTTCATCTACTTAAATATTGCAAAGGACAAGCATAACAGGAATAGTTAATTTAGGTGTGACAAGTTTTGGCAGGGTAAAGTCATTCTCCCAAAGAACTGCATTCTCTTCCCCTCTGATTAAGACCAACAGGGATCCAAATACCACAACATTTCCAACTATTCCCATTTGTATTCCACATTCCACATTCCCCCTGTGTTCCTAAATCTATGCTCATTTTACTTTCTTCCTTCAAAGAAAGAAACTTCAGAAAACCCTTTGACCTGAAGGGCTGAATGGAGAGTACCTCCTATCCATAGCAGATTTCTTCATTTCCCCCTAGAGTTTGGATGATGATCACAAAGATTTTTCCTTTCATTTCCTTATTACCCATTTCTACCTTTGAACATTTCTAATTTAAAAATCCATGATTCTTCATCTTCTTAATCTCAGACCTCTAGCTGCTGGATCTTCCCTGGTAGCAGCTAACAAGGCTGGGATCATTAACCAAACAATCAAGGAGAAAATCTAGATACATGTTAATAGGAGGATATTCTTTCTCGTTATAGCACTGACAATGTATCTTAAAGTTTCCTGTCAAAATGTCCTTGAAATCTGCTGAGTGTTATCCTTGCCAAACACATTGTCACAAGAATTCTGCCTGCTTCTAACATAAGCCTCTAAGCTGCTTGGTGCAATTTCTGACTAAAAAAGTTAAAAATCAGGAAGCTATGCACCTAAAAACAATTCAACATTGTAACAAAGTGTCGTTGTAACATGAGCACAGGTCTATCTGCGTGTGACCGTGTCCTGCACGGTGTGACTTGGCACCTGAGCTCTGAGCATCTGGCACAGCTGCAGCGCCAGGAGAGCAGCCCATTGTCACACCAGCAGTGACTAACAAGCACAGCATGCTGGCAAAACACGGGCAGCCCCTGACTGCGGGGATGGGCACATTGCACAGCCTTCATCCTGCCAGCTGCAACCATCACACCTTCCTGCCCCGCTGGCCAGGCAAACACAACTCTCTGGAACAGCCCATCCTCTCTTATGTCCTTAACCTGCTCCACTCATGCTGCATTTCTCCCTCAAAGCCTCCTAACWGAGCAGAAGTGTGTCCATGGAAACCTTCCTTGCTTTGCACTAGCTGCGCAGTCTGTTGCTACACTTTTGCATCGAATTTGTTACTGCTGCTTATTCACTTGGACTGAAATGGTAAACTTGTCTGGAGATGCCCTGAATTATTCATAGGCAGCACGTACCAAGATAAGTCAGGGCATGAGGTGCTGAAGTCAACGTGGTGTGTGAGAGTGAATGATGTTGTGTGGCTTTGTGGGGGAGCTGCTCTCAGCCRCTGGGAATGATAAGGGATTGGGTAATGACCATTAAGACCTGAAAGCCAATTTGCCTTTGACAATGGAAGCTGGGGGGAGTTTTTTGATACAGCAGCTGCCTTTGCCTCACTTTGATTGTGAGCATAGCAGTATGGCCTGGAGCTCCTCCCAAATTTGGGTTTTGACTTTCACAGGAGCAGTTTTGTGGGCACATGGGGGCAAGTATATCTGATAGAGCTTAGGCAGATAATCACTTCGTTATGCCTCTCCAGGAAGTAGTTAGATGACTACGTATTGACTGTGGCTCTGGAGCTACAGCTGGAAAACTGTCCATGGAAGTTGGATAAATCAGCCAATCTATCATCCACCATCACACAGTGAAAGAGTATTCACTATAAAGTATTTGTGCTTTACAAACAATTTCTACCTTCCTCTGAATTCTGATGCCAAAAGAGCCAGAGGCCAGTGTGTGTGAACCATGAGTGGACCTGGTTTGAAAATTCTGGGTCCAGTTCTTGTTGTACACCACTCCAGCATGCATTGTGAGACTTCCAACTCTAGTCTAAGTCTGAAGGATGAGAAACGGGCCTGTTTRTAAAGCCATCACTTAATCAGGTACTTATGCTTTTCTAAAAAAAGGTGCACTTCTATGACTCTGAGAAAAAGGGAGACAAAGTGATTCCATACTTAAAACACTTCTGTAAGCCCTGGATTAAATGCTCACTTAAGCGCTCATGTTTATCCTTGTCCAAAATGGGAAATTTTTCTGAAAACATAGAATCTTTTAGAGAAGACAATCTTGCTATAGCCCTTARCAGACTTGGGAAGCGTCCTGATTTCAAGATATAAGTCACAAAAGCAAGGTGCCCCATGCCACAGCACAAGTTAATGGATTTAAAAATAACAGAGCTACCTTCATAAACCWGTTGGTTGACCAGTTTGACCATTGGAAAGAGATTTCTCTTTGCAAATGGCATGCTCCTATTTAAATTAACTCAAACTTCTCTTTGTGCTATCTTTATTTTAAAATCAGATTTATACCAGTCAGTATTTTTTCCCTAAAGCACTTTACAGATCTATGCCATCACAGTTGGTGTCTGACTTTCAGCTGTCAGTAATGTAGTTCTGCAAGATGTTTTAAACTTAAATTATATATATATATATATATATATATATATCTTATATTTAAATTACTTCAGAGTTGTGTACAGACCCCTGTTTTTAAACACTTGTTCTCTTTCTGGAGATCATGTACACGTGCAGAGTTTGTTAGGAATCCAAGAATTTTCTGATTCTAATACTCCTACAGAACATGACTAAATATTCAGCAATGCTTCAAATTAAGTTAATGCCCCACCCGAGCAGATCAGCTCTTCAAACAGCCTGCATTCCTTCACCTGGGAGTGGAAGGAAATAATGAAAAAAAAGTAAATAAAGGAGTGAGATGGAAAGCATTTTTGCTGTGCAATTATCCTGATTTTCAACTTGCACTCCCTGAGAGAAAAGAGGGAAGGGCAACCCTTGAAATGTCCCCTGATCATGGCAGGGAACAACTGTTTGTGGATCAGATCTACCATCTGTACTCACTTTAATCAGTATCTTACTCTGGCAGGCCACTGAATTTAGAGAGAGGTCTCCATGCCTTWTGTTTTAAAAGCAAAGCAGGTACAAGTGAGATGCCCCTCACAGCAGGACTTGTGCTCAGCTCTCACTGGGGGCTGGAGCAGAGAGGAGGAAGAGTACTCAGGACATCTTCCCTTCCATTTTGGGGTATAACATTCTTTTTACTCAGCCGATTTTCCCCCAGTCTACTCCATAAKGTAGCACTGAGCTGGAGTTCCTGGCTCACGGTGTAATTTTCACACATAACCAACCTGTCTGGGTGGAAGGGCTGGGGAGGAGCATATTTCCACACATATACTTGTTTGAGAGTACACTCATCCACCTCAACTGATCATTTCAGAGTTATTAGGCAAATATCACAATGACACCAGACCTTCCTCCCAAGCCATCTGGAGGGAATAACTCAGAACTTTTGCAAGACTTTTCCTTTCTTCCCACTGCCATGATTTCATTGCCATAAACCAGCCTGCTAGCAGACAAACCAAGGAATTATGCAGGGTGCTGAGCAAAGCCTTGGTGCAGGCTCCATATTTTGCCATTTAGCTCACGACAAGACTCACATGTTTATCAGTCATACTTGGGAGTATTGCTGCTCTTCAGCAGAGATTTTTCCCTTCTGAGGAGGCGGTTTGTGTTCCATGCACCCTCTGAATCACATTCTGCCTTTTAGATTTCAGTACGCAACGATGACACAGCAAATTACACCCTTGTAATATGAAAACATAATATTTTTCTAGCAACAGTTCATAATGCTGTGACCAGCTGGTCCAAAATGGTTAGCAATGACACATTCTCAAATTCTCAAAGGCATGCTGGCAATGCAGCTCCTCAAATTTCTTAGGTTTAAGATGAAATGAATGGAGCATCTCACATGAAGGCATTCCACTCTGGATAATACAGTAGTGGGAGTTTCAGAAGAGTTGAAGCCTTCTTGAATTTAAGCAGCTCACCTTATTTCTGGTGTCTTGTTCTCATGATGAGACAACACCTTTGATGACATCTCTGTATGTATGCTGATGGTACAGGAAGATAAGGTCGCCCCTAAATTCTCTGCATCCCTGAAAATGAGAGAAATGTGAGCAAGGGAAAGTCCATGGCACAGCATGTGCTGCTACTTACTTACTTTGACTTGACATTGATGGATGCATTCAAGTATTTACAAGCTGCCTGATGAGATGACTCAGAGAAAGTTTGAAAGAAACAGCACGGCTGACACCCCTGCTTGAAGGGGGAGGAAGTGGGAGGGAAAGATTGCCTTGAGATCAGAGTTTGTGGTTTTTTAAAATGCTGCTGCTTCACAAGCCCACTCTTTGTGCTGGAGTAATTATGTGGGTGTACTAGGAAAAAAAAGCTAAGCAGTTTGAGAAAGGTCTGGCTGTGGGGAAACCCAAATTTAAAGATCTTGAAGAAGCAGAGCAGCTCAGTAGTCCTGGAGGAGGACATGCAAGCCACGTTTGCAAGAGCCTAGAGCAGTTACTGGACCAGTCCTGGGAAGTCTGGGGGGCAGGTCAGCCATCCATAGTCAACATCCCACCTTTCCATCACCCTCCTGTAAAGCTCCTCCCTGCTGGGGCTGTCCCAGTCAATTCCACAAGACCTAGATCAGCACATTTCTCCCAGAACTCGAAGACCTCTTTAGTCAAAGGTTTCTCTGACCACATGAGGATGTAAATAGGATCAGGGACTAGAGGGTCAAAAGGCCRTTCAAAGCTCTTCCTTCTGCTCCTACAATGTGTGGCTGGGCCCTGGAGATGTATCCCGGTACTCATCAGCACCAAGCCCTCTTGCTTGGGGGAAGGCCAGAGYCATGGCAAGGCACAGAACAGGCACTCTGGAGATCATGTCTGTCATCGCTGTTTTTTTAATGAGCAGAGAGCARAAAGAAATGTGTGTCCAATTCCATGAATTACCATTTTTGAGCTGTCAGGCAGGAAATACCTGTACCAACCTGGGAAGGCACTCCAAAAAGCCATCAAATTTAACTCTTTCCATTTTTCTAACAGCTTGTGCAGGTCACAGAGCAACAGTGTAGGAAAAACCCCACAGAATCCAATGTTCTCCACAGTTCCATATGGGAGTGATGCACCTCCACCYGTTTTTATAACACCTCCCCATGGGCCAGGGAGGGGAAGTGCTCTTGTGAASCCAGTGTTGCAAGGGAAGAGTGTGGTTAAATTTTTAATTCATCCCCATCCTCAAGACAATCTTCAGCAAGAAATCATGGTAAGAAGGACAAATTCCCTGAGCAACCARTTGGCACAGTTCCCCAGCAGGAAAGAAGAGGAGAAAAAAAGACCATTTCACCTGCAGAGTCCTACCAGGGATTTTGTAACTTACCTTTGTACAAAGAACTGAGGATCTCAAAGATGTGAGCTATTTCTTGTATGCATTGCTGCTTTAACTCATCAGATAAACTCCTTTCAGAGTCCATTTCAGGCAGGTCTAAAAACAATGCAGGGATAYCTTGAGCATCCTTTGTGTGCAGCTCACACCCAGGTGAGCTCCACACCAGCTGTGGGGGCCTGGGTAGAGGTGCTGCTGTGGAAGTGGAACTTTGGTGTGGATCAGCCACATCAGCAACCATCAGCTGCTGTAGCAGAGGTGCCCYCTAACTCGCAAAAGGAATGTGATGCACAAGAATTGTTCTCCACCCAAGGAAATATCACATGCTACTATTTGTATCCTCTAGGGGCCTGGGTAATTCTGGATGCTTCCAGTTCCACCAAATAAAATTTTTWAAACTTTAAAAAGGGGAGAGAGATTAAGAAACTAATGGAAAATCATAAAATGGCTGTCTTCTTTTCTGAAGAAATCAGAGATTTCCCTCAAAAGTTTTTTTGCAAAAATCTCTAATTGCATTACACAATATTTTATTTTCTTGGAATTTTGTTTTTCTGTCAGCCTTTGCTGAAAGGGATATTTTTCTTGTCAAATCTCGTGTAATTACAACAGTAAAGGCACATTTTCCACTATGGTGGTGAAATTTCATTTGGAATGAAAGACATTAAAGAAATGTAGGTGTATTAATGTTGTTGAAAATAGCATTATGTAACAGACATTTGATGGACTTGCAGGTCTTTATTGGAGGTCAGATGCAGGTATTACTCATTCCTCAGTGCTCACAGAACTTGATGCCCCTTCTAACACCAATGAAAAGACTCTAATGCACTGCAAAATGAACTGTTTTGGGACACTGATACAGCAACTTAATTCCTCCTTTCTTTTGGGAGTATAAAGGAGCAACACTCTGACTGGCAGAGTGCAGCAAGGAAATTTGCTTAATTGCTAGAGCAATAATGCTTAATACAAATCATGACACACGAATAAAAGAACAGGAGAAAGGAGCCTCTAGCTGCACAAGAAAAAAGCTTGATGAGATTTTAAAATCTCATGTTCCCTTGCATGCATATATGCAGTGTTTTGTACAGTAACCATAAAAATGACATGTTTTATACCTTTCAAGCACAAGCAACCTGTTTTGACTTTGTAGCACTTGGTGAGTCATTAGAGAAACTGATCTTACTAAAAGCTTTGCTATTTCTCTTGTTCTAACTGAGATCCCTAAAAATAAAGGCTTGGGTAAGATACAAGCTGCAAAAATAAAATAATGTCCATGTTCATTGTCTCCTCATCTTTGCAATGTGCAGACTTGGGCATCCAGCTTGCCCTTTCTTTGCCATACAGGACAAATCCAGAGCTGCTCATCTGAGGGGGAGMCCCACTGTACATAGATTAGGCTTCCTCCTTTCCTGCAAGTGCACGTGGAGGGGAAATGAGGGTATCTTTTTGCTCACAAACACAGACAATGGGTCATCTGGMATAGCTGGTGTCTGTGATGACACCTGGCTGAGCTCACTCCACCTGCCCATGACACTCCTGGCAACACTGAGCCTCTGGAGCTGGAGCTGCAGATCCAGGCACCACGGCTGTCACAGGTCCCTCGGCTCATCCCCTGCCTGGGACCTGTCTGCTGGGCCCTTGTGCCCCTGGTTTGTGCCATTCTGAGCCCTGGACACCACCACAGCTRGTGCAGAACTTCCCTTTGCAGCTGAGCTCGTCAGGGGAGCAGCAGAAATTGGAGCAAGAAGACAGAGACACCACAAAGCCTTTGCCTGTGATCACAGCATTGCTCTCCTTAACAATCAACCACCAGAAGTGGAGGAAATTTACTGGAGGAAAAGCAACAACTAACCTATAAATAAAGYACTGCATTCCTTCTCAATGTATTTTCCCCCCAAGCAATCAATTAATGTTTCTGCAACAAAGTGATTATCAGCTCCTGTGAGTGGGAAAGGAGGGGTCTGATGGGAGGGTGAGGGGGCTCTGCTGCACATGACACACTGCAGAAAGAAGCACCTCTCCTGCAAGATGCAGCACATTGCATCCAACAAATGGGAGACATTCCTGCACTGAGGATTCATCTTACCTCTGAATCCAAACGTCTGTGAGTTTTATTTACTTGTTTTTGAAGGCTAAACAAGCAGCTATGTGTGCAGAGAGGCTGCAGGGTATTCATTTGCTTTGTTGTTCATGCCTTCAATCTTCCTCTGGCTGGTTGTGAACAGTATTTTGCTGCTAAGTATCAGTGGACTCTTTCATGGTGTCTGAAAGCTTGTCAATAAAAATAACTGCAACAAGAAAAGAACAGCTTTCCTATCGTGCAGCACTTTCAAGTTATCTCTTGATAGCGAGTGGTCAGATGTCGCCACTATAAAACCACAGTTTTCTGGGATAATGTATAACCCGAACAATAAATCCAGTATTGTATTCCTAGTCTTTCACATCAGATATGCAGGGCCTAGTGTCACTGCTTTTCCCTTCAGTTTAACCAGGGTTGGTCTGTCTGCTTAAGCTGAATGTTCTTCTGACTCCTACTCCTTTCTAAAACTAACCCACTTCATCTGCTGCCTGAATAAAAAGCTTCGCGTTAGTCACGACATCTTCCTGCACTGTTTTATTCACAAAGTTTGACAGAAAAATACACGTTATGAAACCAACTTTTAATGTTTGATGGAAATAGGTCCGAACCTGCCTGGGCAGCTGTCCTGGGAAAACTGAAGGCAGCATTAAGAGCAGCATTTTCACCTGTTTGATGTGTTGGCAGGCTTGGGTCACCCACTGATCAGACCAAAGATGTTCATGATGGGTGGACCAGAGACCCTTCAAAACCAATACCTGACCTTTGACAGTGGTCAGTAGTAGGTGTCTCAGGGCAGAGGAGGACAAGTAAGTTGTGGTGGGAATCATGTTGATTCCTCAACCTGCTGTCTCAAGCCAGATGTTGTGTTCACAGCTTTAGTAGCTCAGGAAGCATTTTTCATGTTGAGTTTTGGTCATCTTAGAAAGCAATTCAGACTTTCCACTCCATAGCATCCTATGAGTAAAACATATCCAATGATCTGATTTATGCATTGATCCACTTTTTTAATTTGCTTCAGATTTTTAGTCTGATAACACTAGAAGAGGGTGCCCAGAGAGGCTGTAGGATCTGCATCCTACATTCAAAATCTAGGAAGACAAATCCTGAGATAAGCTGGAGGTGCTTAGAGAGAGGTTTGGACCAGACTATGTCCAGGCGTTCCTTTCAACCTAAATCATCCTGCCTTTGTAACWTGTCAGGGTGTTCACCCCCTTTTTTGGCAAGTAATAGTGAAACACCTCTTTCTTCACTTTCTTCTTACCCATCAACCATGTCATTGATGATCCCACGAAGGACCAAAAAACAAGAGCTCCTCTCTGCCCTTTCTTGGTCTCTTTTCCAGACTCCAGGGTGATTATTCTGTTTTGCCTCTCCCCTCAGAAAAGGGTGAGGCACCCTGTACCTTCACTCATCCTTGCAGTCCTTCTCTCAGCCTTTATTAATTCAACTTCAACCTTTCTAAGGGAGGGAGGAASGACCAGAACTCCTTGCAGAGTTTAACAGGTGAGCAAATCTGGCACTTTCTACTGTGGGAAAATGGTATATCCAGACTATTATAAACTTTTCTTGATAACYCCAGTCTGGTCAACTTTGCAGAGCCATGAAACAGCATTTTCCCCATGGTACTTTCAGACTCCTTTTTCTCCCTCTTAAAGTAATTCTTGATTGCTGTCCCATCTTACAGCACCCTCACTCTTACAGCACCCTCACTCCTTTCTCCTCTCCATTCTTGCACTTCCCCAGCAGTCAGGGCAACACTGSTGTTTGTGTGGCCCTAGGGAAGCCAGGCAGTCTCAGCAGGAGCTTCCATCACACCAGGAAGCTCTGGCTTGAAGGAAAGGCTGTGGCTCCTTGGCAGCCTCAGTCACTGTGTTTTCTGGCCACCACAGCCACTTCTGCTGTGCTGCCCCACCACCCTGCCCCTCTCCTGCAGCACCCTGGGGCACCTTGAGTGTCCTGACAGACCTCAGAGCCTTCCTTATCTCCACMAACAAAAGGTCACAGGAGGCTTTCTTCCACGTTAACACCTTAAAATGGCTCCACAAAGAGCAGAGAACATCCAGGCCAGTGCAGAGGATAGAGGGAATAGAGTGGGGCTGAAGGAGAGGGGCAGATGATGGCACTGCACTGCAGAGGCAGCTGCTCCATCAGCTGAGGCTGCTGTGGGACTGCAGCTGTGCTCACACTTCTCAGAGAGGAGCCCCTGGAAGCTCAGAGCCTGAGGAAGGAAGCTGCTAATGAGCATCTTTCCTTCTTCCCTTTCTCACATGCCAAAGTACAATTCTTTAAATGGCAAAAGATAATAACTCTGAGATGTTATGATTACACCACACGTTATTTTCCCCTAGCAAATCTTTGCTGGCTTTACATAAAGTCTGTCCTCACAAGGCTGTGTGAGGTATCTAACACTGAAAGCAGAATGGTGTCTTACAGAGAAAAAAGGTGAAGTTCAGGGCTGTAAAACTGTGGGATTGAGTTCATGAAGTCTATGAGAAGCGGTCAAGAAACAGGACTTAAAGGTCTGTCTCAGACTTATTAATGTTTTTAACCACTAGAAAAGTTCTTGTACAGAAGGAAGCATTTTTCCATGCAACACTGCTGGGGAAGAGACTGAGGAAAAGCCTGATGCATGTCTGAAGGAGACACATAATTTCTTTTCATGTTTTTCAAGTATCTTATCAATAGCCTTATCTTTTAGTATCCAGAGCCTTACTTTAACTTTCTCATCCCTAAGTAGGATGACTCAAGTTAGATGCCCTCACACAGACTGGAAATACAATTTTCTGTCTGGGCCAGACTATTCCTCTTTTACATATCCCATTTTACATCCCTTTTACATATCTTCTGAAATCCCTCCAGACTTCTCTTCAGAAATCTGAAAAAGATAAGCCTTGCTTTTCTAATATATAGTGATGGGACATCCTCCTCCCAGYCAAGGTTCTCTGCTCTCCAGCTATGGCCCTTGCAAGCAATATTCATGGGCTTGAGTGARGAAAGCCTTTCAAAATTTTAATACTTCTATCCCTGTTCAGGAAAGCACAGGAGTCAGGAACATTTGAACTCACTGCAAACCCCCCGTACTGAACTGTTGTAGAAAATGAATGTCATACCCACAAGGGCAACAAAGCAGAGGAAGAGTGACATAACTGGTGGGACTTTCATGTTTGTCTAAGRTTTTAAATGGTAGATATTTTTATATCATATGACTTCAAAAATGATATTTGTTCATGCAATTAGAGACTGTACTGTCGTAAAGCAGACAAATTGAGACCCTGTGTGTAACACAAATATTGTTTCCTTGKATCTGCTTACAATATATTCCTAAAGCATTCTTTTATAGATTTTCCCCATCTCATTATTCCAACATATTTTAAAAGTTAAAAAAAAAGATGAAGAGAGAAAAAGATAAAGCTAAATTTTTAACAACTATGGCAATGACAATCCAACATATCTCGAAGGAGAAGGTTTTTCTGCATACTCTGGAAGTTACAATCACAAGACAACATCATCAACAACYATTTCTAGCTTTGCAGAACCTGTTCACAGTCTGAACTGCCATGCCATCAGGAACTTAGACTGTCCCACCAAACACTTCCCACCAGACAATCTCCAAGTGAATTAAGAAGGAAGGCAATTATTAATGAACCATTTCACAGTCACACAAAGATACTGGTTTCTAAAAAATTGAAAGGAGATACCTCAAGGAGAGAGGTCAGGAGCAGTAAAGTCATGGAACAGCACAAGGCTCGCTTAAACCCCAAATGATGGTGATGGCTCCCATTACTCCTCCAAAATGAGCCGACAATGACAAATCAGATTTCTGTTTCATTTTGATCTCAGGCTGTCCTCCACATGACTGCATATTGCACCTCCTGTAAGGAAAAGCAAGAGCTTCCCTCAGGCTGTCCCAGGAAGGCCTTGTCCTGAAGCTGTTGCAGTGAAGACAGCTGTAGAAATTGTTTATCTATGACAAGAACATGATGTGCAGAGCAGCTTGTTTGGTTCCAGAACCCAGTGAAAAGGCAGGATGCGGGAATTGCCTCCCACTCTGGCCATGAACCCAGAACCACATCCTCTCTCTTGGGAATGACCCACTGTTTTTTCCCCTGCTGCCTACTACAGACCATGAGGATGGTTGACATCCCACTGGAGCCTGGAGGGGATTGTTTACCCTGTCATGAATGTCATGCCTAAGCAAAATGGGACTTTATAGCAGCCCACAAGCAGTGAAATCCCAGCCTCTGTAGCCTGAGTGCAGAGATGCACTCCTGCTCTTCCCATCCTGCTGCAGTGCTCTGCTTCTGGTAGCTCAACCATGTGCTCTCCAAAACAAAGAAATACTACTGCAACCACTTCCCTGACACTTATTTTTAACRATGGTCTTTTTATATACCCCATATTAAATCTGATGAGATGGCTTTGCTTAAACCTGTGCACTCATATACATATTTTCATGCTGAGACAATGTTTAATAAGCTCAGTCCTGCCTGGCTGAACAATTTCTATCCAGCAGGCACTGCTCAGGTAGGTTCACAAACCTTGAAAGGGGTTACCTGGATACCTTTCATTACCATGGCAGCATCCCTAGTAAATAGGGAATCACAGTTGGAGTTCTAGCAGTGCTATGATCATTCCCATCTTCCATATCAGCAATCCCACTAAAGCCCAGGGTGAATCTGCCCTAGGGTGCAGACCTGGTGAGCTTTCAATACCCCCAGCATTCAGTGAGCACCCTGAGCAAGCTCTGGGGGGCTCAAGTTCTACAGTGAGCACTGTTCCCGCTAAAACTGGACAAAATTCCATGAAGAATAAGCCTTTTACAGCTGTGATGGAGTTGTGCTCTCAGCTATTCTAGCAAAAGGATGAAGCCCAGAACAGTCATGGCTGACAGTATAAATTAATCCCTCTTAATATTTGCCTTGCAGTTTAATCTCAAATGCCACTAACCTACATATGTTTGAAAACAATCAACTGGTGTGTATTTCAATAGTGGTTGTGTATGCTCTAGAATCAATTTTCCCTATTTGTACTCTCTTCCATGCCTTCATGAGTTTAATCACCTTATTAAAAATGTGCAAGAACTATAAATAAGAGAAAAAGCAAACCTTTCAGCCATGAGGCTGAGTGGAGACATGTCTATCAGTGAACACATTTCCTGAGTAATAGCACACTACATAGTTTGTAAAATGCAATTATGCTGTAGCAACTCTTATCAGGAAACATATTTACACTGATTTCTTGTGGCAATAGATCAAAGAAGTTATTTTACTGACCTATATCTGTATTTAGTTGTACAGCARTTTCTTACATAAATAAGCAAATTGTCTTCCTTTTTCTGAATAATTTCCTACTAATGGACAGCAGTTTTCCTGACATAGATGCTTTGCAAAGATTAATTTTTGAAGGCTACAACTGGTGTTTGGATTTAAAATATCTCATGGTTGGAAAATTGCAGATGTGTGGAACACTGGCTGTCTGTAGAGGAAAAGAGAAGCAGTACAGACAATGAGGCCACCACCCTGAGAAGACATGAGCAGGTGGCCTTGTCACAGAAATAGAGATTTTGTTCTGCTGTCTATTTTCTCCTTTGTCTCTACCCACCCACAAAACTGCCTAGAAAAGTATAACTAATATTCATCCAGAAGAGGAGGACCAAGGAGCATGTAAGGTTGATAATTCCTGGCTCCTATTCCCTTAGTAACCAGAGCTGTGTGGAATTTACTTCCCAACCATCCAACCAGACTTCCATTGAGACAGGGCCTCAGTATAGCTGAGCAGCTGATGATGACTCTGCGAGGGATTTTCCATATTTTGTTTCCATTCTGCTTTTAAAAACCATTACTAGCTGTGTAAGGGCTGCACACATGGGACAGGTCACCTCTGGGCTGCTGGCCTCTGTACAGCCCTGCTCATTTAGGGGCCCTGACTTGTTTGGCTGCTTCAGCACRGGCAGGAATACCTGCAAGCACATTTGCAGCTCTTAGCAGTGTGTTCCACACAGCACCAGCTGTGGTGTTCTATGATTAGTTGTGCCAAGACCAGYTGGGATGAGAAGGGGAGTCAAAGGATTGAAGTTTTTTTGAGGGCTGAGTGATAGGRTCCACAGAGCAGCCCAAATAACCAGGCCTTTGACCTCCTATTCTCTACAGCTGCTATGGAAATTTCTATAAAATCCCTGTTTTTTGGTTTTTTTTTTTTACAAAATGGGGGCTTGCTAAAAAATAGAGAATCTTATGGAAATATARATGTTAAAACAAAATTTTTGGTATAAAAACCAGCTTGTGTCGCTCTAGGAGACAATATGTGTCAAGGCTGCTGGAGCTGATGTAGGGATTTCAATTTCAGGATTAGGTGTTCTCCTCACCAGTGTTGTTTGATAGAAAGGAAAAAGCATCTTCTCCAAGCCCACCCACTAGAGAAGTTTCCAATTTTTATAAATAAAAAATACTTGGCTCAGGAGCAAGCATGGGAGTGTCCCTCATCCTAGAGCAGGGCTCAAACCCACACAGACAAAATCTCTTGGAGAAGCACAAGCAACTTCTATGGCCAGACCCATTTAAGGAGAGCCATCACAGAGCAGCTGATGGAGTGGTGTCAGGGGAATCCCTCCTGGTGTGAGAAACCCAGATCAAGCCAAGGAAGGGTTTAAATCTGTTTCTCCAATAATCCCAATGTGAAAAACAAGCACAGGCTACCACCTAGTCCAGACAAACTTGCTCTTTTCCCTATTTGGAGAAGACTTTTAGAGTTCTACTTCATGCCAGAGAAGCGTGGAAACATTACCCAGCCAACTCTGCTGCCTAAATTTGTTCTTGAAAATGGCAACTAGTTACAATTAGATTTCTTTAGACAAGTTTGAAACCAGGTTGGCAAAATGATAAATCTTGCATTATCTTGCAATAGTTACAGCTAATTCATTAAAGGTAACCTCAAAATGCAGGTAATGTATTTGTGACAACTCCTGTTTTGGGTAAGGAGTTTTCTATGTCTGGGACAGTTTTCATTTAGGTGGAAAAATAAGTTGCTTAACTTGTTTAAATTAATAACATGGAGAAAGAAAGTAATCAGTGCAAGTTCACATTGGGAAGGAACCCTGTGGAACTGAAAGAGTTTTTACATGCCAGGATAACCAAAAGATCACCTGCAAGCTTCACAAACCCCTAAACTCAACTRGTTTGAGGGTATTATGGGAAAAGACATGATACATTTATTATTGAATTGCTTGTGGAGGCTGATCTGTGTCAGCAGACACTGCCATGTGGCTGGCTGCCCTGTCATTTCCTACAGAGGTGCTCACAAGTCTCTGAATGACACTGAGGGAATTGTTCAAGAGAGCATCACACATGTCCCATTAATTCCAGGAGGAGACGTATCRCTGCACTGCAGTCTTTTAGAAATTTCCCATCATTACTTACATTGTCTAAGTATTTTGCATTTTCAATGAGTGATGAACACAGAAGTAGAATAAAAATTGATTAYGGTTAATATCTGAGCTTGAAGAGTATTTTAAGAAGTCAGTTTTAYTTGAAACAAGGAAAGAAGCTGCCAAAGGCAACCATGGTTTGGATGAGGAGTAGGTTGTATCTGTACCTATATCAAGTGAAATTCCCTTCTAGCATTGCTCTGGGAGGAAGGTTGGTTTAAGAGGTTGGTGTATTGACTGATTGTTTCCTCTAGCCTAGGATATTTCAATATTTGCATGATGGACCCAGAAACCTATACCCTGGAGGGACAGGAGTAATTTCCTAGTTCAGGGGTCCTGCAGCCACAGAGAAGCACTGAAGAACAGTTCAAATCATTGGACTAAATTTCTCTGAGAATAAAGAAAGGCAGATATGCAGGAAAATATGGACTAGTGGATTTAAGTAAGTGGAAAACAATGAAAATACTTTAGGCTTGGTTTAAAAACACTTGCCAAGTTGTTTTGGTTTAAAAACAGAAAGCAGCCACTTTAGCTCATTATCATGTCTGGCCATGCTCCCTTCATGCAACATCTCACACTAGTCTTTACTATTGTTATTATTAACTTGACTAAAGATATTTTTTGGGAAAAATACTCCCAACTACCAGAACATTTTAAAAAGTATTACTGCTTCATTAAACTTTATTAAAAAGTTACTGCTTTTGATAAAAAAGTGGTGTTTAAGGAGCTGTTAATCCATATGTGCTTTGAAAGGTGTTAATGTGATTTAACCAATGTGTTTTCGAAGTACCACCATTTATTTTCTCAGTCCACCTCTGCTCTGTGGGAATTAATGAAAAAGAAARGTAGAATCCCAAGATACTGAAATATAAGCCAATGGATGCYGATGGATCTAGTGGTCCCTAAGAGGCCTCTGTTGACCACACTGGCTGTGGTCTTTTTACATTGAGATYGYGTTGAAAAACAGGGTCTTTGATGTRCTGAGCTAAATAATGTCAGGGAAACTGCAGCCTTTTTTGGAGACCAGCRCCCAGCATTTGTAGTAACCAGGTTGTTCATTTAACATGTACTGGCTTACTAAGTAAAGTAAATTAAAGGCTGAGGTGGCAACAACGATAAGCAGCAAATTTGTTTGTTCAGTAGGGAGCTGAAATGTGTCGGCTCATGCTTTGATCAAGTTAAATTGAGAGGTTTCAAAGTACACACAGGAAATGCTCCAACAGATTAACTTTGTCCCTGGAGGTTCGTCCCAGTCACTTTTCAGCCTTCTGCACTCTGTTATCTGTTTCAGCAATTCTGTAACTTTAACCTCAGAGAATCCACAGAGAAAAGTGACAGTGTTAAAGGTCAAGGGTTGACTTCTAGCATGATGGGCATAATGTCTTGTTCTCAAGAGACAGGCTGTTGGGCAGTTTTTGGTTCTTAACAAAAAGGGAAAAAAATGGAGAGAAAATGGGAAATTAAGTGGTTTTTTAAGTAATTTGCTTTAAATGCAGTAAAGGTGGTAAATCATTACTGCAAATCAGTATCCCCACATGCTGTGGAGATCAGTACATTGAAGCCTGGCTGCTGAAAGACCAGAGCCTCTAACTAAATTGACTGCAGTTGAAGGAAGGAAACAGCTTTCCCTGAAATGTTCCCCATGGACAGGTGTCTATAAATAAACACTTTTCCTAAAAGTGGGTTTTCCTCTGTCTGAAATGGTGCCTGTTCACACCGCAGCCAACCTCTCTGTGAGCAGGTTATTTCCACAAAGCCTGTAGGAACTTGATTTTCTTTGAGAGATCAATGGGTTGAAATTTGTCAATAGGTTCAAAAGATTTCGGGGGTGTGGAAGTGACGAAGATACAAGCGCACGCAGCAGGATTGCATAAGCCTCATTTCTGCAGGAATCAGGAAAAAGAAGTTGCAGCAATATTAAAAAAAATAACTGAACAGGCATAATTCCTAAAAAAAATGCCAGTAGCTAGCCAAGACTTCATTTTTGCTGAGGGCAAAAGGAAAGGGGAGAGCTGTCATTTTCTTCAGTATTTAAGTATTTTAGCCTGTGACATCTGTTTTTGAGAAGTGAGGACATTTCAAAGACAAAAACCACTTCTTTCTGAAATAAGGAATGTGGAATCTTCTTATCCTATCAGGGAACAATAAAATGTCCTGAAATTGGTAGATGAGATAGCATTTTTTTCTGTTGCTAATAATGCTGTTCAGCAACAGATCTGTTAATGGAACTCAGTGCTACTTGTGCTGTCTCTCATTCATCATACACAGTGTTTAAAGCTGGCAAGTTATTTCACTGCTAGGGGTATCAGTGGAAACACARCTACACAGATCACAGAGGTATCTAAATCTGCATGATGAAATAGTCTCCATGGCTATAAGACTTCTGAGTGCCCAAGGCTGACCCTAAAGGGACCTAACTGGCAAAATCCCACTCTAGTTAATAAACCTGAATTGGCACAGTTAGTACACAGCATCTCAAGGGGAATTCAGAAGATAATGTCTATAAAACCACTTACAAAAAAATGTCGGCTGAGATGGGCTTTTAATATATTTGAAAAAATTCTAGTATATTTGAAAAATAGCATAATACTCTAAGAATATTAAAGGCAGAAATTTTGCAGCATTGAAGAACATAAGAATTTCTTATTTTATTGATGACCTATGGCACCATAGAATCCAAGAGTTATTTTCTCATCAGTGCAGGACCAGATAGAAAATCCTGCTGCTTGGCAGAGCACAACCCTTAACCCAGGGAAGTGACCTATTGACTGAAAAACAACAGCAAATCTAAGTGGTCTGCTAACCTAGTTAATTTGTTCTATTTCCCTGTTGTTGGAGTTAAATGTTAGAAACTTCAAGCATAATCTCAGAATCCAAACTTCAAGCATAATCTCAAAATCCCAAAAATATCTGCTTCTCTCCATTTTCAGTTCAGCTTTGTGTTTAAACAGAATTGTCTTCCTATGTATCTTCTAGAATTTAAATCCTGTCACTTGTAAGGTATTTCCCTTTAAAGAAGAACACATGAACAAACAAGAAATTTCCCTTCTCTGTGACAAATTGGGACCCTGACCATGGGTGCTGCTGATTGCTGTGCCCAGGGTGATGTGCTGTGGCATGAAGAGCTTAGATAAAATTCAATAGTTGCTGCACATTTCCCCTCCTCTTTAATATCTTTATTTGTACTCCTCTCTGCACAGCCTTCTGGACAATCCCTTTGTGCTTACRATTTTCCTGACCCCTTCATTATCCTACATTCACTTCTTGTTAAAGACTTTCCTGCTGGGAAACCTAGAAACTTTCTTCCTTCCCCTAGTGAGATCTTAACTTAGAAAGAACAGTTATAGCAATAATCCAATTTAGGGAAGAAAAAAATAAGACAGCTGCTCAGCCATGCTATTCGGCACTGAATTTTTTTTTCTTTTCAACCTTCTTAAGGTTTTCACTTTTTTCAGGAATGAAAGCTGTGTGAAGCAGAAATTTTGTTCTCATTTTTGTTGAAAATACATAATACTAGTTATTCATGCAAAAGCAGTTCCAAATTTAAGCAAAAAAACCCATAACCTGAAAACCATTTTTATTTTTTAGAGCTAGCAATCACTCCAGACAATTCAGTGCAATTTTGACTGAAGCACACCAGCTTAGCTTTTTACTTGAGATGGATCAAAAATACTCCCCAAATAAACTTTCCTACAGTATTTCCAGCACAGCCTTCAAAAGAGCCAGAGACAAAAAAGAATCTTCGAAGTCTGCTGCACTGAGGCAGGAGGTCAAAGTGCTCACACAAATTGGTAAAGAAGTCATGTTTTATCAGTGACACTGCAATTACGGACGTTTGATTTTCTGTTTGTAGGACAAGGTCCTCTCATTGATGGAGAAGCCACCGGGCATGGAAAGAAAGGGATCTTTGTGTGAGGAGCAGCAGCACATGACAGACATCCTTGTGACCGGCTGGCTGACGCAGCCCAGGCTGCCCAGGCTCAGGCTCTCCCTGCTCTTGCTCGTTCCACCCCCATGACCGGAGTAAAAAACCAAAAAACAACTGAAAAAACACGCTCCAAACCAAAAACCAAACCCACAGCAACAGCCTTTGAAAGAGGTGGCTGTGCTCACGGTTGAAATAAATAGATTAGGAAAGAACAAACTGCAGCCCCCTGGGCAGTGCTTGGCCTGGATGTTCCCTGAACAAACTTGTTTCTAGATTGCAGCAGGTATCTTTCCCGGAGCTGAAGGGTTCTCCGAGGGAGTGATTTCCCTTTTTTTTTCCCCCTCAGGCATTTCAATAGGAAAGTTAAAAATAAATGAAACGAATCAATGCCTTTTGGCTGCTGCTGTTTCAGCTGATGCCTCCTCTAGCAAAACACAGGCTTGATATTGTGCCTGAGAGCTCTTCACAAGAGAAAATGGGCTTCTCTGCACAAGATTTTACAACTGCAGCTTTCCATCCTYATGACTTTGAGTAATGTTTTGCTTCTGAATGTTTATGCTTTCCAGCTATGAGTGAATACATGAAATAGCTCTTCTGTGMGGTGGGAAGCAACCTAACGAGCCCGAGCTACACTGAGGGCACTGGAGGAGTTTACAAATGTGTGGAGAGCATGTGCTGAGCAGCCCAGAGGATACCACTCAAGGGAGTCCTCTGACAGAGCTGGGAACAGGACTGTGCCTGGAGCAGAACAGAAAATCAACCTAAGCAAAAAGAGGGGTGTCTAATCTCCAGTTGAACATAGGTACCCAAATCTCTGGTCTAGACTGTGGTCTTGCTAGGTCTGAGGGAAAATCTATAGGCAAAAGAAGGCCAGCTGGGCTGATCTGGGTTTTACAGGGCCAGTGTCTTACCTTAATTAGGCAGCACAGGAAGTGGACGAGTGGAGGAATGAGTAACACATTCAATCAATACAGAGCTGGGGAAGAAAAAGTCTCCCTRGGGTTAAAATTTTATGAAATTCTTGTTTTTATCTGCTGAGAGAGGCACTTATTGGTTGGGGACAAAACAACATTGGTGGAGACTAAAGGCACTGATGATGAGTTTTTGGGAACAGGGTTCAACCCCAACAGTCTCTCTCAACAAATTCCACCCAGCTCTTGTAGGGAGTGAAAGTTTAGTTCTACCTCCAAGGCAGAAGCTAAAAGAGGGGCTGGAAAGGTGAATTGCTCCATTAGGTACAGAGACTGAAGGAAAAGCTAGATGTGCATGAACTGAACAGCCACTAGGGAATGTCAGCRTGAATGTCACATTTAACAGTGATCCTGAAAAAAGCAAATAATTATCTGAAGAAAGCAAATGGCAGCACAATGTTTGAAAGTCCTGTCATACTAAATATTTTCCTGTGGTTTTGCAAGAATGGAGTGGCACAAGCACCATTAAGAAAAAGCCGCCTACCATCAGAGATCACATAAAGATCAATTCAATTCTGCCCGTAGGCATTTCACAGGAAGCCAGAAYATGTTTTGGATGGCAAAATGGGATAAGAGGATTTACATACTGGACACTTCAGTAAAAAGAGACTCAGAAGTAGAGTACAGCCAGGCTGCTGGTCCACTGGTCAAGGTAAGGGTACAAAGTTCAGCATTCCACAAAATCTATCGCACTGGCCAAGATCTAGTCTGAGAGCACTCAAGAGCAGTCTGTGAGTGGACTGTGCAGGGATAGCASTCCACAGAGGATGCAGCCCTTAACAGCCTGCCTGCCAAACAGARGCAGATGATGAGAGCAGGGCAGGGAACACAGCTCACCATGCAAGAGATCGAGTACAGGGACTGGGTAGGTAAYACCTCTGCCCTGTGGCCTCCAAGCCCAGTGCACCAGTGRCACAGTGMCACAGTGCCAGCACAGTACACCTACACACAGACACCAAAGCTGTGCAGCCTTCTTAGCRTGAGGGGATCACAGAATTGGTTCAGAAGAGGGGACATTTGGCTACTGCTCTGTCCAGGAAGACCAGGGCCAGTGGGGCCCACCGSAGGAGGCACTTGAGGTTGGTGAGGGGAGGCACCAGGACTAACACCAAAGGGGCTGTAGTCACCACAAACACCCTCCAGAGAGGATGTGCCTCAAAGGGTTTTAACTTCCCTTTGAGTTYATGCCTGTTGGCYACAGAGGAAAGGAAGTTGTGCCCAGTGGTACCCTGGCCATGCTGATCAGACATGGGTGCTGGGACACCCTGCTTGACTATCCTCAGGTGGCCGCTGTCTCCTTCTGCTTCAGCACTGCCTGCCCAGCTTTCCAGTCCCGGGGCTTGGCCAGGCAGTGCCCAGGGCATGGGGCCAGCCTGTCTTCTCTGATCAATACCCARCTGTGGGGTGTTCCTCCACCTCCCTCCAAAACCCTGCAGTGGTCTAGCAGACAGGGAAAGCAGCATGTGGCTGGCTAGCCCCAGGCTCCCTGGCCCTTCAAGAGGAAGGCGGCAGGCTCTCTTACACCATCCTTCAATAATTTACTAGACAGGCACTAACAGCTTCCCCCTCTGTTGCAACAAGCAAGTCAAAAACAGCAGAGCAGAAGCATCCATCTCTGACATTCCTGCAGGTTTTCTGTAATGGATCACTTTTGATTAATTAGCGAAACAAGTTTGAAACAGCCTGCAGGATACTTGGTGTGTGCTTGTGTCTCAAACTGGAACAGGAAACCAAATCTCTCTCTATAAAACATGAACATAAAAACTCTGCTCTTATTGTTTCCACTTTCACAGGGGTCCTCCTTGCTCTGCTATCCATGCAGAAAAGAAAAAAATATCTAAAGCATCTTTGCTATTGTACTAGAACTAAAAATGAAAAAAATTTGTTTTGCTCACCTTTCCCTCTCTCACCTGTGAGCACACAGCCATTGCTTGACAAAATGTAGCATAAATACACAGCATGGCATTTCTCCTGCAGGCTTGCTGTCTAGAGTTTCCTCAGYTAAGCCAGGGACTGGCATCCTACAGCTGGTTGCCAGTTCAACACTTGAAGCACAGYTCATCTTTGACAAAGTCCCAAGATGCTGAATGTGGTACCAATCTCAGCCTGCATGGGCAACACCAGCTCTGGAGTCACTTGAACAGCAGCACACACTGTGAAGAATATACCTCAAGATGCTCGCTCAGGGAATTTTTGTTAATTTTATTATATGTTGCCCAAACTACCATTTTAAAAAACTGTTTAAGGACAGCAACTTTCTCCTTTTTTTTTTTTTTCCTGAGGAATAAGTCTGAGGCCTTGCACGCTTTCCCACGCTCGCAGATTGTGGGTTATAAATGCGTGGGAGTAATGCAGTTTCGATCAGTCAGGTAGGCTGGGTTTCTGTTAGCTGCCTGCATACCTTTGAGCCCTATCAGCACACAGTGATCAGTGGAATTCCTGGCATTTTTGTCATAGCATCAGAGGCAGTACTTTACAGAGTAAATACCAATGACCTGCTGTTCTGTCAGGGCTCTGTACTTACCTTTTATTTTCAAGTCAAAGGTTAGGCCTATTTATGTAAATCCTCAGCCATGGGCCAAGTAATCTGACCTCCTGGTTTTCATTCTCCTAATTGTTTCAGGTATTTTTCTTGAAAAGTTTGGTCAGTTAAAGCTTGGGATCTTTTTTTAAGGCGCCTTTGAAGGGCTCTAGGGGCTTTCATAGCCCACCCAGTTTGCAAAGTGGAAACATCAGTGACCTGATGCCCTGGGCACTTATTTAAAATTCATTACCAGGAAATAAGGTTTTGATATATAGCCCCTCTATGGTGAAGAATATCTTAGGGAACATATGCATGCCATTTTTTACTTTGGATTATGTGATCTCTGAAGCCACATAGAGAGGCAATAATAAATTATATTCCTGTTTGCCCTTCATTTCTAATAAGAACGTTTTCAGCTGTAGATAGTTTTGACTTCCCACATGCTGGCCACTGCTTACAATTCCTTTGTTACTTCACGCTTGGCCGTGCCATTTTATTCATAAAAGGGTGTCCAAAGCAGTATAACAAGAAAAAGAAATTTACTGGGTTTTTTTCAAGCCTTTTCTCTGAGATTCAGCCATGCTTATATTCTAAGATTAAAAAGCAAGATGAATATCCTCTGAAAAAGAGAGAAATAAAGCCAGTTTACTCATACATAGGGGAGTACAGTTACTCTAGATTTTGTCCCATTGCCCCTGGGCATGGAAGATACATATTTCCATATGACCAAAACCAGCCATAGATAGCTCCACAATGGGAGTAATTCTCTTCCTTCGTCAGGTATATTAAAACTASAAACACTTATCAGGTCACTGCTTTCACTTCTGACCATGGGTAAATCACATAAAAAGCATGCTATCACATTTCAGTATTTATTTCTTCCCTAGTCTTCCTCCTGTTAAGTGTCACTTTGAGGTACGCACTGGAAAAGAATAATTAAAATAATAATAATAGTAATAATAGTAATAATAGTAGTAGTAATAGTAATAATAATAATAATAATAATAATAATAATAATAATAATAATAATAATAATAATAATAATAATAATATGTTCTTTAACTGGTGCTGATACCAGAGCTCATGCTACCATCTGAAAGCAGCAGCTCTAAACTGGAATTTGGCTTCTGCATTTTAGATCTGTGGAGACCAAAAGCACAATCAGAGAGCTGAAGTTTTATCATCTGGGGCACTCATTATGCAGCTTATTCTCCAGGTATATTTCTTTTAGTTATTGGAATAGTCACTTGTCTGCTCTTGGTGAAAAAAACAGGCTAAGCGAAAAGCAACACTTACTTTTTTCACTGCTATGTGCTACTGCCTTGAAATACAATGATCATTTTTCAGCCTTCAAGTAACTACAGCCTCATTCTGGGGGGAAAAAAATTCCTGCATTCTATACCCAGCAACAGAGGAACACTGAGGAAACATTAAGGAAGCCATTAGAAGTTAAAACACATAAGCTGGGACAGAGTTAGCAGAAATTGTTATGGCAAACAGATGAGCGATGGAGGCACAAAATAATGACAAKGGCTAGCAAAGGGAAATAGAAGTCAAACTGTCAGAAAAGGTGAAATTACAGTCAGGGTCTCAGGCCTTCACAAAATGTGGAACCCACACYCAAGAGAGAAATTGTACATTGGGACTTTTCCCCACCTCTCCTGATTTCACAGGCTACTTCCCACACTGAGCCASAACTGCTGAATATCTCTGCAGCAACTGCAACTTTTACTTACAAAGCAAATTTTGAAAATATTTTTACTTCCTTTGAACTGAAGGAGATGTTGTTTGGTAAGGCAAGTTCCCAGGGGACACCATTTGACACCATGCTCTGAAGCCTTGCTTTCTACCAGTTCTACCAAAGTGCACATTTCTGTTCATACATGTGGGCCCTATAAAGAAGATGGGAGCAAATCATTACCTTCCTGAGGTCTATTTCTTTTCATACATAGATACCTTCTTACATTAAATGGATGTGACTGCATAGCCTGCCTATGCCTAKAGGATGAGTGATGATCTTAAGATTCACCAGCACTGGATGAGGCCAAGACATTGGCACCAACCCATTTTTCTTCCCAAGATGTGCCCAAAACAAGTCAGCATTAACCCAGTTACATGGCAGGGGGTCTTTGTACCTCTCTATATGCCCCTGTTGTCTTGGCCTGAGGAGACATCAGGGTGGTGAGATTTAAGCCTTCCAAGCTGAGAACTCACAGCATTTCACAGACCCAAATGGACACATGCTAATGAGTGCAGGAGTCCAGTTAAAGAGTCTATACTCAGCTTAATGTGGATATAAAATATCCAAGGGGACTGAAGGTCTATGAGTGGATGCAGTGGAGCAGGAGGAAGGTTGAATTGCTGTAAGTTGAAGTTCCCCAAGAGCTCAACCRATCCAAGTCCTGCAATTTCCTTCTCACTCCAGCCACAAATTCCAGCAAGAAGTAGTGTGCCAGTACCAGGCCTTGCTATGATTCTRCTATGAGCTGGTTCAGGGAGTCAAATCAGGTAAAAAGTAACTCTGCAGAAAAAGCTGAGGCCTTTAAGAAGTTCAGTTCCCTGAACTGGCTCATGACATGACCATGCAAATGTCAGTGCTGGCAAGAAGAGAGGGATCAAGGTGCAAGACCAAAGCTCTGACTTGGACCTGAATCAATTTGGACATGAGCCCTTAAACAAAGGGCTAAACTAGTCTGTGTAACGTCATAAGCATGAAATAATTCCCCCAACTGCTGCTCACTTTCCTATTTACACAGCAATCCCCTGCTTCAGAAGAATGCACAAGGACACATCTCTCTGAGGCAACAAACGTTTTTCTTCCATGCAGAATAAACCCATTCCACACACTGCTCAAACACAACCTGCCTGACCCTTAATTTTTCTACTGGGCCCCTGACCAGATATAAAAACTGAACTCTGAGGGCTCTTCAGTAGGGCTTGAACAGCTGACCAGATCTCTGCCAGCCTTTACAGGCTTTTTGAAAGACAAAAAGAGCATTCCAGTTCAACTCAGTTGGGCTTGCTAAACCACAGCGTTCCCAACCAATTCCAGCAGGTTTTGACTCAGCACTATTGTTCTTAAGCACATGGTAGACACAACTTACTTGCTTCCCATTTTGTTGTTTTGTTTTGTTCTAAAGAATTGCCTCACATTCCTCTCTAATTCCTGGTGGTGTTTCATGGGATTTGTACTTTAAACACACAGCTGTCAGAACCAACAATTCTTCTGCAGATACTTCCCCTCTGTAGTTGTCCCTTTTCTCTTTAGAGACAGCACGATCCTATATCACTTTTGACTAAAAGATATGTGATCCTTGACAGCATCTTGGCCTTACTCCATAAAAGCACACTGTTTTATTCACTGTCCATGTAAGGCTGCCTAGGAGTTAGAGATATAAGACGTTTTTTATTGCTATTTCATTTAGCATTAAACAATTTTAATGTACTTCCATCAAATGTCCACCTTCATTCTGCTAGTCAACAGATGCTTCCTTACTTACTCTTTCTGATTTTGTGGTTTGCGGAGCCAGCTGTGCACGTGGTGCACGCAYACCTATTCCCCTCTGACTGGGTTATCCTGTTTAAAACATCATCGTGACCCTTGGTGCTTCACATGGTGTTGTGACAGCAGCAGTTTCATCTTCTTGGCCAATGACACAGAAAGACGTACCCCACATCCTGCTGCTACCATTTTGCATGTTTCCCGAGCAACATTTTGTATGCTTCCCAAACCCAGACCAGACCCCACAGTYACAGAATGTAGCCTTGGGATCCTCAGTGCTGCAACCCAAGGAGCTCAGCAGGGCTCAGCCCAGCTGCCTCAGAGCCCAGYAGGGCACAGAGGAGACGCAGGCCTGGTCCCCAGCATGGCCCCCGGCTGGGCCCTGACTGGGTTATCCTGTTTAAAACACCATCGTGACCCTTGGTGCTTCACATGGTGTGGTGACAGCAGCAGTTCTGTCTTCTTGGCCAAAGGCACAGAAAGATGTACCCCATGTCCTGCTGCGGCCATTTTGCACGTTTCCCGAGCAACATTTTGTATGCTTCCCAAACACAGATCAGATCCCACAGTTACAGAATGTAGCCTTGGGATCCTCAGTGCTGCAACCCAAGGAGCTCAGCAGGGCTCAGCCCAGCTGCCTCAGAGCCCAGCAGGGCACAGAGGAGACGCAGGCCTGGTCCCCAGCATGGCCCCCGGCCGGGCCCTGCAGGCCCTGCTCCCACAGCCATCCCAGCTGGTGTTTGCTGCCCCACAGCTCCTTCTCTGTCCATTCCCCTCTCCAGGGTACACCTGGCATACTGCAAACTGGCATGTCCATGCAAGCAGACGTGGCCAGGGGCTGTGYGTGTGTGGTGCATGGCAATGTACAAACAGCCCTTGTGTCCAGGACAAAAACCTCCCCTCAGAGAAGGTGTGAGGACAGCGYGAGTGGAAATACCTGTGCAAGCTTGCATAGCTGCCTTAATCCTGTGACACAGCCTCTCTCAGTTCTTGGTCTGAACACCCTCCCTACATCCACATGCCTCTCCTCTCTTTCACTCTCTGCCAGTGGCCTCAACAACCAGTCTGGGCTCCAAGCAGAAGTTCACACACAGGAGAGCTGGAACGGTTTCCAGCCCTGTCTTCACACTGCTTGGCTGGGGTGTGAAACGAGGCTTCRTTCTCAGGGGAGAAATTTGGGTCACAGTCAGGGATGGAGTGACCTACTTCAGTATCCTTGGGAATTACTTTTACTCTCCATTTCTGACTCAAGAGCCATGCCCAGACAGATGTATTACCACAATATTGCAACTGTCCTAAWGAAACCTGCCAGCCCTGACTGATCTTGGCATCCCTCCTAATACCCCTGGAACCATTCACCCCTCCTGGCTGGTCTGCTGGCATGGGAATAGACAGAGCATCTCGGCAAACCTCACCAGGCCATCCTTGCCCTTTGGATCAGCCCATTACAGAAGGATGTTTCAGCATATGCAATGCAATTACGTCAATATCAAGACACAGTGGATTTCTCTCCAACATAATTTCATCAAATCAAGAAAAATGTCCTAATTCCTACAGTAAGTTCTCTCCCTTCCCCCTCAGATACAGCATTAACCTTCTCTACTCAGCAACCCACTCACAGGATTGCTGATAGCTACTAATTAAAAAGGTTTTCAACTGACTGCAAAACTGGACTGAGTGAAATGATGAATATCACTGCTGTAGATATGAATTTTAATTTGGATTTCTGAAATAGGCAATTACAGTTTATATATGTATATATATATATACAAACATACATACCTATATACACAGACACCATTACTTACATGTTTTTGGATATTACACAGAGCATGGCCCTCCCATGGATGGGTATGAAGAAAAATACAAAGCTTGTGAATTTAAATTTCATATACCAAGTGGAAAATGAAGAMTATTTAATCCCTTAAAAATGCTCTTTCCACAGAATAGGAAGAAGTCCATTTTCCAGGATTTGCCCAACTCTGCCAAAGGGCAATTTCTTCCATCCTGTCCTCTATTGACAAGATCACAGCTCTGGACCCTCTCAGCTGAGACATCGTAGCTGAAAGGAGCTGYAGTTTTGAAGCTCAGAGCCAGAGGTAATAAGTCTCTGAAAAGAGGCTAGTGTTAACTCTCACTGGATGACTCAGGACATTTCAGCTTTCTCCTGAAGAGCTTTGGAATTAATCTGTACATGTTTTCACACCCAGAAATGAAGCAGATTCAGCAGCTGAAGTCTGGTCTGGACGGCTGCAAAAAATGATTGAAATGCAACTTGAGTGAACCCTAGAGGCTCATTATACAGAAGATACCCTCTTCAGTAGCAACTGGAAATATCATGCTTCTGTTACAWAAAATACACAGTCCTTCTTCTTTGAAGCCAATTTCCAAAACAATTTTTCAAATAAGAAAAGAGAAATTTTGTGAAAAGATAAGAAACTKCAGTTCACTGGGACCTGGCAGAGCTGAATGTAGCATTGCACAGACATAATCCATCCTGTTTATAAAGAGACAAAATGCCTCTTCAAAAAACATTCCTCCATTCATTTGTACATGARCATGGTTTACACCCCCACTCTAAGGACTGAGCTTCATTTTAATAAGATGTTTTTCTGTCTCCTCACAATGGAAGTCCTTCCTTCTATTGCACCCTTAAACAAACAAATATATTAAAGAGGTGTATTTTTTTWATATTTGTTTTCTATCTGGCTATGAATTAATTTGTTTAAACTGGTAGGCCAGAGGCAGATTTTTGGTTTTCTAAAATCTTATCACTCAAATCTCAGTCAATGCAAAATGAACAAGAGAAGTCAACTGTGCCTCATCATCAGGGTTTTTAGGGAGGAGAGAGAAATGGAGATTGCTTTCTAAAATCTGGTTTTGATTTGTCCCAGAGGCAAATTAGCTTTCTTTCCTTCCAGCAAAGCAAAGTGTAGAACCATTCCATCACTGGTCTCTTTTTAAAAGGATTTCAACAAGAGAAATGAACTGTGCCTTCATTTTCAATCTATAGAAGAGTTGCGGAAGTGTTTCTTTAAAGGAAAGAGGCGTTAAGAAATGTTATTGAAATGTGGGAAAATAAATAACTTTTATCCCTCATGATCAATATCAGCAAAGGTGAGGAGACTGTCAGAGGCCTAAATCTGAGGCAGAGCTGAAACTCCCCCTGTTGGCATCTGGTGGGCCGTGCCTGAAAACCATCTTTCCTCTGTCTCCAAAAACCATTAATATCCAATGAACAGGTACAAACCCCCAGTTATTTGCTCCTTAATGCCAGCCAGGAGAGAAATTAGCCAGATCCTCTGAAATCTGTGCTGCTGCTCCTCCCTGTGCCTTGCACTTGTCGAGCTGTGATATCTGAAAGTGGAATAAACCTACGTAATGGAGCAGGCTGGTGATGAGAAGCTGCAAAGTAGGAAGGAAAATTAACCACACGCTGCAGCTCAGTGAAAAATAAAGCATTAAAGGAAAAGGTGCCTCCAGCCATCCTGAGAGCTGGGGAGAAAGGAGCAGTGCCTGCTCAGTGGAGATGACAGGTATCAGGCAGTGCTTTTGCTAACAGTCCATGAATTTATCCTTGGGTTCACAAGGCGGTGATGGCACTATCAGCTGGTTCATCCATCATCAGAAAAAAAACAAAACACAACAAATAAACAAACTGATCTATGGAGCTGGCCCCTATCCAATGGCAGGTAAAAAATTAGAAAGAGGAAGAATTACACATGTTAGTCTGGCTATGGGTAGCAAATGARTCTATCATCAAATCCAGCTAATAAGCCCACTCACTTTGTGTCAGGGAAGCTACATATCCTGGAGGGATTCTTCAGGGACTGAGTTTCAGTCATCCTGCCAACTGCATTTGCTGTCATTTGGAGCAAATTCCTACAGCCCTTTCTCTTTTTTTTTTTTTTTTGCCTGTCATAATTAACTTCCCAGACCATCTTTATGCACATGGATCGGGGTTAGCACAGGCAGTGCTGTTCTCCTGCAGACTGAACATATGCTGTGGGTCTTCTTGTTCCCTCCTTTGTACCTAACGGCTCTTTTAACTCTCAAAATTCAGAGTAATGCATCTGACGATGCCAAGGACAAGAACTAACAAGACTTTCAGCACTGCAGAGCCAATACAACTGTGAGGAAACAAATCAGTACCTATTCTTCTCTGTGGACCACAACCACCTCTATCTGCTAACCTGCTGAGAGTAGAAATATTACTTTTGACATTGATGTCAAAACCAGAGAGCTACTGTTTGATGGTTGAGTGTTTCTAGCACTGTTTGCCATACAAAAGTGTTTGGTGTTCCAAACATGCTGCAGAAATTGCTGTATATCTGCTTTATATAAAATAATATCACCATGACACAGCTGAGTGAAGAATTTATGTGGCTGTGGAAAGGGCTGGACAGCACAGACTTAAAACATGCAAGATCTGTGAGGAGACACCTCACCCCTCTCACAAAAGGCAGCAGACACCAAGGATTGCCTTAAGCCATGCCTGGTTTATTCTTTGCAAAGGAAGGAGTATTTTGCAGTTAGGGTCAAACTCTGATCCTAAATAAACACTGAGTTTGTCCTTTCCTTTACACAGTCCTRCTGACCCAAGTGCAGACTCTCAAGGAGTGGAGTGCTACCCACAATGACTACAGATGGCAGGATCTCATTCTGCTATATTGACCCTGCAATTCTGCAGTTCCTGCTGTATCTGTGCTATGCTAGCAGGAGGTCTGCTCTGATCTTTCTCYTCTTGTGAAATCATTATCCCAAGAAAAGCTAGATAGTTATTAAATATTAATTGAAATTAAACTCATACATGCAGTTGTTCTGACAACTCATTTTAGTGACAGCAGAATTTTGTTCCTGCTTTTCACACAAAAATGTGAAGAGACTACAAGAGTGTTTCGGCACTGCACGAAAAAGAAAATATCATTTCTGTCTGTTCACCCATGACAGGAAGAGTTAACCGCAGGCATGCTGCTCCACAATGTACCACATCACGAGCAGGAAGCCAGCTTCAAGCATCCTTTACACCATCACTGAATTCAGCAGCACAGAGTTTCTCACCTCTGTGCAATGGCCCTGTGGCCTCCCCTCTTCTCAATTCATGTTTGTGACTCAAGTGGAGCACACACATGCTACAGGCACCTGGCAGAGCCCTAAGGAGCTCACTCATCACTCCCCTCCTACAGCATTTCTGAACTGCACAAATATGGACCTTGCCCATAATGGAAATCGTATTTAAAACAGTCTTTTAATGATAAATCGTTTGTGGGGGCGCTTGAAGTTCTTCCTAAGCCCTCAGCAAGCACAGGGGTGACAAAGGCACAGGGAAAGAGCAGTGGATGTCAGCAGGGAATAAGTGTCACAAGTGGGATCACCAGTGGCTGTCTGGGACAGGAGGTCCCTGCAGAACAGCCCTTGGCAGCTGGAAATCCTGGGTTTCCTACTGGAGGCCAGCTTACAGAGATGCACTATCCAACACCTGTAGAAGTATCTGTGAAGCRACCCCGTTTCAGCTCAGAGGCATCAGCTGACATCAGTGGTTGTCCCGAGATGCTGAGTGCCAGAAGGATGCCATCCACAGCCCTGTGCATCCCCAGTGCCACAAAGAAAAAGACTTAGAGGGTCCACCAAGGAGAGCAAGGCAGTGGGCAGCACTTACAGCAGGCCCTGAGGAGGCTGCTGGTCAGCAGTTTCCTTCCTGGGCATCAGCTGCAGCTCAGAATGTTGACCCAGAACTCACTCAGATGTGAGGTGCTCCAGCAGCCCTGTGATGCTGCTTCCCCAAGAGCAGAAGCTCCAGCACTTTGATGTGCTGCGATGGTGAAGCTCTCCTCTGAGCACAAGCACTTCATGCCAGGAGGGGAGCAGTCACAAACAGTTGGAATGTGGTTTCATGCTCTTTCATGAGCTACACACAGYGACAAATTTCTCTTGAGCATCCCTTGCATCCCTACCAGGCTACCACTGGTCTGGCTTTAAGACCAACTGAGCAACCACTCTCTTTTCTCAAATGCATTTTCATCAAAATACCCACTTTTGCTTTAGGATTGCTTTGAATGCTAATGCCTTCATCTTTATTTCTTCAGAACAAACTGTTCCTAATTTCACAGGTTTTGTTCTTTTCTGAACGTGCTATCTGCAAATGGATTAGCTTTACTTTCAGCCTCAAGTGCTTCTGTGCAGGCATTTCAAAGTGAAAGAACTTTGGAAAAACAATTTTCTGGAGTGCTTCAAGAAAACAAAAAATCACATGAAGTTACTTTGAATTATTGCTTTATATTAAATGACTTAAATGCTTAAAGCTGGAATTTTTAAAGGCTCTTCTAASTGTTCAGAGAGAGAAATACATAAAATAATACTTCTTAATGCTTTCACTTGTTCTTTAGTCTCAAATCAAGTTCTCTAAATACTCACAATGGTGTGCTTTATTCATAAAAGGTGAAATTCATTCATTCTGCATAAATCCTTGCTCATCAATCAGGGCAACAAGTAGGAAATGGAGGGAAGATAAACTGCAGCATTCAAAATAAGCAGACTGGCAGCATGATTCAGAGCATTTAAAACTAGGCTCTTGTTCTGAATCATCCTCTAGAGAAGTCTCTCCTTCTCCAATAGATACAGGGGAGTTTAGGAGGCAAGTCTCCTTTGGCTGAAATAAGCCACTGTGAATTAACCCTTCCACTCAGACCATCATTTTCTTCAGAAATCCATAATGTTCAGCTTCTGGATCCTCTCTTTCCATAGCTYCACTGTGGGGTCAAGTCATCCCTCTTTAGAGGGACTTCTCATTTTCCTGAATTTTGCAGTCATCCTTGAAAGACGTAAAACACAATCAGCAGGGGGAAAAAATTAAAACAAAGGAAAAAATGAGAAGAACTGAATAAACAATAAAAATATCAGTGCCAGAGGACATTAGTCTTTGTTGTCTGGGGYAGCACAACACATGAGGTCTTTCCCTTGCTCCTATTGCAATAAGAAATGAAGAATACTTGCCTGCAAATATTCATTTCTATTTAAAATACATTAGTTTGGCCATATTTGCAGTCAGTATGTATCCACTTTACTTGATCGTTCCAGCACCCACATTCCACTGAGCTGTATATTTAACAGTAAAATTCACAATTTGCACTGCTTGGTGTGCTACAGAAGCCATTCAATCAGAGAACAGAAATGATTTGACCGCAAATTTGCAACTGTAAATATTTATATCTAAGCGTTTGTAAATGATGTGCAGTACAAGAATAATTGCCAAATCAATTCAAAAGGCAAAACTGAATAAATTAATGCATCTATGAATTATTCATGAATTTTACCTTCTCATATAGGAAGTTCATTATTTCTCTGTGTAACAGTAAGCAGCTAATATGTCTGAGTGCATTTAAAATATTGATTAGTCTTCTGGATACACTATTCAGAGCTTTTAATCAACAGAAGATTTCAATAAATATTAAACTTTCATTTAGGGAAAATATGAGAAATCTTAGTTCTAGGGATAATGTGAGCTTATTCCAGAGTATGAGGAAAAAGTATTTGCAATTTATCCAAAATACCAAGAGAATTTTCCATAGCTATTTTAGCTCAGATGAGCRTAATAATAAAGTGTTCGAGAATTAATTGGCCAGGAATCTTTCAGATTTGATTAATCTTGGGAAGATCAATCCAAAAGACACTCACGCTTCTCTTGGAAGGAAGAAAAGCCCAAGACACACCTCTTATACCTTGGAAAATCTGGGAGAGCCTGTGAATGGCTTGGAGATAGGAAATGAGAGCAGCTCCTGGAGGGTTTGCTGTTGCACTGTGAAATGGGGCTCAAGGACAGACAGGGGATGTTGGCCTCACCTCAGCTCCTTGCCCCAGAACTGGGCGTGGGTTTCACCGCACAGCCTTGGTGCCTGTGGATGCAACACATCTCAAGAGCTGCCACTGCTGCCTCTGACYTTCCCTGGGGACTGTGCATTACATTCTGTTTCTGACTTCAGGCAAGAGCTTGGAACAGCAGTGCTCTAGGTCTGAAACTTGGGCACGACTGGCAGGGAAACCAAGAGCAATTGTCTCTCTGGGAGGCATCTTCCTGCTTACTCAGGTACAAACACCAGGAACAAGATTTAGAGTGATGGAGGTTTGTCAGCCAAGTCAGTCAGAAATGCTTTTAAAGCTTTGCAGGGGCTGAGGCTGTTGATACAGATTTTATATTAGATTGGTTTATCCCAATTATTTCCACCTGTTTTCTTGYGTTTTGTTTAGCTGTATATGTGTTTGCATGGGAGACAGAGATTGAAAAGAATAGAAAAACATTGCCYGGCACATTTGGCTACCACTGCAGAGAAGGTCCAGTCTGTGATCTTATCTTCAGAGGGAGATGGCACTCTACAGTTAAGCCATGCAGAAACTTCAAAAAGCAGACTGTTGATGACAGAGTCTGGTTTATGAGACCAGATAGTCCAACCTCACAGGTTACTCTACAGTATGAGGAGGTGTGTGCATCTGCTCTGCTTAGAAGTTTCAAGTACAGAGATATTTCCAGATAAGACCAACTTATCTCTGCAAACTACGCAATGAGCAGAGGCTGCAGCACAGGGGGGATCTGAAGACAGACAAGATGTAGTATCTTTTACACTTTGAGAGCCCCATTCAGCTATCCTGCTTCTCCTTGCTTTGCTTCATTTTGATGGTGCCCTCAGGGAGGCAAAGGAAACATTTTCCAGTGTGCACTTACCTACAAGCAGTTTGAAGTTATACAGCATTATGCAAGATATGAAGAGGTCATAGAAATTAAAGGCCGTTTCAAGGCTGTCATCTAGCCCAGCCCTTCTTTCATGAGCCAGGAATAAATATTAATAGGTTATATGTAAAAGAATTTTGTGAAACTCCTGAAGGAAGAAGGTGGTGTTGAGAGGGACTCCAGAGTGCTCAGTTAAAACTCACTCCACTCTTCTATCATACAGTCTGTTCTGCCTCCACCGAAAACCACCTGAAATTTTCTTTTGCTGTAAAGCTTTAAACCAAGCTCTGAGCAGCTAAGATGGATAGCTAAACTATTGTCAAATTAGTGCAATACATCACACACAGGTAAGAAGCTCTTTCTGTTTAAGTGTGCATTGGCTAAATAGTTATATAGAGATAAGGGAAGCATAGGGAAACTAAGGAAGATATCTGTACTTATGTATTTCTTGTGCTTTAAGAAAAGAGAGAATCAGAGTCTGTGTGCAAGATCACTTTTAGCTTGGTCCTCATTGCTTTTAATAAAATGCAGAAATCAGATTAATCCAATACAGGAATCATGTGCTCTTCATCAAACCATGTCAGCCAAGTCAKATGAATGGATGAAGCCACAAAATGTTACCTTAGCCTGGGTGGATTTCCTTAGATTCCTCCAGACAATGGGACCTCCAGGAACCCTCCCTGGGATGTCCTCTGCAGCACCTTGTCTCTCTCTACAGAAAAATTCTCTCTCACAAAGCAAGTCCAAGGAGAGGAGGCACCCCACACTGCATGGACTTTAAGAGCTTTTACACTGGGCCTGTATCAATTAATTCAAAACAAAATTGGAGATGTCTTTAGGCTGACTGCCATCAGCCAACCTTCCCAGCTGAATGCTTCACTTTACTAAGAGCTAGCTGTAATGAATGAGTTGGCTTTGCAAAAATAAATGGAGCATCTACACGGAGGATAAATGGCCATCAGACCTAAATGAGGCATTTATCACAGAAGCACTGGTAAAGAACTTTTAAGACTACCAAACTATTTAAAATTCAACTTCATCCTAGGATGAAATTGCCATTCTTTTCAATACCATGCTGCTAACTAAAAGAGTGTTGTTCCACTCTCATYTCTAAACCTTCCTCTCCCATACAGCTGCTTAGCAGACAGTACCCACCTGGCATTTGTACTCTCCCTCCTAAATGTCACAGTTGGTAGATTGAACATCCTTTTGCTTATTCACCTATTCATCTCTCTGACAAGTTCTCTATTCATCTGTCTGTCTGACCAAGTTCATTTTGAACTCTGACTGTGTCCTTCAGAACATCTCGCAACTCCACCAACTGAAGTGTCAAATTTTAAAAGCATCTCTTCTATCAGTCAAATTGTTTGTAAAAAAGATAGGTATATTTGCATCTTATTGTACATCAGAAGTAGCACAAGATATGTTAGAAACCTTCCATCTTGATAGCACTGACTTTGAGGATAATTTCTAGTCATTTGTGAAACTGGCTGACAGTGATTATCATTTGAAATCCCCCTGAGCAAAATTAAAAAAACATGGTCATATGGAGTGCAGACCAGTTGTATTTTTCATGGAGTCTGGAGACCATTCAGGGCAGGAATGTGAGGAATCCCCTGACTGAACTTGATTTGTGAATGTGTTTGAGTTTGCAAGTCCCCATTTAAAAAATGGACCACATTCTGTCATCACTGGCTCAGGGAGGAGCTCTGTCGTGGCAAGTGTGAGAAATGGCCAGAGCCAAATGTTTTGCACATTCACTTGAGGAGGAAACAGAAAAAAACCTTCAGCTGCTTATTTGAAACTATAAAAGCCYTGCACAGTCATAGAAATAAGACTTCAGGTTACCTTTCAATCACTGGTAATGCATGTTAATAACAAACCACATATGTRGCATCACTGCTGACCCTTCACTGGATTTTTTCAGCCAAGAACATTTTATCCAGGTGACCTTGCCAGGGGGATTAATCACAGTGCAGGCTTCTCCCCCTCATCTTCAGTGTATAAAGCCAAGTGGGAGGCCAGAACCCCAGAGAAGTATTTGAGAAGTGTGAATATTTGTTAAACCTTTTTTAAGCTTCATTTTTGTTCAAGGGCAAATTACAGCCCAGCAAATCTCTGGAGTACTTCTTCATTTTGTTCAGCCTGAGCACAGCAATACATAGTTTCTGGAAACCTGCAGTTCCTGATGAATACCAGGAAGATTTTCAAGTTTCCTATCAGACATGTATTAATTTGATTCAGCCCAAGCTTGGGGAAAAGTCTCCAGCTAGAAGAGAAGGAGCTGTAGCAGTYACACACTGATTTTCCCCACTGGCATGTCCCACACTCTGGGCTAACCCAGGTTCTTGCTGGTCCCATTGGAATAATGCTCCATGTCATCCCTCATGTGGGGTGAACAACCAAAGTTTTCCCATTCCACAACTGTCAAAATTGAGAATATTTCTCACTTGCTTTCCAAGGCATGCCCTCTGCACACCCTGCTGTACCTCCTGCCTTCCTCACTCCTTTCCTCTGTAACATGCACATGGGGACACCCTTCTTTTACAATCTCTCTTCTCACTATAGTCACATCTTTTAACTTTATGTTTGGGGTTTTTTACCCAAAACTTTCTTAAAAGATCTGATGATAGACAAACCCTCACTATCTTTCCAAGAGCTAATTGCTGTAAGAGAGATATCTACTGAAGCAAGTGTTGCTCTGATTTATCACCCCACTCCCTCATTCCTATTGCTCACTCCTACTACTGAGGCTGTATGGACCCAGTACTCCCTACAAAGAAAGAGCTTGACCTTCATATTTCCCAATAAAGGATGTAGAAAGCTTTGGTGCAATTTCATCAGATTTTCTTCAAATAGATTATCCTATCCCTACAGACACAACACAAGAACTGAAACCACAATGAAAGGTTTTGCTGCTGGAGGTAGATTGCTACTTAATAATGGGTGCATGCACATAGATAACTGAGCCAAAGCTGAGATTGTTTGATTAACCACTAATTTTCAGAGTTGCTGGAAAGCAGTTTCAAAATCACTAAGAATCACAACACTGATTTGAAAAGGAATCAGAACAAAAGTCTTGCTATCACCATGGATACAACAGATGGGGACCCAGCATCTAAGCAAAAACCCTGGAACTTCATACTTACACTGTTGGGCAAAATAGATCACTTATTATTAATATTTAGAATATGTCCTGCTTATAAATAAAATGGTAATCAACATACAAAGCAAATCTTGATTTGTTTTTTGTTGGAGTGCAAGCACTCATCATTAGTTCTTTTTTTTTTGCTCGTGTACTGCCTGTGACATGAACACAACGCAACACAACAGTGAGGTAAGCTGATAGTGGTGTTTCAAATGCAAGGTAATCCTATAATACTTTAAACTATTAGAGAATAACTATAATTTTCCTGTATTCACATAAAGCCTGAATCAGTCAAATCAACACTCWGATTTAACACAAACATTATTTATTAACTTTGTTAGGATCCAAATTATTAAAATATTCAGACATTTTACTCACAGAGATTTTGGTGAGCTTTAAGTATTTGAATGCCTTTAATAATGTGGATCCCTGACTTTGGTTTACTGTCAGTGATGAATCAAAACCAGTGGAATGCTGATGGGTATTTGGTMTTGTTCCAGCCTCAGCACTCCTCATGACTCTATTGTCATTTTTCCTTCACTGGCACCTCCAGAGCCTTGTGGAAGACCTCAGCTGCAAGAGCCAGYGCAGCTACAGACACACAGTGCTGATTGCAGAGAGCAGGCACAGCTGAAGGGGGCAGAAAGGATTTTTTCTGTTGCCTTCATGCAAAATTTCTTTAAAAAAGCATAAAACGCCCCAGATTTAACTAAGTATTCCTTAGCTCAGAGTTCTGTCTTGGACAGTGACCACACAGCCAGAAAATGGTGTAAGGACAAGGTAAAGATGGCATGGATTCAATTCAATACACTTTCCCAGTTTTWAGTGATTTCTTAAACTAGAAACAGCTTTTGCTGATACTTCTTGACAAGATCTTCTAGGATGTCTCTAAGTGTCTTCTGAGCATTGAATTAACACTGTGCCCTGTGACAGGGAGTGTCACACTTCATCATGACATGGAATTCAAATCCTTATGAAAATACTGGGCTTAAATGATGTTTCTACTTCCCTCAGGTTGGTGGCTCTCTCAATTCCAACACCATTTTTCATAACCAGATATAAACAGGAGTATTTAGCAATTGCACATCACAAACACATAGACTTCATTGAGTCACAGGATGGTTTGGCTTGGTTGGTTTTTCAAGATCATCCAGTCCAGCCCCTTTTCAATCCTCTTTCAAATGGCTTTCAATTTAGATCCCTGAAATCAAGGGCTAGGTCCATTTGCCCAGATGTGTTCAGGCAATTGCAAGGAATTCTAGCCCAGAAGCCGTGGTAGCTGC
The DNA here is from genome assembly GCA_014549065.1 of Cardinalis cardinalis. Classification (NCBI taxonomy): domain Eukaryota; kingdom Metazoa; phylum Chordata; class Aves; order Passeriformes; family Cardinalidae; genus Cardinalis; species Cardinalis cardinalis. Next base: position 741,820 of record JACDOX010000165.1, on the reverse strand, counting down.
ATTTGTTCAGCGCAGTATTACAGATAAAAAGTCCCTCTCTGCCTCCTTTTCYCCCMATAAAATTTCACCTGAGATCCAAAAATAACTTTCTGGATAACAGAAATTGGTGCATTGCCACAAAATGTTTCCACCTCAGCAARCTAGCATTTCTGGCAAAAAACGATCTCAAACCTATTTAGTGAGGAATTTCAAAGAAGCTGTAATGAATTACTTAACTAGGCTCCCCAGGCCTTGCTCGTGGTTCAGTAAATGTGCTGATCTCTGCCTGATGGCACTTGGCTTAGTTTTTGTATCCCTGAAAAATAAACAGAAGGTTTGCCAGTGGCTTTGGTGAGAACAGATTGAGGCTATAAAGAAATCAAGACAATTTCCTTCTGGAAACCAGTAGCGTTCTGTTAATAGAGGAATCCAGAGGAAGAGAAAGCAGCACGACCTGTGGAAAGATTTCATTATCTCAAAACATCCAGCCTTTTGAAAAGGAGGACGTGTAATTAAAATGTAGAGATTGAAAGAAAAAAATCTGTGAGTGTGCATAGTAGCAGCCCCAGAAGCAGCTTCCATGGGCCAGGAGAGGAAGGCAGGGAAATGGCAATGGGCACTGAGCCACAAAAGTCCTCCCAAAGGTGAAAAGTGAGGGTTGAGCTGTGCACTCTGCCTGGAGTCCAGCAGGATCAGTGTCCAGCACCAGCTTGGCTCACACACACTGGCTAGTGTGTATCTTCTAGGGAGAATCTGATGAGGATATGAGAAAAAAAGGATATTTTTTCTRAATTCCTCTGCATCTATTTTSAATGAAGAAAGGAAGCAAGAAAACCTGCAGCTGCTGAATGTCAGATGCATCAAATCCAGGGCTGATGGTACAGYTTTTTGCAACTTCTTTCTAGCCTAATTTTGCACTAAAAATACATTATGCCATTTCCTAAAAGGTTTCACRAATGCTTCTAGTGCACCAGGAAGTGAATAATTCTCTTCATCCTGACCAAAAAAAGTCTCAGYTCCTCATTAACCTTTTCATAGGATGTAATCTCCTGTAGTTCTGCAGAAGAGATGTTGCCTAGCTGGGGTGTTCTTGCTTCCTGTTATTTCATAGCCCTACGGGGAAATAAACAGGGTTTCGAAGAAAAAGAAAGGAAGTGAAAATGGCAAGGGAACAACAGAAGCATCTCTATTATTTTTCTACACCAGGTTATCTCTAGATTGCTGTGCCATTGCCTCAGGTTTAGAGAAACCCAAGGAGAAATCAAGCAATTCACACACAGTCCCAACTGCTGCRTGAGATCGTATCTGAATCAGATGGCATTTAAAGCCCATTGTAGACAGAGCGTGATCACACAGGCTCAGGCATCCATATATAATTTATGCAGCAACATGAGAGGGACCACGATATCAGATAATTCAGGACCCCCAAAGCAGGRAGAAATGATGAGGAGGACTCCATGATATCAGAAGGCTAATTAATTACTATATTATTCTATACTATATTACACTACATCTAAACTGAAACTGCACAAGCACTCAAAATCTCCTGACCRACAGTCAGGACACAGTTTGCAGATTGGTCAAGAAGACAAAACACACACACCAGAATCCAATCAAGAAAATTCCTTCAGGTAAACAATCTTCCAACACATTCCACATGTTCCAAAACACAGGAGCAGCAAATGAGATAAGAATTGTTTTGATCTCTGTGCTTCTCCAGGAAAAAACGGAGAGAGAGAGAATTATGTCTCTGTTCAGCGAATGTGAATGCCACACCCTGAGCCCACAAATGTACTGAGAGCAGGAGGACAGCAAGGCGACCTCACTGCAGCATCACAGAGCTGCAGGAAGGGCCAGCTGGCCCTCACCACAAGGCAGAGCTGCACAGAGGAACTCCCTCCTCCTCCTCCTCACAGATCCTTCACCATCTCTACATTTCAGGACCCCTGAGAAGAGCTCAGGCTGTTCAAGTCCTCCTGTTCAGCTCATGGCTTGCACATAAACCAGGTAAATGCTGTGATTCAGTTGCTTGTATTCTTCTCAGTCTGTCCTCTTCCACAAATGCACCTCCAGCAGCTACTGAGATCCCCTTATTCGGCTGCAAGGGGCTCTCAGCTCATCTTCAGGACTCTCTTGCCCTCCCAGGGACATTTTACTGTCAGTCACCACACCTGTGAGCCCCAGGAGATATAACCATGCTTGGCAGAGGTGGCCTTCCCCTTCCACTACTCATCCTCAGCTATTCACTCACTCCCTGCAGCTCACAGTCACTTGGCTTCCTCCTTCCATCACCCAAAGCATTCCTAAGCCATTTTGGGAACTATTTGTAGGGAGAAGTCCCTCATGACTGACGCACAAGCAGAGGTTGGACTGTGTGCTGTTTCCCAAGGTGATTGCTGGCTGTAAACAGCTGTATGAGGGGAGGGAGGTGGCAGAGGCCAGGCAGCCTGACCCTCATCTGAGCTGCACAACCAGACAATCAGCCAGAGTGTGTCACACATCTCTAACCTGCACACAAACATATTTTACCTAATAACTTCCTGCGTGAAGCAAATGGAGCAAATAATTAAAGCACCATGAGCAATCTTACTACTGATGCAATTTTCTCACTTCTTTTTCACACACTCATCAAATATTAGTAAAAGGCATTCCAGCAATAAAGGAAACCAAAAAAATTCCAAAAGGTAAGTGAACATGCTGTTTCCAAAAAATGCTTTTCCAACTTCTTTCAGCCTTTAGAAACCAGAGGGTGTGGAGGATGCTCATGGACACCCAGCAGAGCTGCCCCTTGCCTGCAGCTCCCACCCAGGGCAGGCTGAGGGGACATGCAGCCACCTGAGCAAGGAGCTGGAGAATAAATCACAACAGAATGCAACCCAAACACTTCGAGCTGTATTTTTTTTTTTATGGCTGTAGCTCATTCTTTCCCTCTAGTGCCACTATTCCAGTCTCTTACAGCAGGACATCGCCTTATATTATAAATACATGTCTACCATCCACAGTCAAAGTAGCAGTGAATAATGTTTGATTTTCTCTCTAGCCAATAGGCTGTCTAGGAAGTGGTCAATGAAGTGATAAAGATAAATCAGAGTCCTATTGTATRTTATGAGAAGAGTCACATATCAAAGCTGGGTTCTGAGGTTTCCAATTTGAGCTATTTACTTGATTGTGTATCTTTCTTGATCTTGAAAGGACTCCCAAAAAGCCTAAATCTTACCAAGCTGTTCACTTTCTTGGCATTCTATGGCATTATGTGGTTTTTGTATAAATAAAAACATAAAACCTTGGTAAAAGACCAGAGATTTTGTCCTGTAAAAACACACAGAGCATGTGGAGCCAAATTCCAGAAACAATGACAATATTTTTCAAAATGGAACTCCTGAGGGTTTTGTTGACTAAATACACACATATAAAACTGAAAAATTTTTAGTGCATTTTGAATACTTAAAATATATTAAAATTAAAGAAAAAAGAATAGGACAGAAACAACAAAACAMCTCATCCTTTGCATACACTTTTAATGAAACCAGTATCTCATCCTGGTTGTTTTCTTACRTTGTTTTTGAAAAATGGAAATAATTCCTGCTAACAGGCACAACTGAAAATTAACTGTTCAAGCTCAAATGTTTTCTAAGTGTGCCAAGAACAGACCATAAAATGGRGGAAAAAAAGAAAGAGCACTAATTACTTTATTTGTCTCCTAAAACGAAACTAACAAGTAAAAGCCTTTAAAGWACACCGGTCAGAAATACTGATATCAAAGGAAAAGACTGCTGATAATCATTTGCAATGATTTATTCCATATTTTATTGCACAATTTATAAAAGAGAATTGCAGCAATCAGAGCCCTTGCACTGCTACAAGAGATTAAAAGATTTTCTTATCAGACAACTCAGAATTGTGATGATTCACACCTTCATTATTTCTTGAAACACTCCAGCTTCCTCCAGAAGGTACAGCAAAGGTTTTGCATGACTACATCCCTTAAACTAAACAGTGCTCCTGTCATTTTCCCACGGTGCTCAGAACAAGCTAGGGGTGAAAGAGTAACCCTTTTAAGCCAGTTAAACAACCGTCATTATTTTAAAATAAATGAAGAGGAGCCGAGTTATTTACGACTCTGTGCTCATGTTTTATGCATGCCTTACCTCRGAGACATCTGATAGCCCCCCACAACACTTGGTTGGCTCTAAACTTCAACAAGTGTTTGCCAAGAAGGTAACATTGGCCTATTCACACCGAGAAAGGTGAGATTTGGAGACACAGGAAAGCAACAGGAYAAATGGGAAGACACTGGAAAATTATTTTTTGCTGCCAGGGTTTCCACACAAGCATAAAACCTGGGTCAGGCAGAGGCCTTTCAGTTAAAAGTGAGTGCCAGTTCTTCCCACTGCCAGGTTAAATCAAGGATACGCCCAGCCTTGCTGTGYAGGGAGGACAGCCAGGAGAATGAGCTGCTTGCAAGGAATTTCTTGAAATCAGCAAAGAGGAGCCAATCACACCCATCCAGAGTTCCAYGGGATTCCCCAGCCAACCATTAGCACAGACCAGACTGGCCTCCAGGCTCTGCAAACAAGATGGAAACTCAGACTCTGGGAGTAAGCACCTGAAACCATGAGGGGGTGGTCCAGGGGAGACCTTCCTGGTTTGCAAACAGGTTTCTGGAGAACCAGAGACCTGAGCAGCTGTGCTTGAGAACCAGCTGTACCCAAATGTCTTGTTCTTCACAGCTTCTCCACAGCATCCTCACGTGAAGTTGGTTTTGTGACAGGTAGATACCTTCTCCACATGTGGCTTTCACCAGGAACATCAGTTCTGCTTTGGTAAAACCAGGGGAGGGCACCCATTACCTTGCAAAGAGTGATGAGGGGCTGTCTCAGTCCTGACTTGAGGACCGTGTGTTTTAACCCCACATTTCCCCCATTATTAACCTCAAATATGCCCCCAAATAAGTCAAGGAGYGCCTCTTTTCTTTTTGGATCTCTCCCACTAAACAATACTGGGCAGAATTTAAGTTGGATAGTGGCAGTCGCAGCAGAGATGTCCAGCCTGATGCCCAGACTCAGGACTGACATTCTTTCTCCTGCACAGAGCCCTGCAGCAGGAAGGGTGAAAGGTCTCCTTGTGCCCTACAAGACACAGACACGCCCTGTTCAGGAGGCTGCAGCTCTGTTTTGAACACAAAATGTACCCAACTACACATACATTGGTGCCCATTGGTATTTCTGTTTAATCTCATTGATTTGTGTGGCTTATGGAGACTTGGAGTGAAACAAAACAAAAACACACCTCTGTATCACCTTCTACCCTGGGAACCCCTGAAAAAGGCCTTTCAGTGACCTTCCAAACTCCATTTAAAGTTTCTTTTTAACTGTGAGTTTCATGGGTGAGATATTTAATAGAATGTGACCCCCTAGCTCATTTAGCTTTGTAGACAGTGTATTGTGCTTGAGTCTCTCATCCATTCATGCACTTGTATTACCTCATRAAGGTATTTTTTAGAAAGAAAACATGAATAGGGAGATTTTTTTTTTTYCTCAACCTTAGCGATTAGCAGGAGATTAGAATTCAATTGAACAGTTTAGTTAAATATGGGTTTGTGTGTGTTGATATGGCTCCCCATTGTCACTGCAGGTATGAGAGGTTTGGCAGTTTCCCAGCTTGGCTCTCCAGTGGGGGTTCATAGCAGTGCAAAAAGCAACGTCCCACCAAATAAAATGAAATACTTCTCAGAAAATGCTTATTGAAATCTTGCCAGTTTTAAGAGAGACATTTGCATGAAACTCATTGTTTGTTCCAAAGCTTTACCTTTTTTTTTTTTTTTTGACAGAAATGTCTGGTTTGACTTGATTATGTATATGCATATATAGTTGGGGTTTTTTCCTCCTTCAAGCTAACTCTGAGGAAACAATATTAGAAGAAGAAATAATTAGGGAAGCCAACAGTCAGCTGCTTTCTCTGAAGAATATTGGGCAGATGACAAACCCACTACAACATTTGGCACACTATTTATGGGCAGGAAATTTTAACAGAGAAATGAGAAATGACACTCTGCAAATCATGCTGAAGTTCTATGAAAGTTTTTTCCTGCTAAAACTGAAGGACCATAATGACAGACAGACAAAAATGAACTTCTGTGCTTTCTCCTTGTCATGATAGTAACTCGTAGTTTTCTTAGTGTGAGATATCTTTTTTTTTCTGAGCAGTGACAACATTTATAAATGGTACTCTAAATGAGAAAGATCTTTGCAATAATCTGTTCCAGGTTAGGCTATCATTACCAATAAAAGACCTCTGATTTGCACAAAACATGTAATTTGAGAGGGTTTTTTCCCCTGCTGATGTAACTCTTTTGCTCTTTTAATTCTCAAAACCACAAAAAATGCTCTCAGAAATACTCCCAGCTGCTCAGGTCATGGTCGGCTGTGCTGATACCAGTTTACAGAGAACACATTTAGCACATTAAGTCTTGATTACATGGCAAAATTGGAGAATCAAACAAACATCTCCTCATGCATTAGGGAACTGCACAGCTACAGTAAGTMCTGAGGCACGACAGTGGAAGTTCCAGTTGCAAAATACATAAAATAAAGGCAAAAAAACCCCAAATTTCCCTCTGTGCCCCCATTGGGCAACCAGCACTTGGTGCAAATGAGCAGCAGGGTGGTGCAGTCTGCAGCTGAGGGATGGCACTGTGACACTTCTCCATCCTCTGCCACAGCTCTGCTCTGCCCTGGAAGTCTGACCTTGAGCTCAGGAAAGCAGRAGCAGAAAGGACATTTCCATTTCATTAATCCCAGGCCAGACTCTGAAGGAATGTGACGAAGGAAATGCAGATGCACCTACAGAGCTCTGCAGCACAGCCCTGTTTCCCAAAGACAGGGATCCCAGCTGGGGTTGTGTTACAAATCCTGCACCCACAGGTCCTTCCTGCCATCATCTAGCCAYGGCAAGGAAGAGCAGTGATGCAGGGTTAGCTCTGTGTACCACCAGAAACCTGACTTCACACTCTCATCTCCTCTATGACCTGACCAACCTAGCAAGTGACAGCCTTGTTATAAATATCCAAGAATCACGAGGTGGTCACTTTCCCACTGTCACAGCTAATTAACTTCTAGGAATAACTATGGGAACTATTTCATTTCGCCATCCCAAACATGGGCCTGGAGTGAATGTGTGTATCTGACTGAATTGGCTCAGAAAAACAACCCCTCTGTTAAACACCRGGGCAGGTATAAATTACTGTGGGTCTGTGCCACGTATTCAAGGCTCTGTGATTTCCTAGAAGCAGCACCAAGATTTACAACACAATTTTCAATCACTTCCATCACCATTTACAATCTCTTGCACATGGCGGTACTTGTGATATCAAAGAGTTCATCTGGGCAAAACCTCAAAAAGTGACTGTGTGCCTAAAAAAAAAAAAAGTGTATATAAACTATCATTTCAGTCTAGAAAAATCCAGGCATAACCTCATAATTAGGAACAGTTAAATTGCCTACGCTTTAGTCAACGGCACAAGGAGAAATTTATTTTGTTTAATAAACTGCTCTTAATGATTACTGTTTGTTTGCTTCCTAAATCTCAGAGTAATCATGTACTGCAAGGGGAAAATGCTGGTGAGGAGGTTTGTCTCTAGAGCTTAAATGACAAAAAAAATCTCTTCAGTTTTCCAGTTTGAGGGAAGCTTTTCTCCATTGATCTGTGAGCCTTCTGCCAGCTCCTGGTCAAAACGGGGGACCTTGACTTGTGGGTGTGGAGGGCTGCCAAGAACATGAACCCAGCACCTATATCTCAGGGACAMCAGAAAGCTGTAAACTGGCTGGATACAGAGCAGCAATTGTTTGATAATAATTGTCTACCATACCTGCATCCTGTTCCTGTTCCAGGAGTTTACAATGGATCAATGTACCCAAAGTGTTTGTACCCAGATGAACCTGGGGCAACCCAGTTCAAAAGACTTTCCCTCATCTGGAATGGCCAAAAAAAAAAAAAAACCAACCATCTCTTTCCTGTTCTGTTCATGTGCTGGAGCAYAGAAAGGACAGCACAGGTATGAGTGGCAGGAGGGAGGCCATAGCATTCATGATTTCCCTTTTGCAGAAGATTTTGGAGCTGCAGGGTGGCTTTCCAGACAGCTTTCCAGGAACTGCCAGCTGGAATGCCAATGCAGAGAAGCCATGCTTTGCACAGAGACATATGTGCTCTCACACACATGCATAAAGCCTCTGAACTCACTGCAGGAAAGGTTTTACCCCAACAGCAAGATAAGTAAGGTGTGGAAATTACCTTAATGTAAAATCCATGWGAAGATCAGCCCCTTCGATTTTACCAGGGTAGCAAGGTGATCCCACTCGCAGCTGGGACAAATGCTATTGCTTCCACTTCACTATCTGGTGGCAAAAGCTATTTTAAATTCATAGACAGAAAAAAATGACAGAGCTGAGAGGCTGAAGTTAGAGTGAGCCAAGAGTAGGAAGTGCTGCACATTGTATCCTAGAAACAGCTTTCTGTTCCTCGGTCCTTTTCAGTTATTCATTGGAGAAGGGAGGTTGGAAGAAGTGGTGCAGCTAAAGTAGATATCAGCTGAATTTTTGCCAAGTGGTCATTAATCCCTAAAATTTCAATCTTATTTTCATTGAAATTTAACAGCAGAGACATGCCCTGASACATGCCTACAGAAACGCAGCTGAGTTTGAGCTTCAGGAATRTGTTTATGTGTGCATGGGTGGGAAAAAACAATGGATGGATGGAACAGCCTGAGACAATCCCTCACCTACAGTACAAAAGTATGTAATTRTATCATGTGCTTTTTGTCTGTAGTTTGCACCAAGAAAACACATGTGTGAAAGACTGAACACATTATGATTCAGGAAGCATCTCTTTACCCAGATGAAAATGAGGATGGTTTCCTCCAAAGGAAAAAAAAATGGATTTTTTCCTCATTGTGAAAGAGAATCTTGTTATGATTTAATGGTCCTATGAGAAAGAGTTCTTTGCCTTTGAGAGTCAAACAAARCTGAGTGAAAATCCAGAAGATTTAAAAGTAACCTTGGAATGATATGCAGATGCTGGTTAAGATGCAAATATGCCTCAAAAAAATATCCAGCCCTTCCTTATAAATCCTCTACTTTCCAAAACATATATCAGACTTAAAATGGAGCAAAATTTCTGCATATCTTTAGTGAAATCTAAAGTGACAAGGAATTCACCTGTTTTCTCTCCCCTTTGGAAGCAAGTCAAGATTGCTTTGGTGAGAGGAGCTAGCATGTTTTGCAAGTTGATATCATATGCAGTGGGGAGCCAGTGATTAAAAAGGCATCATTCTTTTGGGGTTTAGCTTTATCCAAGGCTGAACCTTCAAATAGAGATTCCAGCATGTAGGAGGGGAGGAAAATCTAATTGAGGAAAARGAGAAGACTGTAGCTTGCAAATTCAGAACTATTCCATCAAAGATAACTAGATCATCTTTTTCATAGCAGGAATTAGAAGTGACAGATGGTCTTGCTGCTGAACTAAAGGTGTAGAAGTCCTGAGATTCAATCTGTATTTCTGGCTCTGAAACAGATTTCCTGTGCAAGATAGAGAGTAAAAAAAGCAGCATTTCAGCAATGGCCAGTTTCTGCAGACTTCATCTGAAACAGATATAAACCCTGATTTTTAGAAGAGTGGTCTGCAAGCTCCAGTTTACTTTCAGTGGGAAGGACAATGAAAAGGCACTGTGGAAAAGACAGCTTCTTTCTCACAGATTGGATTTTAAAAAAGCTGAAAATTTAAAAATGCAAAAGCAGTGCCAAATCTTGAAAACCCTGACCAACAGTGTTTCTGAGCGGTGGGTTTACATCTGTGAAACAGAGACATTTATCCCCTTTCAAAATTCCTGTGCATCCACAGGAAAACATGACCTCAGAAAAGAGAAACAGAGCAGAGGTAACACCAATGACAATATCTACAGGTAAGGCACCTTTTACATTTTCAATTACATAACCTGCCTTCAATTAAAGCTCATCAACTTTGTTCACATGAACCGAAATTGCCTATTATGGTGCTGAACTGCATTAAGCATGGAATTTGAATTTTATTTCTGTATGCAGATATATTTTTAGTTGGCTTATGCTTTTCACTCGTTTCTGAAAATGGCAAATTGACTTCACTTTTTCCTCTAACACTAAAATAAATACCACCATAAAACTAGAACTCTCCAGCAACTCCGTGCTTTTGACCAGAAATTAAAGTTTAGCAAAAACGTGGATGAAAACAGTGCTGATATTTGCAGCCTCTGTGAAAATCTGCTCAGGTTGTGCTGTACAAGACTCAGAGGTCCCAAAATACTCACAGACAGTCACAGCTGATGGGGTTGAGCAGGACATCCCTGCCCTGACATCTTCCAACAAGCTGAGGATGCTGCAGCACCAAGCAGAGGAGGTGGAAGTGATTTCTGATGCACYCGCCTTGCTCCCATCCTGGTGCTTCAGCGAGGGGGAGGAGGAGGAGAACTCCAGCTGACATGGAAAAGGAGCTTGGGAGAGGATGAGGAAGTGAGGGGATGAGGGGGAGCAGCTCAAACTGCAGAGCAGAGGAATGGAAACCTTCAGTGAGGACTAAAGGTCTGTAGAGAGGGAAGGCAGCAACTGGTGCAAGAAAAGGTGCAAAATGAGTCAGCTGAGGAAAGATGGCACTGGGAAGAAAGTAAAAAACTAAACTGGAACCTGCACTTCTCTGTCATCATCATGAATCACAAAAAAGCCTCATGGGCTTCTCCATGGAGTTCCCAAATAACCTCCTGGCTGATCAGCCTGTTACCCTAATTGGTAAAGATCTCTGCTTGGCATCTTAATTCYAAAACTGTTAAGGGAGCACAAAGGCATAAATTTAGCTCCAGATGATGGATTGCRTTTTACGATTTTGCTGCATTTTAAAACTGAGCATTTTTTGGGAAAAAGATAAGGTTGTGAAATCAAGTTTTGTAAGAATTTAGTTTATGCTGGGTTAGAAGTTCTTGTGCAGATTTAATCTGACATACCAAATGTGTATTTTGACACTGTCTTCATTCTTTAGGTATCTGAAAGTTACATGATCTTACATTATCATTTATACTGAATTTTTTTCTTTCCTAGTTCATATGTTTTTTCTGCATTTTCTAGTATGAAGACTTTGCACAAATGGCATGTGAAATTCCTAAGAAATATTCGGTAAAAATTAGCTTCTGCTGCAGAATCTCTTCTCTTCCACCTTCAAAAAAACTTCCATGAACCTTCATAAGTTTGCTGAATTCTAAAGCAAAAATAAAAACCAAGAAGAAAATTTCCCTGTTTTATTTTTTCAGCAATAATTAAAAAAAAAATCTTTCTATCTGTGCAATTATTTGGAAACAATGCTCTTTGTAAAACAAGTCAAAAATTATACAATAAATGAATGGAAAATAAAAGTACAGTCTCCTGCCTCCTCATGATGCTTTGCTATATTGTCAGGGAGAAGCTGAGCATTTGCTGCCCTCAAGTGGTCTCCTATTTTTTCTTCCTACAGGCATTTACAATGATGCTTCATCCCTTTTGCAGCTTAAGTTCAGACCTAGGGCTTTTTTGAAAGAAAATTGAAAGCTTGGAGCAAGCAGAATTCAGCTTTAATTCACAAAATATGTGTGTTAAAATGTATATTTTTTTTCCTTTTTAAATATTTTAGAAATCTCTGGGTTTATTTTGAATATGCTTCATCTCTGCTCTACTGCATTGTAGAAAAGGATGCTGACATACACAACCACACAAAGTGTGGATTTCAAAARACTTAAATGTTGCTGATTTTGTGGCTTTGAGTTTTGGACTATGCAAAACAAACTGAAAAACACAGTCTGAGAAAAATGTTATTGCTTAAAAAGGCAACTGTAATGGAGAAAAATTGAGTTTGTCATATCTTTATTGAAGATCATGTTGAATTACTGACAATGGGCTAAAAATGAGTCAGGGAAAATGRGACTCCTATCACACTTCAGAAGTGGATTATAACTGACTCAGGAGCTAATTCAGCTGCAGCTCAGCCAGCTGGGTCAGATTCTAACTCAGCCCAAATGAGCAGTAAGAATTGTGTCTTCACACTGCATCACAAGAGAAAATACCCTCTTTCCAAATATACTCCAAACAGAAACCTTCTGTAACAACACACAGGYCTTGCTGCAATCTTCACCTACATTTCCAAAGCAGCACCAATTCCTATGGACTGCAGAGCCTTCAAGAGCTCCCTGGGCTGGAGCTGGTTTTACTCATGCTCTGAGCCCAGGAGCACCAAAGAAGTGCAGAACTGCCCCATTTATCAGGATATCAGTGAGGGTCATCAGAGCATCCAGGGCCCCTGGGTGCCAGGCCCAGGGGGGTGTTTCAGACAGGCACAAAGCAAGCAGATGGTGCCTCAAGGATAATACACRCTCTTGGTTACAAGGAAATGCAACAATCAAACAAAATGCAAAAACTGGGGGATAGAACTGGGACAAAAGGAGTGAGGAGAGCGAGTTCCACATGGTTCCCCACGTCTTTATGCAATAAAAAACATCTGCATATTAACATGAAATAACAGCTCTGGATGCATTTATACTTTCCTCCCTCTCCAATTTTGTCCTAATGTCCCCATCCCTCTGACATATGTTGCAATCCTATTGTGAAACCAGTAATTTTCTGAAATGTCTGAAAAATAGCAGGTGGGCATGACACGAAAAGGCTAAACATCCTCATTTGGGACAGATTCCAGAGGAGATGTATATTGCACATACTAAAGAGAAARAAAAGGAAGGGAAAGGGAAAAAGGACAGTAAACAAAGCAGACTTTTCTATTTCCTTCTAAGATCATACACACCCTGAACTAGGAAAGCTCCTGGACTGCCACCTGGACAACCCTTGCTCCTGCCCCTCAGGAGCCTGGCTGGTGCCAAGGCAATGCCAGGGAGGAGTCTCTGCTCTTTTGGGAAGCTGCAGGAGCTGCAGGGCCTGACACAGCCAGCGCAGCACACCGAGCAAAATGTTTCATTGATGTGCAATTGCTGCTGGTGCTGCAAGCTGAGAGCCTCAGCTGCCCCCTCACCTGACTTAGCCCTGAAAGCCCAGAGTTCACCCTGGTGGTTGGGCTGGTCTGCTTTTTAGAGAGCTCCCTTTCCTCTCAGTTTGGGAAACCATGCCATCTTTTGTGCTTTTCCCCTAATCCATGCAGGAGCACACGYCCAGTCTCAGAACACGCTTCTCTTCCCAGCTGACAAAGTCAATCACACTTTGGGCTTGTTTGGCAATTTTAGCARCTGCCTCTCTTCCATTTCTCCCAAGGGGCAGTAATGAAGCTTAGGCTTTGGTTTACACCAGGAAGAGAAGCTACAGAGATCTCCTAATTCCCTGTATCCTGCCTGGATACCATTTCCCAAAGACTTGTTTGTCTGTGGAAAATTGTAGCACCACAGGGCTGCAATGGAAAAGCCCATCATGTTATGTGAYGGGAAAACTGGGGAATTTCACGAAGCAACCAAGTGGGAAAGCTGAAGGGTTTAACACAATGCCTACAATTCCAGTCATTTTGTGAAAACATCCAGGMATTTATTCTAAACAAAAGCAAATACCTACTCTAGACTTACAAACATTCCATCTTTAAACTCCAATGCTTTATGTTCCTATGACAGATTTTAAGATTATATAACTTGTCAAGTAACATAGACCTTGTCTTCATCACACCACACCTGGTTTTCTGCACTAGCAGATGTCATGCAAATATCAAAACATACATATCAGGAGGAGAATCTAAAATGCCACCAGTGGAAAGATCAGCATAGTTGAGTTCATGAGCTGGAAACAATAAAATCTGTCTCCAGAGCTGCTTTAGTACAAAAAAAAGCCCTCAGGATTCACAGTGTGTAAGGACAGTGCTCACTGAGATGTCTGTATCATCCTACTGTATCTGAACAACAAAAAAAATAATCTGCATATAAAGAGAGGAGTAAAGACAGAGTGGTTTGTTTTGCTTTATTTACTTGAAAGGTATTTATAAGTGAAATACAGCATGTTTAATTGTAGATGAAGGAGAAAATAGGGATTTCCTTCTGCTGTTATCCCTGTTAAGCACAGGACAAGAAACAGAATACACAGGGAAAACCTGACCTTCTACAGAGGAACATTTCTCCTTCTAAATCCTCTCGTTCCTAATTCAGGCATTGTCAACACTGTTACCCTGAAATTCTTCCCACTGCAGTTCATGGCACTCACTGTTTGTAGTCCTGCTCCTGGTTTTKCTATCTCCCCACCATTAATTCATTCCAGTGTTGTTTCAACCCTTCTTCAGCTTTAGCAAGGAAGGAGCTACAGGAAACAGTAAGGAAGGAGACTCACTCAATTTTTTCCTGCTATATTGTAAAACTGAAAAGCCCAAATGGAACAGTTTGATGGAAGAAGCCAAGAAACCAGCTTGTGTAGGCTTAGATGGAGAGGAGCAGAACCTGCAGCATCTCTGCAAATAATGTCCCTGGCAAGGAGTGAATACAGCTTCAGAGACTCTGGCTCTTTTGCTATTCCCTAATAAATATATGAAAGCACAGCTCCAATGGTCAGCCAGGCAGAACACACACCAGAACAGAATTTRTGATTGAACAGGCAAACAAAGCAGCATTTACATTTCTGAGTCTACAAATCTGGTCGAGCACTGGAGCAAGAGTAACAACAAGGAAGCCCATAAACAAACCCATTCACAGGGAGCAGGGCAGAGAAAAGAAAGGTGGAGCTTTTATTAGGAAGAAAGAAGACACACGCTCTTGCCAAGAGTTAACACAAGGCCAACCATGAACTGCTGTGACTCTTGTGACAGAAAAGAGGTCTTGGACTAGAAGTTAAGCAGCAAAATATGAGCTGCATGCTCATGTTATGGACCCAAGAACTCACACATTAACACACAACTTGGAGTTGTTAAAAGTTCCTTAATTAAAGGCACATTTGTGGCTCACTTACTCCAGCCAACAGGAGAGGTTCTGGTTTGTAAAGACAGGCAAGATCCAGCCCAGGAAAAGGCATGCAGAGAGCATAAACTTGCAAGAAAGAAAATCATGCTCTGAGCACAGCCCCTTGCACACAACTAGGTGAAGGACCAGCAGCTGGCTCAGAGGGGAGGTGCTGCTGTACAAAGCACCATTGCACAAGATAATACAAAAACCAAGGTGAAAAATACCCTGCCCACGAGCAACACTGACAGGGAGCCTAAAGGTCCTCCTCTGGTCAGAAGGGGCAGAGTCAGGCATAAAATAAGCAATCAAAAGTCCCCATGCTGGAAAGGACAGGAAAATTTAAAAGCACATAACTGGGGCAGAGTGAAAGTCCATGTTCCTCAACACCGTGCTCAAAAATCAGGGAAACAACAGGAGAGAAAAGTCCAGAGCACCACAAAAAGCAGAAAGGTATTTAAGGTGGACAGTTCTACTTTATTCCTTGTCTTCTACTAAATATGATTTTAAGTCTTACTGTTTAATTTTGGAACACAACAGTGGTTCTGGGTAAGACACTGAATCAGGTCTATGGTTTCATTTCTTATCTTTTCTATTGTCTTGCAACATGAGGTTGGCAGATTATTTTCTTCTCCACATCACTACTTCACCTCCTAAATTTGGCTATTCTTGAATACTTAGATAAGAGAAATTTCCTGCCATGGAAAAACTCTTGTGAGTTTTTACAGTGCCTACTATAGAGACCTTAACCCTAACTTACACCTCAAGGTGCTACTAAATTTGAAAATGGTCACTTACATATTTTACAATGCCTGAATGAGGCAGCTTCACATTAATGTAGAAAAAGTAGGTCATTTTACCAAAGAAACATTATTTGTAAACCAGGCAGAGCCAGCTGATGTGAGAGAACACCCCAGCATGGGGACCACCATGACTACACCCTGCAGGACTGGCTTCATGGTGTGTGACACAAATTCAGTCCCTGAATCCACTGCCTGAGCTTTGCCAGTGACTGCTGTCATTTCATGTTGTGGTGGTTTCTTGTGACTTCCTGCATGAATGAGACCCCAAAGTCCCTTTTGAAACAGGGACCTAATCATGAAAAAGAAAAATGCTTTTAAAATCTATTTGTATAAATCTTGGCCCAAATCTTTATATGTATATGTATATATATGTATGGGTGTACATTTCTGTCAGTACTAATTATTAATTTTTTTCCACAGAATTGTAGGAGGTAAGGTGCCAAGTATGAAAGAGAGAGGAAGGCAGCTGGGTTGAAAGCAGAAGGATTTTTGTGTCCCATCAGAAAGCAGAGCTGGTAGCACCTTTTCTACAGCTTCATTTGCCTAGGTGGAGACTCCTGCATAAAGTTTTACAGTAGCACTTCAAAATACCACCATGGAGGCAGGAAGATGGTGAGGAAATATTCAGAAAAGGTAACTGGAAACCAGATGAAAAAGCAATATAAAAACACAATATGTCTGTGGTCTCCACTGTTTCTATTCCTCTCACCAATCTGTGACATTAGGTAAACTGATTTATAGCTCAATCTGTTCATTATTACAAAAAATTGACCCAATTCCTGGTCTTCAAAATAAGCTACTACCTCTATAAATTAGGCTACTGCAAAGCATCTCCCTTTTTCCTCACTCTGGAGTTCATTTGCCTCAGATAAACAGCTATTGATGCAAGATAGGAAATATTCTTTTACACCTTTCCTACACCACAGGGTAGGTGAAGGAAGAGGGGCAGGTGATAGGGATTATGGAGTGCAGCAGGTCAGGAAGATCACTTCATGTGACAGAAAGGGTATTTCCACTAACAAGAGATAAAAAGGGGATTTCTAACATTTTGGATACCATTTCAAACCACTGTTGCATTTATTTTAAAAACAAATTCAACCACACAAAATTCGAGACCTTGAGGTCTGCCAAGGATTTATTCACTGTCTTGCTGCAACCAAGTTTGTTCCCTTCCAGATGCTTCTGTTGGCTCTGTCTTACCCATTTCACTTCTTTGGGGCAGGGAATATTTCCTTGTCTGTGTTTTCACAGAAATCAGAGCAAGGGCACTCCAGTCCTGAGTGATATCCCTTGGTGATATTTTAATAATGATACCTACAGATTCATTTAGAGCAGATGGGCTCAAAGTCTTCCAACAAGCAAGGAAGTTAAATGTTGGCTTTGGTTAAGGACACTTTGAATAAATTCAGAGCTCTGAACCCACAGACAGCTCGACAGAACCAATTTAACCACTGGTATCCCCTCAGGTGAGAAATCTGCTCCCATAAAGCAGCTGCAGCATTTCCTTCCACACAAAATTCTGCTGCCCACAGCAATTCCTCACCAGCCTGCACAAAACTGAGCTGACCTAGAGATGCTGCTGAGCCTGGGGCCAGGGAGGCAGGAAAATGGCACTGAATCAGTTGCATGGAAGAAAAGCTAAAAGTAAAAAACAGAAACAAACCATTCAAGCAAATAATTTTTTTTAACCCATCAAAACACAAATATGATGGGGAATGCAACACTCAAAGGGAACTTTCAGAAAACAAGCAGAGGAAGTTATTTTTTTTCTCAATTAAATGAAAGAATAGTAACTACTTCAAAGGAGATACTTAAAGAGAAACTCAATGCATCCCACATTTAGTTAATTTATGTAGTTGCCAAGTTCACCTATTTTGTTACCAATAGAAAAGTGGAGGGTTTTTCAACATTAGTAGTTATGAGAATCACATATTTTACAATTAGAGCACATTCACAGAGTTTTCTTATTTGTGCCTCACAACTGATTCTTAAAGTGTGTAATGTATATACTCATTAAAATGCTGGTTAATCAGTGACCATTCAATAAAGGGGTGAGGGAAATGGAGATATTACAGACCAATTGTCTATTTAGAATTAGATTCCCCAGTCTAGGTTTATCTCCACATTTTCAATTGATTTCCTTGTACAGATCCCACTAGCTGCTCATCCCTAGACCCAAAGCATGTTCTGTACCCATTTCACTTAATTCCTTCACATGTTTATTCATTTCAATACTATTTTTTTTTTCACTTTGGCACTTCCCAAGATGTTTTCATTTTTTCAGGTGATGTGAATTGTGCCATTGGTTCTGCTGACCTCTACAAAAGTAAGAGGAACCTTCATTTTTACAAGTCTCCCATTAACATTCAAAATGTCTGTGCCACGTTTCCTCCAGCCAGGTAAGTGCAGCTGAGAAGATTAAATGGTCTGCTTAACTTGCTGATTCCAGCAGAATCATTCAGACTCATTTGAGGTACCCACATTCAAACCAAATGATTCCTACAGTGACTTTGGAAACCAGAGGAATTCCTAATTATTAGCTAAAGTGTTAGTGGTAATGTAAAAAGATTGTGGATTGTGTCTCAAGGAATTTTAGCTGGTTGGGTCAGCCTTTTTTGGAGGGGTTAAAGCATCATAGCAAACCACAGCTAATAACTGTGCTTTATTAGCTACTTCTGGTTTTCAGCTGCTGCAGGTTCTAATTCTCAGCATCCTTCCTTGCCCCACAGATTGAGGCTGACTGGGTTGGATATTCCTGTCAGGAATTTACTTTTCTCTGCAGTTTTGAAATAGCTGCTATATCCTTTCATTTTTGTTTGCTCTATTTTGAAGTCMTTTCCTGGTCCTTCAGAGTTTCTGAAATGCCCAATTTGCTTAAAAGAGAGTGCCTAAGTCTCCTTCACATTTAAAGGGATGTGAAACATAGAAACAGACAAATTGTTTCTGTACCTCTTGCGGTATCTCTGAGAATATAAAATACTCTTCAATTTCTACAGCACTTTTCACAGGCATCACAAAAGTGAGCACACTTTACTGCAATATTAAATAAAATTACCATTAAACAGAGAACTGACTTCACCCTCTCCTGAATTTATAAGGAGTAACTACATTTAACTGCTCTTCCTTGACATCACACCAATCAGTCTCTGGAGGATCAGAAAAACCTTTGGAGAATTATTTTTCTTTCCTGGAATGCTTTAAACAAAGTTTCCTGGAGAAGGAGGCAGATCATGGGCCAAGGTGACTTTCAAGCCTCACATCCACATCTCACACAGAAAAACATTTCTGAGCTGCAAATTTGGCTGAAGTGACTGACAAATCCCCGTCAATAACCAAACAGAAATCCCTGGGCCAGTGCAAAGGGCCAGCTGGGGCTGTGCTTGTGCCTTCTACAGAGTCTCAGATGCTCTAATGGTTCAGAGGCTCATGAGGAGACTGTTTGTGTCCTCAGAGCCTTTTGAAGACACACAACAACTTTGTAGTCCTGGCCTGAGTCACCTTCCAGATAGAAGAGCACATTTATAGGCTGGAGTTGTGCTCAAGCAAATAGTGGTGAATGCAGGGACCCAACAACAGCCCAATATCCATGAAACCAAACTTATAGGCAGAAAAAAAATCTCATTATTATGAAATCCTGCGAGGAGGATTATGAAGACATCTGCAGCAAGACAGCTGTCACAATATTTACTTTACATATGACAGGGGAAAAAAACCCCAAACGTTTTAGACACTCTTAAATTGTAACATCTTAATTTGATAATAGCAATTTGTATTAAACATGCTGATAGAAGTTTGAGAATAGGGGGTAATTTAGAAAGAATCAGGTTGCATCCAACATTACAATTGCAATAGAAACAAAATGTTATTTAACAAATCTAGAGTAAATCAAGTTGATTTATCACTGATGCCACAAACTGAGAGTTTCAGCAGAAAAAAAATTTCATAACTTCTTGGGAAAAGGGATTTTAGTAGATGTCTAAAGAGAAATCTCGCTTCTCCAGCACAGCCAGTTCTGGTTTAGTTTGTACTAAACACATGCATATATTTACAAAATAATCCCACTGTCAAATACAGATACATTGAAGAGAAGGTTGGGGTGGGGGAGGTCCTGGAAATAAAGTGCTCTAATTGCAATTGCTTTTGGCAGGAGATAGGCAGGAAGCTTGATAGTTTAGTATATACCACACCAGTCACATTCAATAAATTCCCCAAGTCTGGGAGGCAAGTCTCAGTCAGTTGAAAACATCAGCTGAGACAGAATCCGTTTGTTTCCTTCCACTTAACTTTGATGCAAAAACAAAAAGACAAATCTTTTCCTTACAGAAAAATTATCATATTGGTGTATCTGTGCAAAGACTGATTACTCTCTGCTGGAAGAGATTATTACCACAAAATCAGCCCCTTCTGTTTGGACTCATCAGAAAACCAGGCAGAAATCATAATAAGCACAAGCCAAATAAGCCATGCAAAGTTACAGTTGCAGAGGAGTTTATCATATATGGCTCCACTTTGCCTGAGGCTCAGGAAGTTTCAGGTTTTCTACTCTGAAGTAACTTCTCAGCCAGGAAATATGAGAGTCTATAAAAAATAACACTTTTGAACATATATCTGTTACATGCATTTTAAAAACCATGACAGAGAAACAAAGACAAAAGGAAGTGTTAGTTCCAAGTCAGCAGCAAGTATCTACCATTTATTCATGATTTTTAACTCGTGTTTGGGGAAATGTCCTTCTGAGACAAACCAGCCCCTTCCATCCTTCTCCTGCTTTTCTACTCGCTAGAAGAATCTTCCACTGTATTTTGCCATTACCAATGTTATTTCCAGGTATCTGAAAGTTCAAATGGTCTCATGCCATGAGAGATATTTTCTTCTTTCATCCCATCCTGAATAAGCATATCCTCTGTCTGGTCTATAATGTTCATTTTGGCTGAAGTTCTTCCTTCCTATCTCCCCCTTAAGCACAGACACACTTTTTCTACATTTCAGGTCTTAAAATCTGTCACTTAACAAAGAGCTGAGAACAGGAGAAAGGAAAGAATAAAAGCTGGTTTGTTCCATTGTGGAAATCCTTCATTCTCTGKTCTAAGAGGGTCTCCCAGCTCAGATATTTACCAATTCCAGATGTTTCCGTGAGAGGATTAATCCTGTCCCCCCAGCCCCAATGAACCTAATTGTTCTATAGCATCCTGCAGGATATGGAGAGGGGAAAAAGAGGGTATTTTCTTCTTGACCCTTAGCTGCAAAACAATTTGTACCCTGAATTTGGGAACAGACAGTTTCTCCAAAGCTCCCACAGTGTAAACATGAGCCATTCTCTGCCCTCAGACTGTCTCGTTTCATTAAAGATACAAAATTGGTTTTTATTCAATGATATAACAGGAACAAACTACTAAACTACCCACTCATGATTGGTTTTATCCTATATTTTCTCAACAGGCATTCGGGAGGTTTTTGATCTTCAAACATCTGCAATTCAGTCTGTAAATAAAGTCCCAAGTAAGATGAACAGAGCAGTAGATGAGCAGCTTAAATCTGGCTGCTGGAGCTGGCTGGCAGTGCACAGTGCATTTTTTCAGCAGGTAGACACCAGAAACCTGCTTCATTTACTTCAAGAATGCACTGTGAGCTTACTGAATGCAGCACACCTCTGGAGCCAGAACACACTTCAGGGATGGCTTAATTACCTGTGCTGTTCACAGACCCAGCACAATTCAACAGAACCTCATGAAAAAACCCAGTGGTAAAATTTAAAGCACTAAAGGAAGGTGGAGTGGGCTTTGATGTTGATATTTTTTCTTGTAACACCCAAAGAGCATCGTGTGCTGTGATGATAGAACTCCTCAGCACCAAGTTACAACTGAGGTACTTGGGAAACACTCAGGATTTTTAAAAACCCAACAATAATCCTCTGCCTATAATCTAGAAAAGTTCTTAGCTACATACCTGCATTTTTGTGCTCCTTTAGGATGCAGCTACCCTGTATCCCCTCATCAGGAATCACACAGCCCGTGGGGATCACCTGGGCTCCACAGCAATTCCCCTGCCACCACAAATTAATGCCACTCATTTGCAAAACACCTCAAAAAATCAGCCAAACTTTGAAGGCTAAAAGGTGGGCTGTCACAAAACAGGGGTGTAAGATCAGAGTTAAACATCTTCAGTACAGACTTTTCCTTTCAAAATTTTCTACTTCCCAAATAAATAACCTGTAAGAAGCATATATGGGGTTATAGAACATGGCTTCTGGGAGAGCAGCTGCCCCACCAGCCCAATTCTCAGAGTTTCAGTTCTCTCTCTCTCTCTCTCTCTCATTTGGCTTCCATTATTTCCATGATTCTTTCTCAATTAATGCTGAACAGTAAGAGTTATTTGCCATAATTTCTTTTTAATTAAGTGCAGAACTATAATTCAGTTAGAACCAGTAAAGCACAGCATACTTGAGTTATTTTATGTTCTCTTCCAAAAAAAAAAAGGCCAATAAAAATAAAGAAATCAAGAGGCAGGATTGAAGAGTAATTAGGAATTTTGAGTTCCCAAAAGGAAAAAGCTTAAAGTCTGTTGTCAATATATTTTCTCTGTAAATCAGGTTCTTAAAAAGATCCGTCCAATTAGAAATACACATCCAGGTATAAACCCTCCTCTCTTCCAGATTTGTAAATAAATATGCATAGCAATATTTATATCTCTTTACTTTGCCCTAGTAGAAACAGCTATTAGAAACAATTAAATGATTAACTAATTAACATAGCAGCTCACCAATAACAGAAATTTTTGTCTTACATTGAGAAGTAGCAGAGTGGAAAATTATCATTCTGTTGCCAGCAGAGCACCAGGAAGCTCTTCAGAAGCAGTGTGAAAGGAAAAAATTCACTTTCTTACCCGAGGGGTGCTTTTTTCCCCCTCACATTATCACCCAAGTCAGTGCTGCAGAAGAGATAAATGTCTAAGAAACAGAATTACTTTATGGATTAACGACAAGCAATCAGGCTGCAACTTCCTCAGCATGTTGCCATTTTGCAGCTGGATTCTGCTCTGATCTCACTGGTCAGGAGAAGGAGAAATGCCATTAAAACCAGAGAAATTGTCTGAGCAAAGCAGAGAGAAAAGCATCCCTACCTTGGCACCTACATCTGCCTCCCTGTGCTGGGTGATGGAGATCAGCTCCCCCTAAACTGGAGCAAGACATTTTGGTGGGGGATCTGATCTATTTTTATTTGGAGCTTTTAATTTGGAGCCCTTATTTTAAAGAGTTTGTCTTTTTCTTGTTGAAATGCAGGTTAAAGTACACAATTGCATGACACCAAGTTGCTGACATCATTCACATCACATGATGTCATGAATGCTGTCAACACTGTRCCACATTTATAAAGTAAAAAATAGCCTTTTACAGAAACAGCTCACATTTTCACTGCTGCACAGCTCTTCTCCTTTCTTTTATGCATGTAACATGCATAATTTACTTCCCTATGCAAATAAATCCTAGCCTTTATTCAACCCCTCTGGTTGCACCTATTTATAAAGGATTAATTCAAAGGCACACAACTTCCTTTTTCACAATTTCCTGTTCAAGACCTCCCTGTAACACCTCTTAAAGACAGCAAACAAGTTCTCAAATACCTACTTTTAATCTTACACAAATTAAGTAGAAACAACACCACCCCACCACAAACTAAACAGAAATTAAACACCACCTCCACATCCCCACATATTTTTAGTTTTTCCCTCATGTAAGGCAAACCCATTCAGCCTGTGAGCTGTCAAACACACTGTGTTCCTTGGTTAAGGAAGAGAAAAAATAAAGATGCATTGTGTTTGGCCAGGATGGCAAAGCAATGTGCTTCTCACCAGTTGTAAAACTGCACTCCTAAAACCACTGTTGCCACTCTTGTTAATAATTTTTTCAGCATTTTATATTCAGCCAGTGATCAAAGGTGGAAATCACCTATTCTTTTGCATAATCATATTCAGCTACATTTTCTCCCTGGGGCCGGACCATCTTTGCAGGAAGTCCAGCAGAAGTTCTACTGGAAGATTCCCTATGTTGGCACTTTAAGAGTTTTGTTTTTATTATGTTATTTAAATCACCCTTCTCTTTCCTACTCAGACATGCAGCAATAATAATTAGCAGCAAAACAGAGAAATTTGAGTAAATTCAAACTAATGCATACTTTAGCAAAAAAACTCACAACTTTCTTCTTCACTACACATTTTCCCAATTGCCTGTAATTCCTTAAGGTTGGAGGACCTGCCCAAGGAAAAGCCATGGGTGCCATCACTGCTGACTGAGTCACCTTTCTTCTGCAGTTTTTAAAGGGAGTGGATGGGGAAAAAATCTAGAAATTATAAGCATTAAGTCTTGAAGTCAAAAGATGTGGTGAGATGATTTACTTAATTCAGTTGTGACTCTTTGGATTTTTGCAGCCATAATGACATTYAGCCAATTAAAATGGGTCTCATAATGTAGATAATGGGTCTCAGCTGTAGATAAAACGTTATCATTAAGTCCATTTTACACCACTGCAAAAAGGCCACTGCTAAGAAACCCTGAACTGCATTTCTCWGAGCCATCCTCTGCATGACATCAAGCACAGGCTTCTTGGTGAAAAAGAAGACCATGGGAGTAACACACTTGAAAAAAATACTGATATTATTATAAAAACTAATATTACAAAGGGTATCACCTTCACAGCAGGATGCTCCTCATATAAATGAAATAACCCAAGGTCATTACTAACACTTACATTCCTTCTTTCAGAAATTTCTCAAGCTGTATATATTGTGTGACATTGTTTCTGAAATTTGAAGAAGCTAAAACTCACCTGCCAACACCTCTGAATTCACAAGGATTGTGAAGAGCCACTATCTGTGRTGTAGGAGATCTTTATAATGTTGTATTTGGTTTGGAGCTCCACTTCTGCTTTTGCTTGGTTTGACACACTACTCCTCCAGTGCTCTCCTGCTTTCCAAATTGATTAAATCAGCCTGACTGATGTCAAAGGGGCTGGGACAACTACACAGACATTAGTTAGACAGAGTAAAATTCACCAAAAGAGTATTTTGTGGCACACACTGCTGACACTGAATGCATACTTTGTTGCGGTGTCAGTTAAAACTTCTGAAGTTGTAGATCTCAAAATTACACTTAGAACAGCCCTATTTCCAGCTGAAGAAAGAAGCTGGGTGTTATAAAAATCCATTATGGGAATGATAAGAAGTGCAAGAAAAATATATTACTTAGAAAACCAGGGAACATCCTCAGACCTGAACTAACTTAATAGAAGCACTGGAAGGGTGTATTGGGAGGAAGGACAGCACWGCAGGGCCAGAATTTGTAGTATTCCTTTACTGCAGTTGATTTCATGGCAGTCYCTGCTTTGCTATGCTGCAAATATGAGTTTTGTGAATCTACTGAAGATCAGGATCACACCCACACTGCAACCAGCACATCCCAGTGGAGCTGGGAAATTCTGCTTCCCAGGCTTTTCAGCCAGGAATACAAGTGTGCATCTCATTGCAAAACAGAAATCCCAYTGTAAATGCTAGCTCCAGTTAGCATTTACCTAAATTGCAGGAGATACRGGGCAAGCCATCCCAGCTCCTGTGTAACTCTATTCTCTCTCCAGGAGCTGTAAGTAGTAACCTCCCTCCCACCACCCCAGGCACACTGACACTTTCAGATGGTGCTGCTCTCCCTGTTTTTCYAACCTGCCCTGTGGATTTTACAGCCCACTCACAGCCACCAGCACTTGAGCTTTGTTTGGATTAACCCATGGGTTATTTTCCTGTGGTTTGTGCTCCAGTCAGCCTCACCCCCAGCTCCAGGAGGCAGTTTGCTGGAGAACAGGAGCCACGGACAGCAGATGCTGCCACAGACCAGGTRTCCAGGAGAAACCTCTGCACCCTGGGGGAAACCTCCTGGGAGAGAGGGCAGGAGCAGGACTGGAGCAGTGCCCCAGGAYAGTGATGAAGGTATGGTTTGAAAGGACATGTTTCCAACAAAMACCTGGCAACACAGCACTGCAAAGAACCCACATCCAGCCAAACTCAGCTGCAGGCACCACAGAACAACACAGGGGAGAGGCCCCAGATCCCCCCTTGCTGTGACACCTGGGATGGGAAATAAAAGCAGAATATTCACAATTCATTTACCGTCCTCTCCCTCCACCTAGGAGGGATCCCCTGCACCCAGAACACACCTGGCAGATGTTTTCCAAACCTTTCAAGACTCCCATGAAGGAGACGCCATGGCAGGAGCAGGGCCCTTAATCAGCTGGGATTGCAGGATTCTCACACAAACACCCTCTCTCTCAAGCCAGCAGAATGGTGACATGGGTGTCATAACCTCCATCTGCCCCAAACACACCCCACCAAATATTCTGGGCTCCAAACATGACTGGGGGATGAACACTGAGTGACACCTCCGAGGATGTTCCAACTCCCATTGATAATATTTCTCTTTTTTTTTTTTTCAGCAAGACAAGAATTCTCCTATTGGTGCCCAGAGATTTTACAACTCAACTCCCATTCTCCAGCAGCAGGAGGGAACTAAACATTTTTGTAACTGTCCTTCAAACTCTGAGCTAGAGTTTCTCAAAATCTAGTATTTATTTTGTGGGAAATTCCACTCTTTTAAATGAAGTTTTACTCTCAAAGGAAAAGATTATTTCCAGAGTTTCCCATGGAATAAAAACCCTGAAATTTGTTTCTTTCAAAACGAATAACTAGGAATTTTCAACTGTTTTAAATAAATGCTTTACTGCTTAATTTAGATACTCTGTTCTTATATCATTTAATAAATTGAACTATAGGAAATTGGTGGTTCAGGAATTAAATATAACTACTCCCATTAATTCATGAAACATTAATTTTTTATTCCATTTTGAAAATCATTGACAGTAGCAATTCAACACACACTGAAGGCTTTGCTCTTCTTTCTGCTTAAAACTTCTTTCTCTGTGCTGAAAGTTTCATCACATTTTTACTAAGAGCATATATATAAAAGATTAAATAAAATTTCAAGCAAAAGATGCAATTTCTTTTTTGCACCATCTCATTCTTTTGAAACATTTTCCAAAATGGAAACAACTTCTTCTTCTTCTTCTTCTTCTTCTTCTTCTTCTTCTTCTTCTTCTTCTTCTTCTTCTTCTTCTTCCTCCTCTCCTTCTTCTCCTTCTCCTCCTTCTCCTCCTTCCTCTCCTCCTTCTCCTTCCTTATTTTATTTTATTTTATTTTATTTTATTTTATTTTATTTTATTTTATTTTATTTTATTTTATTTTATTTTATTTTATTCTTTGTGAAATTGCTAGGAAAAGATCTCACACGGGCATATTTCCGCATAAAAAATTCATCAATTTTTTCTGATAATCTCTATTCTGGCTAACTGCACTGGGATTTCCATGAGGAAGGCCCCTAAAAACCTCACTCAGTCAAATGCAGAATTTTGTTTCCTCTGTATATTTCCTTTTGGGGCTTGGAGAGCACATACTTCCCAGCATGGACTTTTCCTTTCAAAATGAACCTGTTCTCCATTTCTCAGATAAACAGACMATTAAGAGACATCTATTAGGTTGCAGAAAGTGGTTGCTTTTATTGAAAATACACATCCAGGAAAGCTGGTGCCCCACCRTGTCCCTTTATGGCAGTTTCAATCCCGCTCTCATTTGTTACATCCAGGCTTTTGCTCCTGTGAATGCTGATCAAACTTCTGCTGAGCCTGGGGAAGGGGCAGGAAGGATTTTTACCAAAGTTTTTATTTGATTAGTTTTATCCTTCTTTTTTTCAGCATCAGAACTGARGTGACCAGAAGTTTGTGTTAATTGGCAGAAAATTAGATTAAATAAAATTTCCCCAAGTAGGGACATTTTTGCCTTCATCAACTGCCTCAGTCACTTGTGCTTCTCTGCTCTGGAATTTATGACAAAATAAAACCAGCCTTATAAGCACAATGACAAAGCAAGCAATAATTTCACCAAGGAAACACTCACCACTCTAAAACWCTAATGTGCAGGTGTTAAAATGAAGATCCCAGAGCTTTTACAGAAATATATTTCACATCCACCTACTGTAAACAACATCAGACTCCTCACRCTATGACAAACCAAGGGGCACAGGATGCTTATTCTGAGAACAAGCAGGTACAGAACATTCCAGTCAGAGAYGAATACAGAAAATAATAGATCTAAACCTGACATATAATCACATGCAACTATTCTTAAGATTTAAACAGTCTTTTATTACAGACAGAGTTAATTTTCCTACCTTTCTGCTTCCTTACTTGGCAATAAGTCACATTAATGAACCAACACAACTTGTCTGACTGCAGGCACATAACACCACTGAAGTCCAAACTTCCTAAATCCTTCCATTTAAGGGTTCCTGATGGTCTGAACTGCATATTTGGAATGTCAGAAAATCAGAGAGCCTCACACTGTCAGATTTTCTGTTGCCTCAGATAATTTGTCACTGAAGGCTGCCAGGGTCAGGTGCATTAGAAGCCTCCAGGACTGACCCCCTGCCATGGATTTCTTCTCACAGGGATGGGGAAGACATGAGGGGAATGAAGGGTGTCAAAATCTCAATATATGGGCCAGTAAAAACCCTGCATTTTATAAAGTTACTAAGTAACAATCCAGGAAGGATCCTAATGGATGAAGTAGACCCCATTCCCACCTCCCTCCTGGWGGCACAGGGTGCCCAGAGAAGCTGTGGATGCCCCATCCCTGGAAGTGTTCAAGGCCAGGCTGGATGGGGCTCTGAGCAAGCTGGGACAGTGTGTGCACCCCTGCTGATGACAGGCAGCTTGAAACAAGATGGATTTTAATGTCCTTTTTGCCCCCAAACCATTCTAAGACACTTTACAAAAGCAGAATCTGCATGAGGGTGCACTTGAGTTGAAATTTAAAATCGCAGAGGTTCCAGGTGTGGATCAAAACAGGATTTCTCTGCTGCCTGAGGAGAGGCTGTGCTTCAACCTACCAGCAGCACAAAACCAAACCTCCACCCTGAACATCCTCCCAACATGAGCTCATCTAAAGGGAAAAAGCTTTAAATTTTAGCTGTCTGTATCTAGGGAGAAAAGAGGACGTAGCAAAGAAAAGAAAGCAGGTATTAGTAAATCAGAGAAAACTCTTCTACTTTCATACAAACTCCTTTATAAATTTCTTGAAATAACTTTTTGTTAGTTAACTCAGGGGTTTCCTACCTCTTTTTTCTGTGTTCTCATGTTTGTTTCTTCTTGTTGTTTGGACTATACAAAACAAAACTCTGCTTCCCCACTCAGTAAGAATTAACAGACACTGTAAACTGAATCATGACGTCTGAACTTGCTCATTCTGGTTATCAACTTGATATCCCCCCTTCCTGCTCCCATTCTCCAGGTTTCTGAAGGAGGCCACTGTGTGGCAGCCCAGTACCAAAAACAGAGGCCAGACAGGGTCAGCAGTGTCCCTGTTAAATTTATCATGGCAGTAAATAAATGGGGAGCAAATATTCAACTCTTCTTGCTGCAGCCACAGATGGCAGGAGTGAGAGGGACAGGATTTACTTGTTCTGTTGCTGAAGGAGCCCACWCCATGCTGGTGTAGTCAAATACTGTGTTAGGGATCTTCTCCCAGTCACCTTTGCAGGGAAATACTTTGCAGAATAACAGATCTGATGAAATTTCTTTGTGAAGTTTCAACTTAAAATTACCTCTTTTAGTATCATTCCATTTAATTCATTATTATTTTATTTCAGAAAGGTGAGTAATATGCCAGCTCTTACATAGTCATAAAGTAACTTTTAGCTTCTTGCACTGTTCCCTATGAGAAGTGCAGTTGATATAACGGTGAGTTAAAAAAATAAACAAGCCCACAAAACTCAAACCCCACCATTGTGAAGGCAACTCATGCAGGGAAAATAGAATCTGAATCACACAAATATTAACATAGTATTTCAGTTCAAAGATCCCAAAGAGTACCTGTGTCTTCTCATTTCTGAAGTGTGAATGATGATTTCTCTTTAGAAAATTCTAAAATAAGCATCCAGAGAGCTGCAAATCCGGGTGTCCTGCATCACACCTCCTTCTACACCCTGGACAAACAACCAAGTCTGTGAAAATCTCTCTTTTTTTCTCATTACAAATATGTTCTGATGTGACTTCAGCCTCTTGAGCTGTGACCTCATCCCACCCAACGAGCTGAGTAGATCTGCAGGTCTGATCACAGTTTGGATGSACAGAGCCAAGGGAAACCTCGCCTTGTCCCACAGCTCTGTGGCTGATTCAGTGGTGGAACCTCCTCTTCTGAGTCAGCACTGAGTCACTGGTGGGGCTCAGTGCYGTGGGACAAGGTATTTACAAAGTGTTTCTATTAAAACACAAACCAAGTCCCAGCTGAGGACTAAACACAGCTCTCTTCAGCCAGGACAACGAGGGCAGCAGCTTTACACAGGTAAAAMTTCATAAAGTCAAGCTGTCTTTTATTTCCTGCATCTAGAAGCTAGATGATTTCATCTAATGGTTAGATAGTAAAGCCTTCACATCAGGCAGTGCCACTGCTCTGTCTGAGGGGATCAGACTCCTCGTCACTTCCACACACAGAGAATTGGAGCTCCAGTCCTACTCCTCCCACCCACATTGCCCCACCAGACAGAGCCATGGACAGGCTTCATCCTCCTCCACCACAGCTCYTCTTCCCTCCCTGTGAGGTGGAGCTGGAGCACTGGATGTGTGGCCCCACGTAAATGCAGTTTTTCTCTAGAAAAGCCTACAGCCACAGCAACAGGGCAAGAATGTGAGGGGAAGGGTAGGAAATGCTGCAGGATCTCCAGAGCTCACTCAGGACTTAAACCCTTTCCTTCCTTACCTAGAGAGAGTCTTCTGAGCAAGCACAGGGTAGAAAGGTGTCCATATGCAAACCCTTGCAAGAGTTCATCTCTGTTTAACAGCCTGTGTGAAAAAAAAATCTGGTTTKGATGGTGTTTAGATTCCCAGACACTGAACAGTAGATGGGACCCACAGAGCTTTGTCCATCATACCTGCCAGGACAGGAGAAATCGCTTCAGCTCCTGTCTGGTGCCTGGGGTAAGACATTCTGCTCTTGTCCTGATTTCACTGAAGCCCTTCCATGTGCCTTCCTCTGGAATGCCCAGTGGGAATTCCTGAGGGGCTGAACATGGGCCATGCTACCCCACTCTGCCCCAAACCCTCCTTCTTTTCAGCCCCACTCCGTCCCTCCTGTGGTGSCCATGCTGGCACCACAGCAGCTTGGCCACTGCTCTCCAAACCATTGTCATCTGTCTGAGGACAGTAGAGCCCCCAGGCTGCTGGAAAAGCAGCCAGTGCTCAGGGTTCTGTCAGCTGGTACCAATAACTGATGCTTAAATCCAGAGCAGATGCCCAGTTCCTCGAGTCTTCCAGCTGCTGGCACCGTGGGGTCAAGCCCACAATCAGAAGGTTGGTTTAAAAGAATAAATTCCACAGGGAAATGCACAGGGCTCCCAGCTGTCACACTGAATATGCAAAATTGAAGAGGCTACACATGTTCTCACTATTACTGCCTTGGGCTT
The DNA here is from genome assembly GCA_014549065.1 of Cardinalis cardinalis. NCBI lineage: Eukaryota > Metazoa > Chordata > Aves > Passeriformes > Cardinalidae > Cardinalis > Cardinalis cardinalis. Next base: position 710,532 of record JACDOX010000165.1, on the reverse strand, counting down.
CTTCTTTTGCTTTCTCTGGGGTCTCATTTCCACACAGCCTTTCCCTGCAAGGTAGAAAAATATCCCAATAGTTGYCTCGGGATCTCTCGCTGGTCAGAGTGACCCCAAGAAAATTAAGAAAGTCTCTTTTCCCAGCYTGGYGCTTGAAGAAGGAGTCAGAGCTCTTCAGTTCTCAGTCTCAAGGTTGTTTTTTGTTCCTTATCTATCAAACACTTTCTCCTGTCCAGCTGAGGTCTGTTCAGCAGGACAGTCCAGGCACTCTGCCTGCCCCCGGGGYGGTGTTATGTTTTTATACTAAAAACTACGTGTACAGTGTTTACAATTCCTTTCCAATACCTATCACCTATGTTAGACAGTGAGCTTCTACTCTAAACCAATCTAAAAGTGCCAACATCTCAGCAGAAGATGGAGGCCAAGAAGAAGAAGGAGAAAGGCTGGACACAGCCAGTTCCCTCCATCTTGCCCCCTGAACCCCCATTCCAGAAACCCCAAAATCTACTTTTTCACCTTGTGATAAATTCACTATCATTCTACCTATAAATTCACTATCATTCACTTAAACTGTCGTGGCTTGCAGATCTTCATCTAAGGTTGGTAACTTGCTCCACAGGTCATARTCAAACCCACAGGGGCACCTTGGGCTCTGTGCCAGGGTCTCTGWGCCCCTGGCAGGGATCTTGGCTGCTCAGGACAGCCAGAGGGATGTCCTGGGTTCTGACAAATAGTSTGCTCATTCCAGTGCTAGCTTTAGGTGGACAGATAACAGTAAAAAAATCCTTAAGGATAATTTATGTCATCCATAGGCTGCATTTTAGAGGTCTGGTACAGCTGCCTAACTCTATGATGGATGGTCATATATTTACATACATTTACAAAGTACACGTGGCTTTCTCACCAATGCAGCTAGAGAAGCATGCTCACTAATCTCCAATTTTAACTCAGCAAGACTTTTTTCTTTTTTTCCATAGGAAAATGCCAGTTCCTGAAAAATATGCATATATATTCTGCAGGAACAGATTGATTKAATCAAATCTTCTAACAGCGAGCAAACACACTTCCTAGGGAAACCTGGCTGGTTTCCTGCTAGCTCCTGGCCTCCCTGGGAGCTTCCCTGGTGAGCAGCATGTCTGGGCTCACAGGCTCCCTGCTGCAATCATCACAGGCAGCCCTGTCTTTTTCTGCTTAAAACTGYGAAATAAAAATCTTTCTTTTATTAATTAAATGAAATTTCATGTTCCTGCTCTGTGGGAAGTGAAAAATTCCAAGATACTTAATTTTAATATAGAAAGAATGCAAAAATGGTGATAAACTTGCCCATTTCTCCCTCTACAGGAATTTGAGGTTCTGATGATCCCTTTCTACACATCATTGCTTATTCCATTGCCCACCTCTGGTTGGGTAAAGACAACTGGTGGAAACCCAAACCTGACAAATTAACATTTGAAAAAAGTTAAACTAACCAACTGTTATGAGTTTAACAACAAACAGGAGCCTACATTCCCCAGAGACCAACCATGGAGAGCAGCTGGCAATAAAACCTGATTGCATGTGGAAGTGGTTAGGAAAACAAAACAAAACAAATAATACAACTTCTGCACGCAAAYTCAAACTTCAAATCTCACCCAGGCCTTGGGAAAAAAAAATAACCAAGTAGCAGAAAGAGCAACTCAATTTTTAAGCAGCACTTTCCAACCATGAATCTCAGAAAGTTTAACAAAGTTTAAAGTTTTACAAATAGAAAAATACACATAAAAAATAAAAATAATAAGGACGATGAGCAGGCCAGCGGTAGGTGAGCAGGGCACCTACCTAGGTGGGTTTCACAGCCCAGCACCCAACTTTCAAGAATTTATCGAGGTGAGTGAAAGACTCAGATTCTTAGGGCAAAATCCTTGTGCTCTTCAGATCTGCCTGTGAGCCCTGGGCTGTTCTGCTCCCACTGCCAACAGGCAGAACAGCCCCAAAGGTGGCAGGACTTCCAAACAGCTGGAATGACACCAACATGATCACCTTCTCCCTCCTATAAGCCACTTAAATGAAATCTTCCTCTTCAGGGACATCTTTTGTGGCTGGTATCTGCATCCCCCTGGGTGAAGGTGCAACCAAGAAATAAATTCCTGTTATTAAGTAGCCTCCATTCCAACGAGACATTTCCTACATGGGGAAATGGCTGAGGCTTGACTTTGCCCATCCCAGAGGACAGTCAGAAAGCYCAGAGACATCTGCCCAGGATCCTGAGGGAGCATTTGAGCACTGTAACATCTAGGCYAGCATGAGATAATGTTTTGGCTATCTGCTTGAGGTAATTTGCATGACGARCACACGATCCATTTGTGGCTGGTGTTAAAAACATTTTGGATTAGGGCTGTAAAGGGTGGTGAGAGAAACCAAGCAGACATCTGGTCATACTGTTGGAATTTATGTGGGAAGCAAGAGATGTATCTGCAAACCACCAAAAAACAAGATTTAAATGCAGAAATGGGGGAAAAAAATCATAGTTCAGCAGGCCAGGATGGCAGGTATGAGGAGGCTGCTCCTCCTGCTGAGTTTTCCACCATGCACTGCTAGGCAGTGGAAGTGCAAGGAGAATTTCCACTTTGAAAGATACAGAGGGATTCTCTGAACCACTCATGCAGAGAACAGTGTGATTAGATTTTCTGTGGCAAGAAACAGACTTCCAGAACAGATTAAAACAGCTCTGAACACAACCCCACAAACTCTGCCTTGGCATAGCCTTGCAACAAGCACAACGCATCCACCCCTCCTTGCAGCAAAGGCATTTAGGGTAGGTGTTGAAGAAAAGCTTGGTATCAAAGATGGGCAAATTAATTTCTATACTGATTTTTTCAGCAGCGAGAGCCATCTCTTTTTGGTTTTGTTGCTGCCATTTCTTTGATGCAATAGCTGGAAACCCTGTGGGGAGAGAACCCAGGTTTTTTGGTTGCAAGACAACACCTGAGCCACCAAATTATGGCATTTTTCTGCACAGAAAGGGCAGTTGCAGGCACAAGAGAAATATCCCACATGAAAAACAAATAAGAGAAGAGACTTAACATTTATTACTTTTTTCACAGGACTTTTTTGTTTATTTGTTTGCAACAGATAGATTTTTGAAGGGAGGAAAATTTATCTGATTACAATGGAAGCATCCTTTTTTAAAAATAAATTTCAGCTTACTTAAAAGCTCAGAATTCACAGAGCTCAGAAAAGTGGCAACTCCAGCAACCAAGGTATTCTCCAAACCTAGACAGTTATTATAAATATTATTTGCTGTTTAAAAGAAAGATGTCTTCCACTAGAGGACATGTTGCSTCTTGAAGGGAAGGAGGAGTTTCTCCACAGTCCTAAAAGATAATCTTACTTTTTAAATTTGAATAGTCCTACACATATTTCAGGCAGGACAAATAAACTCAATCATTAAGACTTGTGTTTTGAATGATGCATTATTTTCATCTGCAATGAAACACCTACAAACTTCGGGAGTTACAGACCCAAATTTTTATTTTTAAAGTTAATATTCAATATGGCCACCTTTGGCACAAAATGGACTTGCAGTTTAGATAGGCACCACTGATAATTCTGAGATAGAGAAAAGAGCTGAACCTAAAATTTCTAGAACTTGGAGAGCTCTTAGAGTGCTTTGAGAACTGAATGATCAGCTTGAGCAAAAATAGCAGCACCCATGAACTTAGCAGTACCCATGAACTTATGATGCCCAGTCAAACTGAAGATAAAATAAAAAATTTAAAAGTTGGCTTGTCTTGCACTTCCAAGTGAAATTCCAATGTCCCCAAGGCTGAAAGCAAGTGCTTGCAAAACTTAATATAGGAATCCTTCCCACCTTCCTATTTTATGTTGAGTTCCTGAGTTAGGAGCAGATGGGTTTTGCAGATTTAAATCTTTGGGGTTTGACTGCTTGAGGTGCACTTAAATGCTTCTCATTGCTGCTATTATAATGAACATATTTCACCAGTTAATAAGGTAGCAAACTTTGAAATGCAGGCAGATGGGCAGCGTGGGAATTCAAGTGAACTTGTGTTTCTGTGGGATGGAACAGCCTTGTGCCATCAAAGGTGAAAATTGTTAATGGCTGGAAGTCCAACATCTGCTACACCACCTTCACATGGTTCATGTGAAAACAAAATCCATATGAATCCCTGGTAGGAAGCAGGACCCTGTGAGCCCCCTTCAGGCTCACAGGATGCCCTGACCATCCCTGMCTGGCTCATGCCCAGCCTCCAATTTCACCTGTCACATGTGAAATTGCTGCAGGGCTGAGCAGCACTTCAGTRAAACACCAACCTTATACTTTTCCTGCTTTTAAACTACATCCTTATTTAATATTTTAGGGAGATAAAATTTTTAAATTAATATTGATTTCTATTTTACACTTTTTTCATGTAGCAGCAGAAAGCTTCAAAAATGAGACTGTTGCTGAGATGGATTTTGCCTTACCRACATTTTCTTTACCACCATTCTGTTTAATAAAAGATATTTGTTAAGAAAAAATTGGCTGTTTTTAATTTTATCAATGTTCAGCCTGAAAACAACACTCAAAAACTTCAGCAACAAGCAGAAAATGAAGAACCTTCTCACCCTGAAAAATTTGATTTTGAGTTGCCATAATTTTTATTTCAAGATTTCTAAACTTTTTAATACACAAAGCAAACATTACAAACRCATTCTCCTCATCAGAAAGGACCCTGCCTCACACATCCCTTCATAGTTTAAGAATAGAAATTGTTGAAACTTGCACATTCTGGTGCCCGAATGAGTCTCAAGGCAGAGGTCACTCCTCCAGCTAAGGTGACTCTATTGATCAGGGTGTGTAGGTACTTGCACAGAGGAGTTGTTTGAAAACCTTCTACAATTTTTAACAGCTATAATTAGAAACACTGGCACAGCTGAGTGAATCAGTGCAGCCACACCAGTGCAGACAGAGGTACAAATGTGCCTCYCTCCCTCAAGGAAGAAGAAACCACACATACTGCTGGCTAAAAAAAACCCTAGATTATCATACCCCTAATTAGTTTTAAAAACATGCAAAGTTCAAGCCCTGGGAGAGAGTTGTGGTAACAGAGTTAATTGGCATTTCCATGGATTAATATCATTTGAGAGCTTATTTATTGAGTAAATGTGGGTGTTGGTCACCTGACTCAGTACAGATTCTTCCAAGAGCTATTTTACAAATTACTGAGAGAAACAGGTAGGGCATAAATAACTGCTTCATCCTGCTTCCCAGGACATAACTGCTTCATCCTAAGGAAGGAAGATAAAGYATGTCAGGTAAATCACACCCAGCAATGCCTGTTCTCTCCACTGTAACTGGAGCCAGGGAGATAAGCTCTGATAAAGACACCTTCTTCAAATATCTGTAGACATGAAGGGCATGCAAGATCATTCCTGCTCTAGCAAAGGCTCCAAGAGACCACAACCAACAACAAGTGTTGGTTTAGAACAGAAATCTCCCACTTTAGGGCAGGAGCTGCACCAATAATCAGCTGAAGCAGAATTACCACTTACTGCATTCATAGGGCAGAGCTCCTCTGCTCCACCAGCAATCCCAAAGGCTTTTGGCCAGACTGCCTGTGTGGCAAAAGGTTGGATGACTCCTAGTGGATAAACCACATCCTGTCACTGATCAGGAAGAAACCTGAGGGCTTCCAAGTCCCTTGAGGACAAATTACTCAGAGAAAAATCTATAAGGGTTTTATTAGTACTAGTAGTAGTATTTAAAATACAAGTGCCTTAAAATAGCATGACCAGGAAGGGTGGATTCAGGGAGTTGACATCTGACAGATGTTGGTAGTTAAGAAAAACTCTGGATTCCAGCCCAAAGACTCACTGAAATAGGCTTGACACCCAGATCTAACCAGGGAAATAAATGCCCAGATCCCTCCATCCTCTGGTGCCTGGGTGCCAGATGTGTCAGTGTCTAGTCAACAGCAGAGAGGCCACAAAGCACTTCCTCACTGTTACAAACAAAACYCAGTCCTGGCATGTGTCATTTAATAAATGTGCCTTTCAGTCCTTAATGTTGTGGTTCCCAAWGCAGCCCAAGCAGCAGGAAAGGAGGATTAGTGTCTTTCCAGAAAGGATGCAGCAGTGAGTCACAGTCTCAGCACTGCTGTGAGTCACTTCAGCAGTGCTGCTGAATGGCTCAGCCATGAACATAAAGCTACAAAACATTCCCTTTGCATTAGAGATCACAGGCAATTCCCCAGATCCAGACTGGGAGATGTCTGTGGTCCAACCCTGTACCCAGATAAGAACTTTCCCTCTGCTTTGCTCACTTTTGTGATGACAGGAAGCAGAGAGGAGCTGAAACAGGAGACAGCTGGACTGTAGCTGTGCTTGCAGCTCTGCCCCATCACCCGCTGGAGCAATGAGCTGCACCAAAGTCCTGACTTTTCACTCACTGTGGGAGGYGCTGCTTCTCAAAATCCAGTCTGTGCCAGTCCTTGGCAGTCATCCCTGCACCTCTCTGGGWGGTGGGCAGGACAACCCTCCCTGGGGCAGGACAACCCTTCCCAGGCACACAGGAGGTCACAGGGAACAGACAGATTTTCCTTGCCTTCCAGAGGGCAGGAAAAGCCATCCTCACTGGGACAAATCTCTAATAAATATCTCTTTTCCTAATCTAGGTCCAACAGGACCCAGGGTTGGAGTCAACATCTTTCCTGTAAACAAGTGACTTCCCTGATCAGAGGTTGGATCTTCACTGCAAAGGCTTCATGTTTTCTGCTGGCGATGTCACATAAGTCCTCAGCTTAAGCTCAACTCAGATGGTAAAATGATCCCAGAAAAAGGTGATTCTAAAGACTTTGCCTGCTGAGCCAACCAGATCACTCACCTCCCAACCCTTCTTCTCATGTGCATCAGAGTGAAGTGAAACTGGGTAGACAGACCTGGAGGTTTCCAGCAAATGAGTCCTGTAGGCAAATCTAAGCCCTTGAAATAGATACCTCTGTTGTTTCTGAGAGGATTGTGCATGCAGATAAAGCAGCTGCTCACAGCTTAAAGAAATCACAGCAGTTCATGGCAGGATATAATAGAATACCTGGCATTTAGATGGAGAAGAAAAATACCCTTCATTATATAAAACCTTCAAATCACAAATGCTACCACACAATTTTAGATTACATATTTTAGTGAGTAAGTAAAGCTGAGCAGGGAACAAACCCTTCTCATTAGTGAGAGACTTACCTGGATGCATTATCCAGTTACTTTTGGATGACTGCAATTTGAGAATTGCTTCATTGCATCTCAAGCTCAAATTCTCTTGGAAAAGGGAGGAAAAGCTTGCATGCAAGAGAAAACAAAACCCAACAACATATCTAGAAAACAAAGGTTTGAATTCAGATTGTACATGAGTTGCATTTCCCAGCTCTTTCTGTCAGTACTTTGCTGCCAGAAAGCCCCAACCCTTTGTCTCCACTTCTGAAAGTATTTTATTATATAGAGTTGATGGAAAAGACAAAGGAAAGAGCTGCTAAAACCTTTTCTTTACTACTTAATTTTCAGCAAGGTACATAATAGTTCAAAGAAAGTGGTATCCAAGCAACAGGTTTGAAAGGGGCAAAGTATTATAAGATTGTTCAGTCAATTATCATAGCCTGAGCATGCTGTTAACTGGCATAATTGCCTTTGATGCAAAACACACTTTTTAGTTATAAATAATCACAGAATATCCAAAAACCATATTAATAATGAAGAAAACCATCTCTTGAGGTATTCTTCTCACACCCAGCTCACACTCATAAATTTCCTCCTCCAGCTAGAACATCATATCTCAYTGGAACTAAAAGCTGACCTCAAAGCAATATATTATTTTGATTTTCAGTTAACTATAGCTGGGAAAGTGATATTTCTTCAAAAGATATATAGATATATAGATACATAGATATATATAGAGAGAGATATATAGATATATAGACATATAGATACATGGATATACGGATATACGGATATATGGATATATGGACATATGGACATATGGATATATGGATATATGGATATATGGATATATGGATATATGGACATTATATGGATATATGGATACATGGATATATGGATATATATCTGCATTCAAAATATATTTAATGTCAGATCCTCCTCTCTGAACAGACTGTTCCACTGTTTCCACTGTTTTATTCCCTTAGCTCCATGGAACTAAAGATTATGGGTAGGATCCCACATAAGCATTATTAAAGAAATAATAAATAACACGGCACCACAGAGAATCTTTTAGATCAGAAGAATACACATTAACCATGGCCTAAGTGCTCCCCTGTGACTGCTGAGTCAAGGTTACAGGTGATGATTCACAAGCCAGAAAGGACACAGCTTGACTTTCAGAGTTTTCCATGGTTGGCAGATAGAAAATCTCCATTYCTGCAATGAACACAGCTGATGGAAAGACAGCAAATGGATAATCTTAGAATGCTGTATCTGCAGAACTGGGCAGCAGTCCTGGAAATATTCATATTTAACAAGCACAGTGCTGTTCAGACACGTAAAATGGTGTGTATGTGCTTGGAGCATTAGGCTTTGGTTCAAAAGCCAGAACTGCACCTTATGATGTGACAACACCTCCTCAAAACTACCACAGACAGGGCTGTCTCCTACACAGATTCAGAAATGAAAAGACTTCTCCCAAAGCAAGGTATCTGGCAGTGCAGAAATGAGCAGACAGGTTACCAGGCAGCAAGAGAGCATCAGTGAGGAGATGCAGCCATCAACCTCCCCTGCCTGATCCAGAGCTGCTCTGGCAGAACCTCCTGAGCCTTCCCTGTGGCAAACCAAGCCCTTGGGCACAGTTTATGGAAGCACAGAAAGGAAGGAAGGCATATGGCATCTGCCTGGCTCCCAGCACAACTTCTGGTCCCAGATCTCTTCCYGTCTGCATTCCCCTGTGCCAGAGAGGCCCTGGGTACAAGGATGGGGAGATTCTTCCCTGCTCCCAGCCTGCAGCTCAGGACAGGGGCACTGCAGGCTCCTGGCAGCCTCTCCCTCTCAAATCCTCCTCTACTTGGCACCCAGGGATTCCACACACCTCCACGGAGATTTCACCAATCCCTTAGGAAGGGGGCAGCTGAAAAATCACCTTTTGTCTCAAATAGGAGACAAAACWTTGTCTTTTCTGTCATACATCAATATGCAAAGTATAAGGAATKAATTACACTTGGAGATGAATATAGAGAAATTAACTTATCATGGGCAAGACTCACAGCTACCTGCTTTGGCTCCAAGGTGATTTCTGCTTTCCACTCAACTGCTTCAAGTCAACMTAAGCCTCAGCATAATTCATGGTAATCAAATTGTGTGGCAAGCCACWTTTTTTTTTTGAAGAAGCTTTCCAAAAAAGACTCTTTAATGTGGCATAAGATCTTTCCAATAACTGTCAAATCTGATACCACTTGATTTAAGGAAGAAAACACCTTAAAATGTTCCCCATGTAAAAACTCTGTGACAGTTCTGATCATTGTTGAGTAAAGACGTTTTCAAAATGCAAATTCACAAATGGAAGATTCAGGAAATCTGGCATCACCTTGACTGCAAGCAAACAAAGCAAACTTCTATTCTGGCAGGGAAGGTGAGTAAGGAAATGTTGCATMATTTGTGTAATTAATGTATATTAACACCAACCACCTAAGGCACACCAAATACCCTTTAGACAGATACATCAACAAGAAGAGGGAAGATGGATCTTGATTGGGGTGAACATAATGTTCAAAACAAAGCTGGGGACAACAGTGACTGTGCAGAAGGTGACTGCAAACTGCACATCAGCAACAGAGTCTGAGGAGAGGGACCCATTGGTCACAACACACATAAATAAAACTATAAAGGAATCAGAGGCCAATTTTGCATGTGATACCAAAAGTAGCAAGAATGAGGAAAGTGTTACCAGCTMACAGATTCATTTTTGTAACTATCAGCTAAGACACAATCTCTGAACAGGGCACATTAAACAGATTATTATGATGATTATGATTATGATTATGATTATGATTATGATTATGATTATTATTATACTTGTGTGCTCATTCCCCTTGAAGCATAAGGGACTGTATGTTCTGATGAGAGTGAGTTCAGGTCTCAACAATTACCTTGGGGGCACAACCCTTGTTAAACCCTTGTTCTAAAAGCCTGTCTGGAAAATGTTAATATAATTCTTTAGTGTCTCCTATGCACTCAATGGCTGATACACTGCATATCTTARATATAGTCCTGCCACCAAGCTGTGCATTGGTAACTGATTTCAGACCAATTTTTCTTTGTTGATTACAAAGTGGTTTTAAATTAGAGCTCCTGCTTTGAGGCTGTGTACTTGGTTGAACCTAAAATTTCATGATTGTCAGTACAATTCTGAAAGCAATACAAAGTAGTACACAAATGGATGCCTCAGAACTAAATGTAAACAGCTCTGTCCCAAGCCAATAACCAGTAAGGAGTTGGCAGGTGCTGCTTGAGCTTGCCACCTACACACACAAAATTTGACAGAGGATGAAAGACAAGTACTGTACTTGTGTTCCACCTCAAGCCCTCTAAATTCACTGTTGGGACTGACATTTGGGAACAGATTTCTGCAAAATCACAGTGAAGTATTTGAGAAGCTCAGCTGTACTTCACTCAGCTGAAGTGGCACAGCAAACTCACTGTACTAAGAAGGAAGTTGTAGCAAAGGATTTATTGTGCAACTGGGATGTAGATGATAGCAATTCCATTCTCTTCTGCATTTTAGATATCCTACCTGATTGCACAAGCACCTCTATCCCTGAAACAAAGAGATCCCATCCTTAAAATGATAACACCACCTCACAGCAGTGTTATAAAATAAATATAGACAGTCTAACTGCCAAAACTGTGGCACCTGGCTCAACAAMAATTTATGTGGATTCACAAGCTGACCTTCAATAGTCATCCCCCCAACAGATTTTCTATTTCAGCCTTCAGATTTCTTCTTCTTTTCTTCTTTCTTGCTTTGGATGCCTGGAGGTGGTAAAGCTTCCTGGAGGTGCAAGATCCCACATCTTGCTGTTCAGGCTTACTTCTCYTAGGACACCTGGAATGTGAGGACAATCCAGCCCCACAGGACACCCCTGCAAGTCCAGACCAACCGGGCCCAAAGCTCTGTGCAAAGATGATGAGCTGAAATCCATTCTTGCAGCTCAGGGCAGGAAGAGCTGCAAGGCTGAGTTAGGGAAGGAATGCCATGGGAAATGGCACATTTAGGATGTCCCAGTCCCTTTTGGGGCTGTTCRGGCAGGGAGTCAAAGGRCAAAGTGAATCAGGGCTCCAATGCACCACTGGCTTAGAGACTCTGCTGGTTCAGACACCAYTCACACCATCTTCTTCCARAAAGWATTCAYACTTTGCTTACAAAATGGTTATTTCAGAAGCCTCTTTTACTTCATATCTCCACATAATCCTACACTCTAATTGTACTTCATTTCTTTAATGCAGTGTTAAGTCTTCAGGCACATTTAAAGGSTAGAGAGAACATTAACTGCTTTGTAGGTATTTTTAGGAGACATTTTGATGACTTTGTACCATAGAGTTCAGTTAGAGTTTTCTTTCTAAAAACAACTAAGTCATCAACATGATTAAAATATGGGTATTAAATCCTTCAAAGCATTTAGATAAGTTTGTGGCTAGAAATAGAAGAGTTCTTCAGTTTTTTTGGAGGTACAGGACATCCTGTGCTATGGTTTAAAAGATAACTTTGACTGAGAAAAGGTCACTAGACCTTCATAACCCATTTACAGGTCCAAGGCTAGAACCCACATAAATATTCTTTCACAACCTCAACACAATTCAGACCTATAATTATCTCATACATATAAATTTGATCAGTCATCACTGATTTCCCTCAAATRTGGCAAGTTCATTTGTGTTTATGAAAGAAATAAATTATATTTGAGCGGGGATGAGAGGCAATAAAGCATTAAACAAAAGATGTAATTGAAAATCTGACAGGTTCAACACAAAGTCTGTTAAAAACATTTGCTCACATTTGGTAAAGCACAGCCTCTTCCTCTGCAGAGCCACAGAGCTGTGGATGAGCTTACACAAAACGTAAGGGGCCAAGCCCACAAATCCCCACTGAAGAATCATCCCCGTCATGCAAACATTCCTGCTCCTTTTAAAGGTTTTCAAAATGTGGAGAAGAATTACCTTCAGAAAACAGACTCTGGCAGGATGAATGGACACTGAACAGAAATTTAACTAAAGAAATGCTGTTCTGGTTCTGGAATGTGAGGACAATCCAGTCCCACAGGACACCCCTGCAAGTCCAGACCAACCGGGCCCAAAGCTCTGTGCAAAGATGATGAGCTGAAATCCATTCTTGCAGCTCAGGGTAGGAACATCTGCAAGGCTGAGTTAGGGAAGGAATGCCATGGGAAATGGSACWTTTAGGATGTCCCAGTCCCTTTTGGGGCTGTTCAGGCAGGGAGWCAAAGGACAAAGTGAATCAGGGCTCCAATGCACCACTGGCTTAGAGACTCTGCTGGTTCAGACACCACTCACACCATCTTCTTCCAAAAAGAATTCACACTTTGCTTACAAAATGGTTATTTCAGAGGCCTCTTTTACTTCTGTTTCAGTCTTCAAATTTCTTCTTCTTCTTTCTTGCTTTGGATGCCTGCAGGTGGTAAAGCTTCCTRGAGGTGCAAGATCCCACATCTTGCTGTTCAGGCTTAATTCTCTTAGGACACCTGGAATGCAGAGGARCAGAGCTCTCCAGCAGGAAGAGAGCTCTGAGAGCTCTTCCATGGGGCCCAGGAAGCACCAGCAGATGGTGCTCTGAAAGCAGGCAGGTCTCTAAGAAAAATCAGCTTTTATGAATTGAGATTTGACAAGCACCGATGAGAAAATGCCTTCAGTAAAGATATCACAGTAATAGAATAAATTATTCCTTCCTTCAGAAGAAAACACAGCATTGTATTCCCCCTAACTCATCTGCTCCCAGGTGATGCTGCTTTAATTATAATGGCACTGCTTTGTTTCCAGAGCACAAGTGCCAGTGCAGCAATCTCCCCCTTACCCATCAGTGTCTTCAAGACACCAATSCTTCTTGATACTTCACAGATTTGCCTTGGAGGCAAGAACAGTTCAAGTCATTCATTTATGAACCCAAAGACGTTCTCAGTGTTGTCAGAAATTGTGAACATTTTGGGTACATTATTCCAGTGCCTTCTCTTTTCCTATTGCTTGGCAGCATAAAACAGCACTGATTGAATGGATCTCACACTTGAATTTTTTTTGTATATTCACTATTTAACAGCTTCCAGAGTAGGACTGGCCTTCAGCACACACAGATGCAGCCACAGAGCTRCAGAAGGATGGAGCAGCACCTAAAATGGACTTCAATATTTGAGAACCAGAGTGGGATCACTAGAGGAAGAAATTTGTGATAAAACAAATCAAGATATTTAATTCACTTACAGAAAGTGATCATAGACTCAAGAGGTCAAGAAGTGTTTGGACAACACTCTCAGGCACGTGGTTGGATTCTTGGGGTGTCCTCAATGATCCTGAAGGGTCCCACCCAGTTCAGGATGTCCTGTGATTCTATGAAAAACGACCACAAAAAATGTGACTCAAAGTCCCCAAACAGGCAAATCTCCTCACTGGGAGCTGGGAAGGGATCCCCAGCACATGAGCTGTACCTTGGAGAGCAGGAGCATGCCATGGCCAACCAAGGTGTTCTAGTCAGCCTGAGCAAGACTTACTGATCCAGTGCAGGAAAAAAAAAAACAAATTAAAAAAACCCCCAAACCAGAATATATGTTTCCACATTTATTTGATATATTAATAATAGACTAATACACTAATATATTAATAATATTTTATATATTAATAATATTGCTAAGTTGATATATTGATAATATAACAATATTAACATTTTATAATTTTATATACATAACGATATAATAAATGTATTTTTATTGATATACGTTTCTACATTTATTTGTTTGTAGAAATTTATTTTATGTTCGCTAAACCAGGGGCCAAATCTTTCTAATAATATCAAATAAGGTATGAGGTATGTGGTTCTCTCTTTGCCTTAGGAATCATGTCATCTTTAATTAAATATTTAATCATTAGGTGCCTCTCTGGAGACTCAGAAGACCTGAGTTGCCTGGCACAGCTCAGGTTTTGGTCTGTGATAAGCCATCCCAGCTGCCAGCAGGGAGATAAATCAGCAGCAGAGGGGAAGGAAGGGCAGCACCCGGCCCTGGGAGGAGCAGAGGCAGCTCTGCTGGGCTGGAGCAGCAGGACAAACAGGGCTGAGCTGAAAGAGGAGCGGGGCAGGTCTGAGGTGCTGACACCCAAGGCAGAGCTGCTGGGAAGAGGTGTGGAGGAAGGGGAGAAGGGTGGGAAAGAAAAGGGGAATGCAGTATCCTGCATGGAAACAACTGGAAACAGATAACTYATTACACCACACCACTAATCCTAATTAACAACCATGGATATCAAAGACTTAACTTGTGTAGAGTCTGAGCTTGACACCTCTGGCTGGTTTGGGTAAGCTCAGGCCACCCCTGCCTGCCCACGGCAGTGGGATTTCAGCCTCAAGGACTGCCAACCCACCGAGTTCATCAGAACCAGGTCTGCTSAAGGCGGGCTGTGTCCCTATGGAGGGAGTGGGAAATACTTTTCCTCTCTAACTGAAGAGTCCATCCTTTTCCTGTGCACTTTGAAACACAGGTTAGCCCAGCTTTGAGGACATACCTCACAAAGCTGTTTACCTGCAAGGACGGATTTCCCCCTGCTCATTTCTGTGCCAGTCGCTAACCAGCTATTTTACATCAAGGTTTGTCTTTGGCAACCAGTTTCACAATGAGAATATTCACACCTAACTTCTCTCACCACAGCATYGAGTTCCAGGCAGAGAAAAACCTGCAGTGGCAAAGTGGGCACTGTTCAGTGGGTGCCTCCCACATTGGGTCACAGTAAAGATTCGTAAATTCTCTTTTTATTTACTTGTGATCAATACAAGAGGAGCAGAGAACACACCTCACCCATTGCACCAGAACATACATCAATTTGCTGTATCAGTAGAACAATTCATGTGTTGATTAAGTACTCATTATCTCCTGTGATCTCTCCCTTATCATTAAACTTCTCTCTGATGCTCTGCGTGATTTTAATAGGACCTTAAATTGCTGAAGGACTGTGCATTTGAGCCACATCTGTTTCCTCTAAGATTTTTTATGCTATTGCCTGTAAAATATTTCTATGTTTCAAAGTGAAAGGTCAAAAATTATCAAGAGCTTGTTTCCTCCTACTGAAGCATTGTTTTCCCACCAAGTCATTGATTTACATGCAATCAGAAAGTTCCCCTTGCTTAATATCTTTGTCCATTCTAAATCTTTCATTATCTTGATGAAGAAAGCAGATGATTTATCATTTGACACTGTTCCTGGATTAATATTTCCATCATCTCCACTAGAGTTAATTGTCTACATTTTTTTTCTCTTGGAACAGTGGTAGAGATAACAGGTCCTGTGGCAATGTTGCATATATTGGATTTCATCTCATCTTTAACTGATGCAAGGAATTCACATTTGCTGTCTGCCTCAGCTTCTTGGACAAGGGCATCTGTGATCCATGCATTGGATCAMAGATCAGCCTTAGGGCCCCTCATGTACTTTTTCCCCTCATGACCAATCTTTCTGCTCTTCATCTACAGTATAAAAGTATTCTTTCATTCCACTGGATGGAACATTCTACCTTTACTCTTATTTTAATTTGCAGTCCTTCCTGACATCATTGCTATCAACTTCTGCTGGTACTACAGATCCCTCCAGCACAAAACCCAGCGCTTTTCCTCAGGACATCATACAGAATACRATGGGTTTAATTTCACTTTCTACCACATCAGGAAAAAATCCTGAAGTGTGAGAAGCAGGCAGTGGATACAGAGTTTGTTCAATAGACAAGAAGAGCATTTTGCAGCTGCAGAGCACATTTCAGCTAAGGGCCTCAAAACAAAATAAATTTCACAAGAGCCTTGCTGAGATAGGRTTTTGTGAAGTTCATTTAATTAAAGTTTAGCTGATGAATGAGGATAATGTTTGAGTTTTTGCAGGGGAAATCACAACAGTGACAAACAACTATATTTCTCATTTACTATGTGAAATTTGTGATGTTTCTGGAGAATTTTATAATAAGCTGTGAAGACAGTCCTGGATAATCTTTCTCACACCAGAAAATTTTTGAAAATCTGAAACTCTACTGTGTCAAACCATAAYTGATTTCACATTGATCAGCAGAGTCACAAATTTGTATCAAGGCACTGAGGAGCAAAACACACCACAAAAGCAGAAGAGAACAATTGTGTAGAAAATAAGTGGCAGGATTATTGAACCAACTTTATCTGATATTGCATGGGAAGATGATTTGCCATTCAGGCAGAAATTATACACAAAAAAAAATCATTAAACTAGGAAAACAGTTAATTAATACACTCGGCTTCACAGATGTTTTAATCAAGTGTAGTCTAGATGATTGAAACTGTAACTATTTGCTATCCTGAGTAAAAGACATTAAAAKAAATCTTCAGCATTGAATCCTGACATGAATATGGACCTTCTAATAAGGCAAAAATTTACAATAAAATTAGCATAGGCRTTTATGACAATTCAATTAGCTTAAAGAAATGTATAGTTTTACACAAATCACCAAACATCTATCACCCCAAGGAGCTAAAAACCCTTTTCCATTTACCACTAAAAACCCCAATAGTATATAACTCAGGCAATACAGAAATTCCAAGAATATTAGCCACATTCTTATGGTTGTATTATCTTACGAAAAAACAATTTCAAATCTTTTGGGGAGTGGAAGGAGGAGAGCCTTCGGGAGAGTGAAAATAGAGGGATGGGTCAGGTCCTACTGCACGGTGCAGGCAGAGCTGGTCTGCCTTGGGTCTGTCTTGGTGGCTTGAACAGCCCTGAGACATTCATGTCACCACCCCTTGAAATGGAAGCACAGGTYGAGTGAGATGTTCTGCAAATGGATCAAAACTGCTGGACTGGAGTGGTGGGAATAYAGTTTCCTGTTTGCTGAGAAAAATACCCAGGAATCTCGGCAGACTGCAGCAGGGGTTAAAAAATGGGGTAATGGAAGCAGGGAAAGTTAAATCATAGAATCATAGAATGCCCTGGGGCATTGGAAGGGAAAATAAAGATCYTCCAGTTCCAACCCCCCTGCCATRGACAGGGACACCTTCCACTACCCCAGGTTGCTCAGAGCCCCATCCAGCCTGGCCTTGGACACTCCCAGGGATCCAGGGGCAGCCACAGCTCCTCTGGGCGCCCTGTGCCAGGGCCTCACCAGCCTCACAGGGGAGAATTTCTTCCCAATATTCAATTTAAACYTCCWCTCTTTCARTGTGAGGCCATTCCCCCTCGTCCTGTCACTGGGCTGTGTCAGCACTGTCCAGCCAGTCAAGGGCTCCCACTAGTGTTGCTCTTTATTTCAGCTCCAATGCTTGAATCAGGAGCTAAAACCAGGGGATTATTGAAGAGAGGGAAARGTACAGTAAGAGAAAGAAGTTATCATAAGGGTTAGGCTTACAGATACTTTCATACTCAATTCATCAGCTGTAAACCTGATCCATGCTGTAATTCCTYAAAGCTTATAAAATCTGGAAATCATATCACCTGGAAATGTTGTTGAAAATATTCAGATGCCATTGTCAGCACCTAATGAAGAATTGCAACACTTTGTGAAGATCACAGTTTTAGCTGGAGCTCTGGAGAAGGATGGAGGTCACAGGGTGATCTGTCACTGCTGCCTGCGGCTYCTTCTAGGGGCATCCATGGGCATTTTGCACCTGGTCCTCCAAATTCATGGTCTTGGGACACAGAAGGTATCAAAGGCCAAGGGGAAACCAGTCTAGTTAAAATATTTAAGGGGGGAGGTTTGTTTGGTTTGTTCTTTTTCTTTAAATCAAAGSTGCAAGTTGAAGATCCTGCTCTTAAAAATAAATCATGGAGGACTGACTGATGGATTGGGCAATAGCAGGTACCCCTGGAAAATGAAAGTCTTGGGAACAGAGTTAAAGCTGGCATATGTGGAAGCAAATATTTCCATACCTGACAACTTAAGCTGGTTTGTATGAGATAGAAATTTGCACAGCTTAATAATAAGAAGGGCTTTTCACCAGATGATCTCTGTGTAGAACTGAGAATTTCTAACGTTGGAACGTTTGTAGTATTCCAGACAAGTTCACATCTTTTGAAATATATCTTCTAACACACTAAAGTACACCCCTGACTTGGATTTTCTTTTCTAGCAAACATGATCAATATGCATAAATAAGAGCTRCTTATTGGGGAACTATGAGCTTTTTGGTCTGTGTGTAAAAGAATTGGATATCTAAATAGGAAGGGGCCACAGGAAAAAATGTTTACTTTTGGATTAGATAAAGACATAGGACACAAATAGCATCTGTGTATTTTCATTGAAATTTGCATCTAATCTGGCAATTTCCAGGCTCATATCCTGAATTCATTATTAAATAAATACTTTATATTTGTTTCCTGTGTATCATGATTTCTCTGGCATGATGACTTGGGGAAGAACCAGACTGTCTGCTGGTGCTCAAGAGTCTACTGAGAAAACTGTAAAATGCCGAGTAGTTTACATTTTTAAAGTCTGGAAAAATAAATATAAGGTAATTCTACTAAAGCATATAATAGAGATATTTGTAAATCTTCATMTCTCTTGGCACAAGAATACAACAAAATGTAGAGCTCAGAATGAGAAAGCCACGCACAAATCCAGATGAGAGACAAACCTTTGATGTGGAAACATGCATCAATGACCTACTTAAGACATGGTCCATTTTCTGGTTTTTTTATATTTTATTAAGCCTTTAATTGAGGTTTGTGCAAATATAGATTTTAAAGTATTTGCTATTCACCAAGTATATTCAGACTAATTACCTGTGGGACAGCAGCTATGTAAGAAATAGGGAAGAAGTTAKGACTTTAAAACCCTAATTCCCTTTCTCAGTAAGAAATGGAATTCCCCAAATAAGTGTCACAAATTACACAAATAAGTGATAACCTTGTTTTTCTGGAAGGTGTCTTAGAAAATAAAACAAAACAAGAAGATTTATGGATTTTTGTAGAATTGCTGCCACTAATGAAATTAAAACTCCCATGTGCCTCCAGGACACATCATACACCAAGTTTTGCATAAACAAATAGTAGTTTCTTTTTAACTCTTCCCAGACTTGTGTCCATTTAAATGTATCCACTTTTCAAAGGTGGGATATCTGCTAGCTTCTTTTGAAAAAATTAACGACTGAGACAAAAAGGYCATACCTTTGGGTTTGATTTTAAAAGGAGAAGGAGTAAAAAATTAAATTGAGCCTTCATGAAAATGAACCTGTATATGTTCAAAACCTGAAACTTTGCTGTTTCATAGGAACAGGTGCTCCTGCTTTAAGAGATTGGATGCTCTTGACACTTCCACGAGTGTTAAAGGCACGAGTAACCAGCTGTGTTTCATGTATCTGTGCTTGAGTGCTCACAGGTTACTAAAAAGAAATCAGAAATAATCTGCACAGCTGATGGGCTGTTATCTTAGGTATAAATCTTCATTGTCTTTTGATTGATTAACTGAAAGGGGTGAGGTTATTACTGAACCTGATCAATCCTACACTGTTTTCCTTTGTCCATGTCATTATGATAATGCATGCCTTTGTGYCAAAACAGATACTGAGCTCTTTCTTCTGAAAAGGGAATCATCATCAATTACCCTTGAACTTTAAAATCACTGTTTTGAAAACTTTAAAAAGATTTTTTAAGTTAATGAAGGCAAAGGTATTTTCCTGTGACTCAGAATTGAACTTCTCTATTAGGTGCACACAGGGTTTCTATTACCAGCACCAAAACAATGCAGATTATCACCACTGAACATTTAAAAACAGCAGCTGTGGGTTTTGATGACTAGACACCAAATATTTTTCTAGCAGAGATAAAAACATTGCCATAGCAGATTTCATCCTGCTTCAACAGGCTTGATTTCCAAATCACCTTGCTCTTCACAAGCCCTTTAGGTAAAGCCAGAGGTATCCAGAGTCAGCAGTTTAAAAACAGTTCCACGYTGGAGCACCGAGAGAAGGAAAATCCTCTGCCTGCTCCTGCCCATCCATCCTGTCCCCAGGAGGGGGAAGCCGAGCTCTGCCAGTTGCAGAATAAAGTTGCAGTGGATTAAAGGGAAGTGTGGGAAGGATCTTTTATTCTTTAACATCAACTATTCTTATGGCTGTTCCCACGAATGAAGTTAATACTTTCCAAGTGTCTCCTCCCACGGCTCCCTACTGTGGACAAGAATCTTTCTATCCTCATTGAGAATGCTGTAAATTTTGGGTTAAAGAGGATTYTTTTTCTTTTTTTTTCCTAGGAAATTTTGCTCTTGAGCAATAGGAGCATGAAGGTGACATGAACCACACGGCCTTTCTGGCTCTTCTCTCACCCACACAAATGTGCTTTAACAAGGAGTTCCAAGCCCAAGCATTAATTTCAATCAATACAAAATGCAACTTTCTATTATCCAGGGCCAGCAGCCTGTCTGGAGAGTTCATCTCCATAATGAGAAGTGGTGCTACTTCCACAGAAGGCCATTTTCAGTGCTGGAAATGAGGAGGGTGAGTCAATTGCCAGAACACTTTCTTGCCGTTGATGCCTTGTGAAGGCTGACCTASAACAGAGACTGGATAGAGCTAAAGTAGAGATTTATTAGAAGGCCTCCATGGATCCACCTTGGGCAGCACAAGAGCCCAGCCAGGGCTGCACCCAAGATGAACCAAAATGGTCACAAAATTGCACGACTGGTCACGAGGTCTCTTACTTTTTTAAGTTCTGGCCCATCTGCATATTGCAGTTCATTGTCCAATGCCAGCTTTAGGTTATGAAGTCCCCTCCTTGTTTTTCTCTCTTCAGCCCACATTGTTTATGCTTTTGGGCCTGGGATTTGGATCATTTGTCCTTGGTCCCCAGCTAGAGAAGGAGAAGGAATTGTTTTGTCTCCGTACTCTGTGAAGAGAGCTCACCATCCCCTCATATGAAGCCCAGAACTACACACTGAAGCAGTACAGAATCTAAAACCAGAAAAGCTAAACCTGAGGCATCACCATTGGAGACACCTTGGTCCCCAGGTGGTTTCAAGGTTCCTGTAGGTCCACACTACACCCCCAGAGGCCCAAGGTCATCTGTCCTGGCACACTGCCCACCTTTGGGCACCAAATCCTCCACTTGGGTGTGCTGGCTGCCCACCTGCAGGGCAGGGTTTGGGCTGTGAGCAGGTGTGAGGTGGGAGCAGCAGGATGAAGTGTGGGACTCAGAAAATGAAACCTTCCCATGAAGCATCRTGACCACAGTGAAGTGATGGCTGGGTGTGTGTCTGCAGCATGTAAAACCATTAATTCTGCAGTCTTTCCCTACAGTTTCAGCTGCTCCAAGGATACAAAGCCCACAGAACTGTTTTATGAGCTTCCCAGCCGTGAGGAGCTGGGGTGACAAAGGAACACACGTGTTGGGTGGATCATTTCTTTAGGGAGGGCAGGCTGCAGGCAGGCAGTGATTTCCACACCAGAGCAGCAGCCCTGCTGCCAAGCAGTGATGCAACATCCACAGCAAGCACCACTCCAGACCCGTGGGAAATCAAAACTAAAATCTCACCGCAAAAAATGTACAGTTTATTATCCTCAGTGGATAACTTCAAAGACTCAGACAACTACGTGAAGCAAGCTTTTGATTCAGACACAATCATCCTGCGAGGTTTCTATCTGCCCGAGGGCCCAAACCAGTGTCCTTTCCCTTTTGAAAGGTGAGCACACCTGACAAGCCTTGGGGTCAGCAAACACAGTATGAATTCAGGGATTGACCAAGCACATTCTGCCCCACTGGTTTTATTGAGAAAACAGCTCATGCACTAGATCCTGCTCCTGCTACCCCGTGGTAAGCACACAGAGCTGCTCCCSTTCTGATGCCTTACAGTTAGTCTGAAAAACTTGACAAGAAATCAAAATGATTTTTTTTTATTACAGAACTTTTTAGCAAAAGATGTTCAGGTTCTCCTGCAATATAGTATTTATAATAGGGTGTGTTAGCCCTGAACTTTTAAATCATTTTACTTTCCAGCCTTCCTCAAAATGACCAAAACCAAGCAAATAAAAAAAAAATATTTTTTTTTAATTGAGAAACATRGAGAATATTTTTTTCATCCTAGTTCTCTGCTGTGCCTTTCTGTGCATTTTACAAATGCACAGACTTTTGGTTCTCATGGGAAAAGCAAGTACACAAGCAATACATAGCATTGTTGGCCCAGAATTGTTGGAGTTTCCTCCTAGAAAAAAAAACCCTCCTTATTGAGTATGCATCCTCAGGGAGCAGAAAACTGATTCTGTGCATGTCAATTTCTGTATAGAAAGAAATAAAACTTAGCACTTTAATTTATATCTCCACTATAGAAGAATAAAAGAGTTTGAATGCTTGAATAAAAGAGTTTCTAAGAGGATACATGATTTAATGATATACAAGACTCACTGCCACTTTCTCCATTCCAGGAGCTTGTATTTCCCATCAGGAACTGCTGAATATTTTCTTCCACATTAATGCAAATCAATACAACATAAATTATTCTGTTAGACTATTTTTTAATTATGCCTGCTGGAAAAATCCTTATCTGTATGAAAGCTGTGTTAAGACTGTGCAATTCAGTGTCTGACTGTATCCATGCTCTGACTATTTCCCTGCCAGTGCCAGTGCCAAAAACAGCTCTGTGATACAAACCCTGTGCATTTCTGGGCACAGCAATTCCAAATCTGGRGCTCTAGGTAATGGAATTTTTTATGATGGTCTTTCTACTTGTCCTCTTTTTTTTTAATTAGAAGAGGGTCAATTTAGATTGAAATACAAGGAAAAGTGTTTTACAAGTGGTTTACAAGTGGTTTTGTGTTCAAGAAATGATTGAACGTGGCATTTGGCCACAGACAACTTGGTTTGGGGTTGGCCACTGTRGGAACAGCTCCAGAGCCACAGCACACAGTGCCCTCTCTCCCCTCCTTTATTTTCAGGGTGACTCTGGAGTCACTTCTGTACTGATTTGATTAATCCCACACAAATATTAGCTGGTGCATTCTTTTTGCGTTTGGATTTGTGTAAGTCCTTTTTTTTTGGTGTGCCTGTAGACACCACYGGAGTTCAAGAGAGGGTGTGCTCTCTGCCACAGTGCCACACCTCAGGGACCCTGTGTCATTCACAAGTATRGAGCACATCCCAAAATTCCTCTCAGCATGTTCCTGGACCTCATCCAAGCCAGGGTCTGAAATAAACCTGGTGGAAGTGGCTGCTCCATGCGGGGCCTTGTGCTGACCCTGAGCGTCCCCCAGCATTCTCTCTCCAATGCACATCATTGAGCTGAACCTACAAAAATCTTCATACCTGTGAGAAGCAGCATATTCCCCCTCCAACAGCTTCTACTGCCATGTCTTTCTTACTTAAAAGAGAGAATTTGGGAGCCTGTTTTCATAAGCTTGGGCCAATTGGGCCTTGTGGGCCCGTTGCCCTTCCTGCCTCTCCCTCCTCCTCCCCATGGCCTGGAGTGTCCCCCAGCTCCTGGCAGTGATGGAGGGGTCACTCCTGTGGATATGTGTGGATAATCTTGATTTAATGGGCAACAACAAGCAGTTTCTTGCCTCTTTAAAGTGTTGAAAGTTCTCAGAAAAGCACTGCTTTCCCTTATTACTCACACTTGCACTTTGGATTTTAGGTCCTTCCCGACTGAAGCACATTTTGTCCTTCAGAATGACAATGCTTTTGTTTTCTTAAAGGCTGCCTCAGTTTCTTTTCCTGCTCTTTAAGCCTCTCAGCTCCTGGTCTGGGTGGGTGCAGCAGCCTCTGCGGTGTCTCGTCAGCCAAAACAACAACCACTCATCCAATTAAAAATGAAGGGAGGGTCTCAGCTTGAGCCTACCCAGAGTTTGAAGCAGAGGTCCTACAAGGATTAGAGAAAAAATAAATGGCTGATGTTGAAAGTCTGGAATCCATCTTGCACAAATTTATCTCATATTACATTGGGATTCATATCTGAACATCCTCAGCTGTGGGAAGTCTTAGACACTAAGTTTTTGGCCTAAGTCTGTTATGGATTAATGCTAAGTGACTTTAAAACAGCAAAAAAGCAACCATGGAGTCCATGCATGCCACAGGCATCTGTGTTTCTAGTTTAGATTTTAATAYGAACTAATAAAGTGAATATACTCAGATTTATTCTGCTGTGTGTTTATCACTTTCCAGCRCCTATTTCTTCAAGAATTTCAATGYTTTTATGAGAAATAGGTGTTCCTAATGATAGTTCTTCAATACCAGAAACAGCTCTGTATCTGATATTAAAAGAACTATAAACCATCCACACAATTTAAAGCAGTACGGATTTATCACTGGTATTACRGTATTATCTGTTGGAGAAGCCCATTCCCACAGAGTTGAGATGCTAATTCTTAGAAAGCATGAGAGCCACATGCTCGTGGTGGCCTCAGCAGAAATCTCTTCACCAGAGAAGGGAACTGCCTTATCCAGCCCACAATAAAAAGATTATGTCTAATGCCCCTCAAAATATTAAAACCTGGCTGACACTGTAGCCTAAGAGTTGCACACAACTGTGTATTTTTYTCTTTCAAAAGACAAAAGCTTTGACCATACAGAGATATCACRCAGAGAACATCCAGAACTGGATAATCACAGGAAACAACACTGCTCATCATCTGCTCTAAGATGACCAGCCAGGGAGTTTATGCAGGTTCGAGAGTTCTCACTTCTGGCCCTACATTTTCTGGTGAAACAGCCAGCCATTCCCATCATCTCAGGTTACTGCTGAAGAATGAAGCCTACCCTGTTATCTGCAGGTACTTCAGCACCATATTAGTATCTGATCCTCTGGTTAACCAGCGGACTTGGCTTTGGACTTTTAAATAAATTTTTTCTCACCTTGTCTGCAACTTTCTAGTATTGTCCTCAGGCTAAAGAACCAAAGGTATTTCTTGAGAAGGCAGATATATTACTTATATTCTAGACAAGACTGCCTTACATTTCCTGCACTCCCMAAATTTATGGGGAGTTTTTTGAAAGCAAGTCCCTTTCCCCAACTACATCTCATAATGAATGAAATCATCACATAAACTGCAAAGCGGTTCCTCTTTACTGCCCTAAACTTGGTATACACTGAAAATCCTATTAAAGCATTTTGAACTCTTCCCTTGATAAATAAAATATGTTTATTTTAACTCTTCAAAGCTGACCTAAGACAATAAGGTCACATTTTTATTTAGCTAAATCACAAGCAGATAGGGTTTGTTTGGGTACAATTATGACTAAGTTTCAGTGTCTACATCTACCACAGTGATTAGGAAAACATTCTTTTTAAATGCTTTTAAAAGGATAGTAAACATTCTTAATACAATAGAGTTTTTATAACACTATTTGCTGGCGTGCCTAAAATATGGAACTAAGAAATTCTTCCCTGGCATGGACTAATATTCCCTCTAGTGCTACAAGAACTGCTCAATTAACTTTTCCAAACATATAGTAGATATGTAAACTGACTAAAACAGGCTGTCTCCCAGGGCAGGGGTTACCCAAAATTTATGARATTTCTGTGTTATTTTTCTATTAAGTTCCAGTTTAGATTTCACTTATGTAAATAAGATCTTGTTGAGTCTTAATGATCTTGATTCAGATCTAGACTGCAAGTTCCCTTCTTCATATTTTTTCCATGGTACATTAAAAAAAACCACACATTTTTTCCTTCCACGACCACATTATAGTCTTTATTTGACATGAGGATGAGATTGGTTTTATGTTATTTCATTAGCTACTCAGAGACTGTTAATGCTGATCTTTGTGGTGACTTTGTAGAACACTGAGGTCTTGATTCTGTAAATCCCTTGTTGAGGCAGCCCCACTGACACCTGTGTAACCTCAGTTACAAAGCCTACTTGCCTTGAGGGTRGAAGTATCCACCCTCCATCAGTATCCACCAGGTCTTTTACATAAACACTAACATATAAAAATATCCTTTCTCTTTAACCTTCTCAAATGCTTACCAAAGCAATGATTATTTATAGGTTAGAATAGCAAAATGTGTCTCATTTTGAGAAAACTGTACAGGATGGTGAATCTGAGAAAAGAACAGGATTTCTTAGTCCACAAGTTTAAAAATCATCCTGTAAAAATACTTGAAAGTGTTTTATCTTGCTTTTAATGGTGTAATTGAAAGGTTTTTCACATCTGAATAGAAACAGGATAATAATCAGAAAATATAAACTCTTGAGAGCTGAAAGGAAAACAGAAAAAAAAGTCAATGTAAGTGGTACAATTCCATCTGTATGTTATTGTTTTGTTCTGGGCAACCTCAACTCACATCCAGTCTGGCAACAGATGAGAAGCAGACACAGAACCAAAGCAATCACAATTAATTACAGCTCCACTATTATTTTACTGAGTAATTATTAGAGATAATTGCTTTCAGCACTTGAGGAAAGGCCATATAAAACACTCTCAAAGCAAGCACCACTGCCAGCTGGGAGGAGACTGAACTCTGCCGCTGCTTCGTKATGTTTGCCTCAGACTAATTCACCTCATGGCCCTGTCCCTGGCTCAAAGTCCATCACCTTTTGGCAAAGGCTGCTGCTGAGGTGTGAGTGCAGGCAGTGACCTGCCTCACTGACCTCTCTCTGCTCAGCTACACCCCCTCAGCAAGTAAAAACTGTAAGAGCCAWAATGAGGGATGCAGGACTCCAGGCACTCTCCAAAATGCAGTTTATTCCATCCAAGGTGTCACAGCAGCCCAGGGTGGTGGGTGACAGAGCTGTGCCCACAGCTGTCAGCTCCAGCTGCAGGCAGCCCTGGAGACCCTTTGGTTTTGGTTACAATGCATTATAGACTTTTCTTTGCTGAGCATCTTAATACAGTAGAACCAGCCTATACCTTAACTTTTATCTATAGCCTATCATAACTACTATAATTACCATATTCATGCTACTATTCTCCAATCACTAAAAGTTAGTACATTACAATTTAAGCTAGAAGTTGTTTTTCAGTTTTCTTGCAAGTAGAAAAAAGGTCTCAGAATTTTCCACTGCAACTTTGCTGACTTGTTTGCCTGTGCTATCTTTCTGCTTGGTAAAAACATCTTCTGTTTGAGGTGGGTTTATCCTTTGCTCTAAGCCATAAAAACCYCTTCTAACTAACACACYCTTTGCCTCCTTGGTTATCCAGTAAGACTGGCTCAGCAATTCTTTTCTTCTAGATCAAAACTTGCTTCCATCTCTACCCCTTCATCAGACTCTACATTTAAAAATCTTTCTGCCAAGCACACATACCTGTGAGACTTTCTTGTCAAACTTTCATCCTTCCCAWCAAAAAACCCTGCCTGTCTCTGAACACAGGGCCAAAGGCAGCCCAGCCATGCAGCTGTGCTCAACAGCTGGACCTCAGCACAGCCCCAGTGAAACCCCACCAATCACTATAACAACCTTAAACACCCTTTTWAGACACTTTCTCAGGCTGCCAGTGGTCAGCAGAAAGTCAACATTTTCTACAAAATATGACTCAGAAAATGCTCAGGGCTGTGGTACTAGAGCAGGAGATGTTGTCCCCTGCAGGACTTCCTTTCCTTTTAAAGGCTTTCCAAATATTTTTATCCTTCYAGTGGGAATTAGAAGAATGCCAAATGGATGCCTTCTGCTTGGGCAAGATCATACTGGACTGGCTTCACACAAAGCCATAGTCATGAACCAAAGGATAAGATTCTCAGAAACAATTAAAACACACTGTTGGGGGGTATTACAGAAGCAAATACATTTAGGATTCATGAGGACATAAGCAGTCCAGATAACTTACTGGAGTCTGATATTGGCTGGGGAAAAAATAAAAGTTATTGGCAAGGAATCTTATTTAGAAATGAATAGACTTGATTAATCCCAAGGAGGTAGTAAAGCTAAAAACATTTGTAATATACATCAGAGGTATATCTGGTGTTTGGGTCCAAACTGCAGATTTAAATTAAATCCCCCCCAAATTTCAGGGACAGAATTATCTCAAATATTCTTAAATTATTTCCACTGCTAACAACATTCCCACTAGGAAGGGATGCCCTCCACCAGTCTCACCATGGATGATTTAGGCACTTGCACACTTTCCCACAGTTTCCTGGCTGTGCTTATTTGGAAGTGYTCCATACCCCGTAGAACATTTTCCATTGTGTCACTGAGTCACTGCCTCACCATCTCTGCCTGCTTTCACAGCTTGTTCTGCTTTTGTGGCTGTGTGGGTGGACAGGCCTGGGMAGCCCATGCAAGGAGCTCACAGGCAAAGCAAGCACCTCTGCATGCATGCTCCACTGAGACCCTTCCAGCTGTGATTCCAGGAAAACACCCACGAGGAAAAACAGGTGTGTGGGTAGGTAAATCAGCACAAATGGGGAAACTGAGTTCTCTTACATCACATGCGCTCCTATTTTTTATTCCAGCATTCCAGCAGATTGGAATCTGGGTGAAAATMTCTGTATGGAGTGCAGAGAACAAAATAAAAGATAAATGTCTCCTGGATTTTGAGTTGGTGATGTGTGTTGTGTTGCCAAGGTATTCATTCAATGTGGTTCTCATTCTCATTGCTTTCTTTTCTAACCTCCTGTGCTCATGGGTGGAAGTTCTCAAAAGTGATATGGCCAAAGGAAAGATACAGCTTTTTAACAATGTCATCTTACATTTCTTGTGGATCCATGCATATGGAACACATACATGCATTTCCCTTGACATGGTTCTGATATTCTGAAATCAGTGCACAGKATGGATTGCATCTGCTGTGTAGATATGCAAGAGAACTGGGATTCCTTCCCTTTCCTAAAATTAAATGAATGCCCAATCTGGTCCATTAAAAAAAAAAAAGCCCCAAAACAAAACCAGAAAACCCACAAAACTTTAAAACCCCAATACTTTCTCTAGAGCAGTCTTATGAGCTGTATGGGCAATGCTTCTTTCTATCAAGGTTGATGCATTATACACTGAGTGGGAGTGAAAACCACTAGGGCAAGAAAAATAATCCCAAACTTTCTTTTAGTTCATAGACAAGTTGTCCTGCAAATTCCTCCCTGAACGTCTGTAATCATCTGTTGTGTCCTCTCCCACAGCCAAACTACACTAAATCCTAACAACAGACACAAACAAAGACAACTTTTCAGAGAGATGCCTGACAGCACAAACTCTGAGGTGACCAACTTTGGGAAATAAAATAAAACTGATTGGAACAAGGAAAACAACCACTGCTGAGATGAGTCAGTCCCTAAAACAGCCACTCAGAGAAGGTCTAAACATTGCTCAGCTGCYTTTTTGCTCCTGAGAAATCTCCTGAGGATTTGAGAGGGAGGACAGAGGAGGGACACAGCTGCACATCCATCAGCAGCCCTTCATTCCTGGTCTTGCTGTGTGCCAAACACACACAAACTCATGAGTGCTCATGAGGGGAAGAGAAATGCWCATTTCTGCACCCCAGCTGAGGTACAGCAGGAGCAGACAGCCTGTTAATCCTATTTGTTGCAGAATTACAGACTTACTTAGGCAGATCCTGCTAATACAAACACACTCAAAGAGGAGAATGGAAGGGATTACAACTCCTCATTCACACTCCAGAGAAATTTAATACGTGCTGTAGAAAACTAAGCCTGTAATCTCTTAAACATTCAGAATACAATTTTAAAACATCTCTCAGCAATCTCAGACCTCAAAGGCTGAATGACTGCCCTGCGCTCTCAGTAATAAAATAAATATTTGTCTTTACACGGGCAATATTTTCTTGTTTCCACTTAGAGCATGAATTAGCACACTTAAAAAAAAAAAAGCTTCCTGTACAACCAAGAACATTTCAAATGTATGTACTTAAGACTCTTTTAAAAAATTGTCTACTGGTCACAAGAGCAGATTATTTGCATTTTTAAAATAACAAAACTGGGGGCCTGTTTTTCCTGAGGTACAGTGAAATTATAAATACGATGGAGGAAAAGCTGAACTCTGGCCTGTCCTTCTCACAAAATCAGTTTCTACAACATTTAACCTAATTAAGGCTTTTTWATGCAAGTCACCTGGTCTTAAAGGTGGGTTTACCAGGATTTTGTATGTCTGCCTGCCTTTCTGTTCTTCTTTTTCCATTTTTCACTTAACCTTTTGGGAAGAGCCAGCCTGTTAACAGTGCAATGAAGACAGCACTTCCAATGCCCTGCTAAGAATRGACACAAGTGTCTATAGACTTTAAATTCGTCTGATATGTCACTCTTCTGATGGAGTAGAGGCAAAGGACCTGATTCTGCACACTTAAAGCACTTCAGTCCTGTTGTACTGACTCATTCATTGAACTGCCTTTGAATTSGGGCTCCATTCCACCCTCAGCTGCACTGCTGTACAGGCGAAGAACAGTAGGCCATGTCAGTAATTCCTCAAGCTGCAGAAAAGCAAGAAATGCAACGAAAGGTCAGCATTCACAAAAAGCAGAAATGTATTTCAGTGCAATGCTGTGGCACAAAGCCCATCAAATGGCTGGCTGAGGGAGAGGAGGGAGGAGGTAGTCACTCCAGCAGGGCTCTTCACTCCAGCACAGAAATGAGAAGGGAAACCAAAGACTGGAAGCAAATCCAGGCCACTGCCATGGGAGAGTGAAGAAGTTGTTAAGAGTAAGAACAATGAGCTCTGGAAATGAGCCACTGACTGACATAACAGATCCATGTGGATCTGTCTTGAGCTTATAGGTTAAACCTGGAGGTCCTTCTGGAGGTGATGCTCTAGCCAAGCACTTGCTGAAGAGCTCAGGGCCCTTTTACTCTGGTGGCTCAGAGGAGTMAAAATAGCAGGTTTAATGGTCCTTCAGCCCCTGCAAAGTCACCAGAATAAACACAGATCCCAGATAAGGCAAGAGATGAGTGAGATGCCTGTGGGAGCAAACAGGCCAGAGTCTCCAGCTGCTCTTTCCTCTGGTACTGTCTTTGGAATGAAGGATGAAGTCTGAAGGGAGCCTGGGTGGAGGTGGCTGGGATGTCTTTCAGCCTTGGGGGCTAGCCAGCTTTCTTATTATTCTGGTACAGCATGTTCAGAAAGCAAATTKGGTTTTTTTTCTTTGTTCTTTGTGCCAAAGGGAGTGTTGTGGCTGAAGCCAGCTGCCCCAGGAGCAGGTCCCAGAAGTGCTGATGCCTGGAAAGCTGAAAGGCTGGAGCCAGAGGGCAGAGCAGGAGTGYTCTCCATTCTCTGGAGCAGGGTCCCCTGAGCTGGCACAAAGGCAGAGGTCAATGTCTGCTCCACAGTGCTGGCTGTGCAGCATGGCCACCCATGTGTGTGTAGATGAATGGCAACATCCATCTCCTTTTCAYTGCTCTCTGGAGTATTTCAGGGAAGTAACATCAGAGTGGGCAATGTTTGCCAAGCAGCTGACACCCTGCCAGATCACATCCTTTTTTACCCCAGGAAAAATTATTTCTGCCTCATTTAACGCAAAAACTCATCTTAAATATCATCAAGTTATGGCAGATCATGACTTCTTCTCATACAAAAGAKCAGAGTCTTTTAAATTTCCCCTTCAGAAATGAAAATCRGTGTCTATYATCTCCAGAATGTGTCTAGGCAAAGATCACATTATTGCCTTCACCTCTCACAGGAGCACCTATAGCTCTGTGAGGTAGATTCTTTTTCTTTCTTTCTTTCT
>JACDOX010000165.1:654994-673525 GCA_014549065.1 Cardinalis cardinalis | reverse complement strand
GAAAGGAAAGGAAAGGAAAGGAAAGGAAAGGAAAGGAAAGGAAAGGAAAGGAAAGGAAAGGAAAGGAAAGGAAAGGAAAGGAAAGGAAAGGAAAATCTGGTGAGTGATCAGACAGTCTGAGACAGCTGGACTGTGATTGGCCATTAATTAGAAACAACCACATGAGGCCAATCWTAGATACACCTGTTGCATTCCACAGCATCAGATAATCATTRTTTTTCTTTTCCTCTGAGGCTTCTCAGGAGAAAAATCCTGGCAAAGGGATTTTTCAGAAAATATCATGGCTACAACTGATTTGCAGGTGTCAGTGATACAGAGAGGCTGAAGTAGTGTCAGCTTTAAGACCCAAAACTGAAATCCCCTTCTTGCTGGCTGGCAGCGGAAATGGCCTTGAGATGGCRGGTCTTGCACAACCCCAGAGTTTCATATTCATTGTGCACAACGTCATCACATTCCCAGGGTGACTAAAACCCAGAAAAAAATAAAACATKAATGTGGTAGATTTAACCATTGCTGTGAAAGCTTTGTGCCTTGTGTCACAAATGCTCACATTGGCAAAGAGGTCCCAGCTGGGCTTGAGCTCCTGACAACAAACAAGGCAAACACAGCCACTGATGTGGAGCTGAAAATGAAACTGCAGAGACTGAGAATCGCAGCTTTCAAACACCCGGGGGGTGCTAAAACACCCCCTCACCAACACACCTACAACAGCTCCAGGTGCAGTTCTGTTCYCTATCAAATCTCATTTAGCTATTTACAAAATATAAATACAGAATAAATAAGTTATTTATGCAAACATACACCGAACGTACTTTGAAGAAACAACTTTCCCTCTTCCCAGGCAGGATTCTTCGAGATCTCCGAGATCACCGGGTGCAGCCCCTGCCCTCCCCCGGGGCTGGGGCACCGATCTCCAGCGCCTCGCAGAGCCAAAAGGACGCCTGTGAAAAACGCCAATCACTTGTTTTTGAAATTTTAAAAGTTTAATAGTAATAAAATGGTTTTTAAAATAGCAATATAATTAGAGTAATAAAAATTTAGACAATTAGGATTTAGGACAATATGAGACAATAAAAACAAAGAGTTACAGACAGTCCAGGTACCACTTTCCGGGCAAAATAAGCCCAAAAAAGGACACACGTTAACAGAGGACTAACCCTTAAAAGCAATAGCCTGTTGCATATTCATACACCTCATACATGATACATAAATTCCATTCAAATACAGGATTCTGTCTGGTCAGTGTCAACTTCTTCCTCTKAATCCTGATSGCATCTTCAGGGCTGAGCGAGGCGGGAAGAAGTTTCTTCTGGTAAGAGAGCAAAAAATTCTTTTCCTCTGAAAGATTTAGGTGTCCTGTGGCTRCTATCTCGCTGCGAGTCCTTTCTTTWAAAAAARTATCTTCCATAGCATAGTTTCTATTTTAACATTATGCCATAACCTAAAACCATATTTAACACGCTACTCAAGAAAATCAATACAGCATAACTTTCTAACATAACACATACAATATTCATTTTAATATTTGCGAGAAGCCTGTCATAAAATACGCATTTTTCACAACGCCATTGCGTCTTTCACAGCGCGCTCTGGCCAAAGCCGCCCAGCCCCGGCTCCTCAGCAGCGTGAGGGGCGCCCGGCCTGACGGGGACCGGCGTCCTTCCCTCAGGGCACGTGGATTTGCAGGAGCCGGGATCACCCATCCAGCGGCCCCGACGAGGGTCTGGAAAGGGCTCAGTGGGGACRGGGGGGGTCGCCGAGCACGATCACGACCAAGCCGGCCTGCCCCGCTCTCCGCAGCTCACCGCGGCTCAGCGCTCGGAAGGCGGAAATCCCCGGCGGAGGAGGCGTGGGAGGGGAAAGGGAACGGCCCGAGGCGGGCAGCTGCTGCTCGGTTCGGCTCGGCTCGGCTCGGCTCGGCTCGGCTCGGCTCGGCTCGGCTTAGCTCAGCACGGCTGGTCCGGCACGATGAAGCCGCGAGGGTGAGTGAGTGGTGGCCGCGGGGAAGGGTCGCTGCTGCCTCTCCCTGTGCGCTTCCCGGGCAGGGATGCACATCGCCCTTGGGAAACGCGGGTTTTGCTGCTGCGGCGGGCAGGGAGAGCGCTGGCGGGGGTTGGGCTGCTGAAATGCACTCGGGGAGAGCCAGGGCCAGGCTGCGGAGCAGGTCCCGTCCGCCCGCAGGGCTCCCGGAGCCGGGAGGGGGGAGCCGGGGGTTGCAGAGCTCCCGGTCAGCCCGGGCAGGGGTCCCYTGTCATAGCGGCCCTGGAGGGCTCCAGGCAATTAACGCCTTTTATGGATATCTTCAGCTGAAGGGTTGCGATGGGACGTGACTCACCGGGGTTTATTGCCCCGGGTAGCGCTGCTTTACAGCAGGTGCTAGAAAAGCGCCGCRGGTGACATGCTGAGGGCACCTGCTGATCGAGAAAAGCCGTGTCCCCACAAGGTTAGGGGACAAATGGGTCTCAGCAGTGCTGCAAAGCCCCCAAAGTTGTTACTGAAAGCATCAGGTTATCTCTTGCCTGGCTAGTGTGTGCCATGGCAGCAACATCCCATGGCTTTAAGATCAGTAGTGATGGAGAAGTTGAGGTGCTGGTAGGAAGAATCATCTCACCCATGAAAGCAGAAGTGCAACTTTCTCCTGTTTCACACGGCATTTTAAAACACTTGCAGAACAGGAAGATATGGGAAAGAATTGAAAAAGTAAAAAAGCTTAAATATTTTTTAAAAAATTAGGAGAGCAAGACCCAAAGAAGGTASTGCAGCTATGCCAGCACTTAATTGAGCTCACTGCTAGTGATGGACAYAGGAGCTGAGTGAATGTAGAGTTTTCTCTGCAGGCAGAGCATTTCTCCCTTTTTCCAATTGAAGCTTGGAACGAAAGCCATTCCAGGGGAACATCGTGGGTGGACACCACCCCCACAAAACCACAGCTGCAACTTCCTTCAAGAAGGAAGAGGAGGCATCTCTGGATCTGTCTAACCTTGACTATGGCATCATTTATTAAAATGAGAAATCAAGATCTGCTTTGTAWACATACATATGAGAATCAGTTCTGSCTGATATATCTAAATGTCTATTGGTATTAGCAAATTSCTACCATGAGAAATTCCCTTGAGAKTCTCTTAAGTATTAATCAGTTATTGTTTTTATTCTATTCAAATGAGTTGCTATATCCATAGCTTCTAACTTGGGTTGGGAACAATRAAACAAACACAGGCATGGGATTAAGAAAGATTGATGACTACATGARCTGAGCTTGTCAAGACAAACATCTACAAGCCTGGCACAAAAGTGATGACTCCTGAACAGTGTAAAAAATACAACAGAAATAAAATACAAATCCACACGTAAAGGACACTGTCAAAATCTTTACATTTATGTTTATGCATTAGTAAAAGAAAATCTATTGCTGTTCTGTTTTGTAGASTTGTATGCTTTACATCTTTGATATTGGTTAATAAACTACTTAATGTAAGAGAAATAGTAGAAGAGACAGAACAAAATGTTTAGGTGCACTTCCCTGGGTGACTTCTTTGAGACTGATTGCAGATTTACTGAAGTAATAGAGCAGAAATTTTCCACACTGGGTATACACTTGAACTTTTCAAGCCTCATCTATCAAATCATTTCAAAGGACACAGAAAAAGAAGATAAAGTGTTTTCTTTATACAAAAAATAATACAATTCAGATTGGTTCTCCCCTAAAGATTCTCCACCTCAGTCTCAGGAAATGGGGCTTCAAGTAGAGGTAGATTTTGTGTCAGGAATGTTCTCTGCTTTCTGCATGGGAAGGTGAATATGTTTGGRAAGATGGTAATTTTACAAAATACAAATACATGTGATGTGTGAATTCCTGTGCTTGGCTGGACAAAGGAGCTGTGGGGAAAGGGCAGGAAGCCTGGAAGAGAGGGGGTTTTGTAAAGCACAGCAAAGTGAGGAATGGCTGCTGGGGAGTGAGCTTAGGTCAGGCCTTGGAGGGAAGAGGGCCAGGCAGGATTGGGTTGGTTTGGAGGGAAGGCAGTGACCAGCCCGGGTGGGAGAATCTGGAGYTTAATCCTGGACAGAAATGGCCTGCTGGGAGCAGGAATCCCTTTATCCCTTTGCCCCAGCCCAGGGCTCAGGGCTGGGCCTGGCTGAGGGCTGAGTGATGCCTTGAGAGGCTGCCTGGAACAGAGGCTAGACATTGTTAAAGTAATAAAACAGGGATTTATTGAAAAGGCTTTCAAAGGATACACCTTGGGCAGTACAAGAGCCTGGCTGAGGCTACACCCAGGATGGGTTCCTGGGTCACACCTTTTCACACTTTTATACGTTTTGRTSCATTTCCATRTTGGGGTTCATTGTCCCCTTAAAGCTTCAGGTTATGCAGTCCCATCCCCCCAGTTTGCTCTCCTCAATTCTCTGTTACACTTTTYGGTCCTGAAGCTGCAATGGTGTCCTTGGTTCTGGGGCTAGAAAAGGATTGTTTTATTTAATTAAACTGTGAGGAGAACTTGCTAGCACTTCATATGAAGTTCAGAGTTGTATACTAATGCAGTACAGAATCTGAAAAATATGAAAGCTAAAACTTAAAGCATCATGAGAACTCTGGGGGAAGGGAGCCAGCTGAACCTGGGTAGTGTGGCCCCTCAGTCCTGCCTGCACAGGTGAGCTGGGCACGCTGGTGACAGTCCAGAGCTCCTGTCACTCTGCCCCTCAGCTCAGCTTTGCAACCTTACTGCACCTGACCAATATCAAGGTGGCCAGCTCAGCCACACAGTTCTCATTCCAAAAACCTTTCCAGCATCTTTCTTTCCCTTCCTGCAGCAGTGTGGAGGAAGGAGAGCACAATGTGTAACTAGGTGTGGTGGTGAAAGGCTATTTTAAATTAACTCACAGGAAAGTGCTGTCCATTTATCTTAAACCMCTGTGGGATGAGAGTTAAATCACTTGGACTTTATAGATGGGTTAAACTGGGTTTCCAATGGCCTCCTTTCCTTTGGAGAAACTTCTGCACAGATTTGCCCCTCCCGAGTAATCAAACACACCAAATTCCTCCCAGCAAAAACCTTTGCACAGCTCTCCACTATCAGCAGGTTTCCTGTTTACACATTTTTACTCAGTGCACAACCTGGTGGGCAGCATGGTCAGCTGCTGTTTTCCTTTAACCAGACAAAATGACTCCTTGTATTTCAGCAAAAGATTGGAAAACTTTTATAGGGTTTTGACCTGTGCAGCCWCTGTCCCTCCCAGTGACCCAGACAGCCTCCAGAGCCTGTTTGTCCAGCAAGCCAATCAATTCTTTCAGAAGAGAAGACAGGCCCAACACCAGCTTCATGCCCTCTGCCCTGATTCCAATATTAGTGCATTTTGCTGCTATTCATGGCCTTGGCCACCAAACCACTGCTGAGTTGTATAAACAGCAGTTTTGCAGCTGTCAAAAATGCAAATACTTAATGGGGCATTGCATGGGAGCAGTACCTAATTTACCTACTTCTGCCACTATATTAAAACAATCAAAATTGGGGTCATTGGTTATTTAAACAGCAGAGATGCAAAGTCAGTTGTAACACTCRTTTGCTTTTTGGTTTAGGTACGGATTTCTGTTACTGATCCTTCTTATCCTGAAMGCTGGTAAGTTCAGAAAAACTCAGTGTGTTAATGTGTTTGGCCAATTGCACAAAGTAGATGTAAAATGTACAATATGAACATCTCTGTGTTTTCTACAAGATACTGAAGGATTCCTCAGAGTGAATGTTTCTCTGACGTGCATCAGGGAAAGAAGACACAATCAATTTCTATCAGTTTCATTGCAGAGGGCAGCAAGGGACCTTATGGAKGCTCTTGCTCAAATTGCTTTGCTTGCTTCAGAGACTTCCCTGTGTACTTATCTCTGTCAACAAAAGGCCTTAGAAGTGGAGTACTAAGASCTGCTAATAAGCAGATCTAACATGCCTGTATACTCAAGAGTAGAATTATGTATCACAGTATCAAGTAGCCAATGCTAGGAATTTTACTATTGCTTATTAGTAGTGAATTTACTCCTACTGAATATTACTACGGTTCTAAAACATCCCTTGCAAAACAAAGGTAKAATTAAATCACACCACCTGGTGATATTAAAGTGTTTTTAGAGTTCTCTCCTCTGTTCTTGCTTAATCACTGAGAAGGACCTCAACAAAGTCACCAAGGAAACTCCCTGGCCCCAATATCAGGACAAGCTGTCCCAGATTCAGCCTCAATAGATGCTGGCTGGCCTGTTTTTGGCCAGTCATGGAGTTGCACCCATCATTGCCAGGGCATTACTTTTCCTGCTATTCCAATGGGTTTCCCAAAATCTGAGCCAAGCAATTGTGTTGCATTTCAAGCCTGTTCTTTCAGTCCCAGTACCTGGTAAACGTCCTGCCTTTCTCCCTGCAAGCACTGTGTCTGCCTCAGTGGTAGTTTTAGACCAGGGTGCCCAGCTCAGATGTGTAGATGAGCTGTCTCTGAGTCCAGTGCACCCTCAMAAAGACAGGTTCCCCTTCAACATTGACACCTCCCTCCCACCTCACCACACACTGTTTGTGCATTTCCCAACCTCCACTCCTGTCATCTTCCTTCCCCTCAGCCATCCACCCACGTAATCCCTTCCCCCACTGTAATCTCTCCCATCCAGCCCCACGCCTGACCCCTCTTGCCTGGCACCCACAACACAAACACTGCTCTGGTGCCACCAACCAGTTGCACCAGGGAGGTTTTGGCTGCTGGTCTGGAGGGGATGGATCCAGCAGGGAGGCCRTGGGCAGAGCTGCCCAGCCCTGTGGGACTCACTGAGCTGAGCTTTCTGTGTCAGCTGGCCTCACCTCGTGCCTTTGCCTTGCTCACATGGAGCAGAGACTGCCTTTCTCATGTCCAAAAGGCAGGAAAAGTGCTCTGAAAGCCAGATAAAGTCCTGATTTTACCTCAAGCGACCCTCAAGATGTAAATGTCAAATGAGTGTGCCACTGGAGGGATCTGGGTGTGCTGGTTTGCCAGCTGAGTGTATTTGTTCAGAGGGTATCACTGACAGTAGCAGTAAAATGTGGTTGCTTTGTCATGCTGGCTTTGAGAAGTATTTCTTTTACTCCCCTTCTTAATTTTTTTGGGTCTCAAAATAATGGCAGCACTCTTTCTTATCAAAATTTCCACTTCTTGTGATCTACGTGGAGTCATTTGGCATTTTTCTTAATTTAAAAAATAAAAAAAGAAGTGATTATTGAAGCATTAGGACCTGAATATGTGTTTGCAGTCAGTGCAWAGTGAAATGTGGGTATCCATAGGGMTAGGAATGACTAACACTGCTTGGCTCTGAGAGAAAAGGTCCTTTGGACAATATACAGACAAATGGGACATGGAGAGAATAAGGTACTGGAAGTTTGGGGGGTAGGAATGACTATGAAGAGAGCATACTCACCTACCTGCTATAAAACTAATACCAGAGTCTCTATGTGATATAATGTACTTGAAAATAATTACTTTTTTCCCCACATAACCTCCCTTTTTCCTCTCTCTCTCTTTTAATCTTGTAGTTACTGCAGTAGAGAAGAAGAACATCATCAGTAAACTTGGAGACAATGTTACACTAAGTTGCATTTATAACGAAAAAAAACCCTTGCAAATAAAAAATCTACGGGTATATTGGCAAATAGCTGATGATTCCTATCAAGGAAAGTGTTCAGTTGTACATGCACTGATCTCTGGCCAAGATGATAACAGTAATCAGTGTATTCACTTTAAAGACAGGACTCAGTTATTCTGGGATAGGTTGGAAAATGGTGATTTTTCTCTGCTATTGCTAAATGTCAGCCAGAGTGATGGACATACATACAAATGCATAGTGCAGGAGAAAACTGAACTTCCCAAAGTGATTCACCAGGCAGAAGTGGTTCTCAGCTTAGCAGGTAAGAACTTGTGTCACTTAACCCAAATTCTCATTTCCACTTTTCAAATTTGTGCTATTTCAATACTATATTTMAGCACAATTTTAATTTTGAAACAGACTTCTACTCTTTGCTGAAATGAAGTCTTCTCTGCTTAATTTAAGACAGGGAACATAAACCTTGGAGAATGCATGTAAAAACTGYTTACCCAGTGTCTGTTTCTTTTCTTCTTGTTTTTCATGGGTATGAGAGCTCTTGCATGTGACTGGGTGACAGCAGCTGAAGTTGGTCCTTTCTTCCTTTGGGTTTGTCTTTAGCTTTCTGCCTTCCTAGTGATTCTTTCAGCTCTCTGGCTTACAGACCAAACCTGCAGGCACTTTTCTTTCAAGACATGAGGGTGGTGTGAAATCCAGCAGTTTGTTCAGAATCCATCCCAAAATTTTGCCTTTCCAATATGTTTCAAAAYGTCAACTATTTCTTTTTCTCCTTGCTCTCCAGCAAGTTACAGCCAACCAATACTCAGTGGGCCAATAAGAAACAGTGGCAGCACTGGAGAGGAGGTGACCTTTTACTGCAGGTCTGGCAATGGATACCCAAAGCCCAACGTTTACTGGATCAATAAAGTGAACAACAGTCGCCTGCATCCCTCACGAACAGAGATCATATCCCACGACGACGGCACCTTCAGCGTCTTGAGCACACTGAAGGTGACAGCCACTTCCAACATGCAAATAGAGTGCTCCATAGAAAATGAGATGCTGCAGGAAAATCTATCAGCCAACTGTAAGTTCCCTCATACTGCCTCTGTTTTGTAGATAGCAGGAATGTCAACCAGCGTGTCTCTGTCTGTGGATGCACACTAGTGAGGGCTCGGGCTTTGTTTCAAGCTCCAGTTGTGCTTAGCCATGRACCTGATGTTTAAATCTTCCACACTGAAGTGAATAACCCACCAAGTGTGTTGTGACAACAGCACTGAGAAGCTCTTGCATCTGAGGCAGTTGCTAAGCTTAACCTTTTAGTTCCTCCGGAACATGATGGTTTGGGGAGTCAGCTTGTTTTTTAGCGGCCACCATCCAGCAGATCCATGATTTCTGACCCCYTACACAATGGCCTTGCAACACTAACATTTGCTTTTTACTCTGCCAACTTCCAAAGTTCGATTTCCAGTTTCTCCAAAACTGAATTTAATACAGTGCACAACTTAAACCAGGTCTGCAGCAAATGGGCAATATGAGCTCAATAGAACAATGTACCTTATAGCACAAGTGTAATGTGCTAATTATTGCTGATGTGATGATTAATAGTAAAAGCAAGTATTGAGTCACTCAACTCTTCACAAAACCAGAAAACTATTTAAAAAAAAGGTATTAGGAAGTTATAGTTCCAGTACCACTGCTGTACTTCATYATTGTAGTTCTTTATGTAATGTAGTTCATTATTTCCAAAAAGCTGYGTAGAGAATCTGTCTGGAGGGGAAGGCTGATCTGGAGGTGGCTGTTTGATCTCACTGCTGTTCCTGGTCCTGCCTCCAGCCATGCTTTTCTCTCACAGGTCTCTGTACCCTGGTGCAAGGAGCTTGGAATGTTTCCATAGCTGYAGCTAGATATCCACAGCTAATTTACCTGAACACCCCAAACACTGATCCCATGCATGTAGGCAAAWGATATAAACTATTTCCAGGAGCAAAAATTGAACACATGAGCAGAAGTTGCACAGTAGAGTGTTTATGTGATAATACACCGTGTTGTCATCCCAAATTAAAGGMCAAAGTAACCTCATCATTAGTTTCCTAATGGCATTGTCATGTTGTCTTCTGAGGGAAAAGACCTTCATATTGCTGTTTTTGTGGGGTTTTTTAAAGTCTCTCAATCTCACTTGAAAGAGTCAGAGATGCGATTTGAAACCTTCAGTTTGCAGCAATGAGTGAAGAATCTTCACTAACTTCAGGGAAACGGGTTGTCACCCATTCTTCTGAATACTGTCAGATYTACATTGTAGATTCTATATAGATTT
The DNA here is from genome assembly GCA_014549065.1 of Cardinalis cardinalis. NCBI lineage: Eukaryota > Metazoa > Chordata > Aves > Passeriformes > Cardinalidae > Cardinalis > Cardinalis cardinalis. Next base: position 663,632 of record JACDOX010000165.1, on the reverse strand, counting down.
ATTTTCAGCTGAGTCTAGATACRGGCCCAAACATACAATCTCTCAAAGCTGGAGGGAAAGAAGAAAAAGGAAAAAAGAAGAATGGATGCATTATGATGACAGGGAAGAGTAAACTGGTATTTAGACATAATTAGTTGGAGATGTGTCTCACTCAGAAGGAATCACCAAAATCACAGTGATAYGAATAGCACAAATCTTGACTCCTTCAGAATTTTTTATGCATCTAAAACATGGTGAAATATTTGCCTGGTATGAAATGTGAAAATTTACACCTTATGACATCCTTTTCTATTTTATTCTAGACACACAGCAGAAGAAAATCAGTGGTCCTGGCACAGAAAGTGACAAAAAACCAGAAAAAAAAGGACGAGGTGCTCAAGCAGCTGGCATCATTGGCGTTGTCTTTGTGATAGGTCTTCTAACTGGTTTAATCTGCTGGCTGTGGAGAAGGAGGTCCTCTAACCTAGTGTCCTATAAAGGTAATGAGACACTTTATTTGCATGACCAAATTATAAGAATCCTTTTTCACTTGCCAAAATACTTAATGTTATCCAACAGGAAGAGATGAATTATGAGTAAGCTAGATGAAGTACAGCTAAGCTGTTATCCAACAGGAAAAGATGAAGTGTGATGAGCAGTAGGAAATCCTGTCATTAACAAAAACTTGGGATGCCCTGGGTAGGAAATGTAGTGGCCCAGGATATGTTATTCTTTATGATTTTCCCTTCCTGTGTCTGAGCCTTTCTTCCTGTATCTGTGTCTTTCTCCAAGCTGGGGGTGTTTAGCCTGGAGAAAAGGAGACTCAGGGGTGACCTCATCACTCTACAACTTCCTGCAAGGTGTTTGTAGTCAGGTGGGGTTGGGCTCTTTCTCCAGGCAGCACTGACAGAACCAGAGGACACAATCTTGAGCTGCATCAAGGGAAATATAGGTTGGATATTTGGAAAAAGGTTTTTATGGAAAGAGAGATAAAGTTGTGGAATGGCTGCCCGGGGAGGTGATGGAGTCCTCATCCCTGGGTGTGTTTAACAAAGCCTGGATGTGGCACTGGGTGCCAGGGTTGAGTTGAGCTGTTTGGGGCTGGGTTGGACTCTATGATCTTTAAGGTCTCTTCCAACCCAGTGATTCTGTGAATTCTGTGATTCTGTGAATTCTGAGCCTCACAGGAAGTAATTTCTGGATGTGAGAGTAACTCAGCTTTGTGTCTGTTTGGGCTATGGTTTGTCAGCTGTGATCCCTGCAGGCTCCTTCTGGACAGAGGCATGAAACAGGACTGGGGTCAGTAGCTTGCTCAGCTTAGCACAGTTTGAAGCAGAAATCAGCATAATTCAGTCCTGAGAGCTTCAGAGTCACTGGCTGGATGATTAAGGGTCAGGATCCTGCTAGGATCAAGGAGAAATGTAGCTGGTCACGTGGGTACCYTTGTGTAGCTGGATTTGCTCACATGTGTGACTCTAAAAAAGCTCTAAAAGAAATCTTKTGGACCAGACTGAGTTTGCCAATGTAGCTGAGCACTTGCTCTAAGCCCCTATCCAGGAGCCAACATCTAAGGGACAGAGCAGGAATGACCACACTTTTCATGGACAAGGACAATCCATGTTTTSAGTCTCAATGTTAGCAGCCCTGAGTGCCTCAGAAAAGGTCAGGGRAAAGCAGGGTTATGATCTTGTCCAGGATCTGCAGCAGCTCTTGTAGAAGTCATGTCCTTCCTACAGAAACAACCCAAGAGTGAGGCAGAGCTCTGTCCCAAGACAGGGAGCAGGGCCATCACTTCAATCCCAAAATCTCTCCTTTCTGAAATGGTAGCCTGGGTGGTAAGCAAGTAGAATATTGGATTGCATTTTACAGAACATTTAGCAYATTGAACCCTCAGCTTTGGTGGATGTTGCTTAATATGAATCTCATTTTTCTGAAGTCTSTGATTGTCTATCCTACATGCTGAAACCCATGCATTTGTTTCAACAGATGTCCAACAAAGAGAAGACCAAGGAGGACTCAGCTGTAAGTATTAAAAATATATTATTTTGTTTGTTTTGAGTGATTTAACTTCATAGCTTCAGTACTCAGGTTCAGCACAAGTCTTTAGATTAGACTTGCTGGATGATACAAACTGAAGCAATTTTGTGCACTACATCCTAGGTGATCTTAAACTGGGATACAGGGACATCATTTGCATCATGTCTGTCAACCTGAGCCTATRTACACCCAATTTTTWWAAAAAATCCCTCCTTTTCTAGAAGAAACATGCTCTTCAGGCCTTCACCATGTTCATTTTTTTTTTATTGCCACACAATACTGCAGGGCAGCTGGTTTACAAATTCATTTGTTATTTATAGTAAGGAAAAAATGAAAATTGGGTGAAAAAAATGAAGACAGATTTGGAAAAACAAAATTGGACWGAGGACTTGCAAGAGTACAGGGTGAAATATCTGCCTATCTGATATCTCATTTGGTAGTTCCTACTGAACCTAATGACTGTTGCCTGTGTGTCTGCAGAACAGGCAGAAAGTACTGTGATTCCACTAAAACTGTATTAGTTAAAGCATAGTTTGCTGTATTTGCTGTAGCAGATGCTCTGGATGTACACAATGCATAGTATCACGCAGAAAAAAAAATCACCCTTAAATAAATAAACCCACAAAAAAAGCTTTTACTTTTCCTGGAATTTCTTTGACAGCCATGGGAACTGGGTTAATGATCAGTTATTTTTCAGACCACAGCCTGATCCCCAACATTTGTGGTGACTAAACATCAACAGCCATTGCACTCCCTCCTGCAGAGCATAATCCRTGGAGGAGGATGGATTTTCCCTTARAATAAAGAGACATTTTCTTCTTTTGTTCCTAGGAACTGCTTTGACGTAACACAAGCAGCTCAATTAAGGTCAACTTTTTCTTCTCCAGACTCACTCTTATAGCAGGCCCTTCTTGGTTTGATCCCTGGCCTTAGCCCATTAGTAAAAAAAACCTCTGTGGCATAAATAAGAGTAAATATTTATCTTGTTTTGCTGTAGCATGATTTGTTCATTAAGGACAAAAAAAGGGCACCTTCCAGCTGCTGTCATTGTTTTCATTGTCATTTCTCCTCTCCACTTGTGGAAGAGGAGGGGGGACAGCAGCTTTGGTGGCTCACTGATAACAGAAGCTGTCCCATCTCTGAGGGTCATGTTTTGGGCATCCCAATTTAAGGGCAACTTGGGTCAATACCAGAGAGATGAAAATGGTCCAGGGAATGTGTCTCTGGTGAGAGATGGATTATGTTTGTTTAGGCTGGAGAAGGCCAGGCTGATTAAGGACACAATAACAACCCTCTTCAGAGTGTCTTTTGAGAGGATGGGACAAGTTATTTATTGTGCTAACCCAGCTGACACTGCAATTAAGGCACAGCAGACTTAAACAAAGGAGATTTAAGCCAGATGTTAGAAGAAATTGTCTAAGGGTAATGGTAGTTGAGCACTGAGGCAGAGTTTGTCCAGGCTATCAAACCTCCATCAGTCCAGGTTTGCTGCTTTGGGATTTCTTAACAAAAGAGAAAACCAGTATCTGGCAGGAATTATTTAGAAATAAAGCTGGTACTACCTTAGTACWAAAGATGTGCTCTAGGAGAAGTTCTAGCCTAATTCAATCATTACTTGGTATTTTCAATCCTGTTGTGTGTAGTAGATGGGGAGTAAGGCCCTGGGGAGGTGCATCCAGGGGGATGCTCTGCCACAGCACTTTGCTTTTCAATACTGCACTTCTGCTTCTGGCACCTTATGAAGAAGGCCAGGTTGTTTCATGGCAGTGAGAATCCTGAATACTGCAAACCAAAATGAGATTACTGAAACTAACTTTGCTGGTACAAAGGCAAAAAAGAGTTTGGAAACTRGGAGGAAGGCAGATTGCAAGGAAGAGTAACTCCATCCTGCTGGGATTAGTCTCTCCAGCCACCCRCTCCAGTCAGTGGGGGAGGAAGCTCTGGTGAGAGAAATTCAGAGCTGGAGCAATTCTGAACTATTACATGAAGGARTTCCTTCATTTCCTGAGAGGACCCAGAGGAAGCTGTTTTCTCTTTGCCACAGAGAGGATTTGTACAACTCATTCTCTGAAATGGTTTTAAATGAGCCCAAGGTGATACTGATATCCCTTCATGAGGGAGGCCAGGCCACTTTTTCCATTTGCACAGAGAGGCACTTCCAGGCTGTGGCATGAGGACAGAAAGTTCCCAGTGTCCTGGGTATCCAAGCTGGACTTCTCCCCAGTCAGTTTTCTCAGCAGCATATGTCTTTTCCATAGCTTTGCAGCTTGTTCCACTGGTTATGTGTGAATGATTATTTCTGGGGAAGTTTTTTGTCTATTTTTTTATAAAAATAAGTTATTTTATTCTTACAGCGCCTGCCTAAAGGGAAGGTCTGCCAACAATTTGGGCAGCTGGAGATGTGTCAAGAGAAGCATCACTCCCTCAGTGGCAGCATTGTTTGTAATACAAGCCACAGACTTCTGCCAAGAAAGATGGCAAAGGAAAAAAAAAGCTTCTAGAACACAATAGAGAGGAAAATCTGCAGAATTTTCCTCCCAGCCACTGACTGTGTCCACAGAACAGTCATGTCACCACTCCAGCTCAGCACTTTGGACAGTCCTCTGTGATTGTCAGTGATTTGGGCACCTGCACTGGGGAAAGCAGAAAGCCTGGACTCAGCTGCTCTGTGCCAGACCACTGGAAGCTGGTGACTGTCCAGTCTCTCATCAGGATCCCTGAGGACTCTCAGGAGCAGAAGCAGCCACCTTCAGGAGCATGGGATGTGCTTCCTGTCACCTTACCYTGAGGATGGCTACTGCATGTGAAGAAAGGCAGCTAAAACAAAGAAAGAAAACTGAAGGGCTCTGCAGAGTGAGATTTGTGACTTCTTCCATGTTTCTCTCTCTCTAGAGTACAATCCTCTCATTGTCTCTTTTCACCAGCTGCTACTCTGTACAGAACCAAGCAGAGCACTTTGACCCAGTCCTCCAAAAACAGGAGTTGCTCTAATGGGGTCARATACTGAATTTGTCATCATAAGGGAAGGTGCCTTCTTTAAGCCTTGACAGCAATATTTTGGTTTTTACCAAATATTCCACCAAAAAGGGGACTTCCACTTTCAACAGGAGCCAGCTGTGAGAAAAAACAAGCTGTGGAAATCAGAAATTAAAAATAGTGCTCTCTGCTATGTGGATGTCATGTTACCTGGACTTACCCCTCTCACGATGGAACAAAAACTGTGGGTGAGCTCTGCCTGATTCAACTGAATCTTTATTTAAGCACCTTCCTGTGGCTTCCAGGGAGGATTTTAAACTGAAGGTTTTAAACTAAGCTYGTGCTTGTGTCTCATCCTTGCATGCACCCAACAAAACAAAAAAAGAACAAAAACCAAATTCTATCAGTGTGTTGTCCATGAATGTCCAGAAGGCCAAGAACTGCATTTTCCTTGTGCCAGTGCATGTGCATTGCTGTTTCAGCCCCAAGTCAGCCAAACTGACTGCCTGAAAATAGCAAAAGAGTAAACTTTGCTGATGATATGAAATTCTGAAGGAGGAGGAATTTTTACTAGCTCTCTTTCCCAGATGGGAGAGTTTCCCCATCTTGTCATGGAGGGATGGAGATTGTTATTTTAAACTGAGCTCTGGAAACACTTGACCTCTCCTGCACCAGTTGCTAGACTAAATTTGTATGATTTTTGTGAATAAGTCTTGTTTGTTTTTGCTTTGTGTGTAAGAGGCTCTCCAGTATCAACTCTGAGCTCAGACACTGATTTTTCATATCAAGATCAGCTTTCAATTCCCGGCTGAGTGAAAATTCTGTTTTACTCACATCACTGGAAGCAGGACCATTTGGCAACAGTGCAGCAGTTATGTTCTGTCAARGCAATACCCCCAGGGAGGCTCCCAGCTGAGTGGCTGTGCTTCTCTCATGTCCATAAATCCAGATATCAGATATTTTCTGAGTCCAAATCTAGTCTTCAGTGTACCCTAAAGGGAACTTGCTTAAAGAAAGCTTGCAGACACCTCAAAAATGTGAACAACATCTGTGCAGATGTGCAGGGCAACCATTTCCTAGTGGTTCAGTAAAAAGTCCTGCAGACATTTCCTTCTTATCTGTCACATGCAGATGTTTTGTGCAGCCTGTGGTGCTGCTGTACCTGACAGAAGCCTTTCCTACAAGTAGTTTTCCACTTTTATATTCTGCAACTGTSACGGTTCAGAGATGTAAGAAGTGACCTAGCAGTCACTCTGCAATATGGCATTAAAATAAATTTATTTGGATCGTTGGATTTTCTTACTTCTGGGCTACTTCATGGATAYACCTAAATGCAAAAGCCTTTTCTTGCAAAACCTGTGCTTCCATTTAGCTTAGGGTTCCAGCTATTCTTAGAGGTCAGTAAATCCTAGATGACAGTTGGTTGCTACCATTCAAAAATACTTGGGAATTTAGTAATAACAGTTTTTGTCTTCATTTGCCATGTTTATATTTTAAATAAAGTCTATTCATTCTTCTGGATGTTTGGCTAAATCTATCAACACACAGAGCCAAGTCAATCCAAGCCATTGCCTCCACCCAAAGTGAGTTTTACTTTTACCCACTCAGTGCTCCTTTTCAARGGCCTCAGATTAGGGGAGACAAACACAACACAGAGCTGACCACCTTTGCTTTATTTTGGCTCACACAGCAAAATCCCTCGAGCAAYACAACAAACTCCAGGAAAGCCAGGCAGTAGCCTGAGGGCAGCACTAAGCCTGGGCTGATTCATCCCTTTCTCACCCAGCTTCACAACCCCAAGCAGAGCAAAGGTGCAGCACACACTCCTGCTCCAGAGCTGAAACCAGCTCACTGCACTCCCCCAGAGCAGTCTTGCACAGGAGCACCAGCATCTCTCTGTTTGCCTTCATTAAAGACAGCAACTCACTTAAACACATGCACAGGAAAGCAACAGTTGATGCAGCTTTGGAGGAAGACTAATAAATGGACTCACTTTCACAGAAAAGTGAAAGACTTTTTGTTGTGGCATGGCTGGTAAACCACAAGTGGAAAGCCCCAAGAGAAAACATGTGTTGCTACTTAGTGATCTGGATCCATCTGTCCTGTGGTCAGATTCACTATTTAAATCTTTGTACCTGTGAGAGCTGAAGTGTCTCTTTTGCTCAAAGAAGCATTCCCTTTTTCCAGCTCCCCTGACCCCAACATCTGTTCTCAGTAGCTGTTGGGCTACATCAAAGAAAACTTATTTGTTGCTTTCCCAACTTGCAAAGTGAATCTTTATTATATTTGTAGCAAACATGCACAAAAGGTAATATTACCCCTAACTGTAATTTCTCTAACCTCTCTTGTTTCCAGAGGAGCAGAAATAATTGAGTACAGCCTAACTCCACAGGGAGAAAACAGCCCCATAGCTTTAGGTTCTKGGGACTTTTCCTCTCCATATGTGGTGGGCAGTAGGGCTTTCACCTCCTCCCTGATATGACCTGGGATGGAATCATTGTAATCTGATCCCCCCCTTGAGGATTTTTGTGGAGCTCCTGGAGCAAGTCTGGAACAAGGGTACAAAGGTGATGGGGGGACTGGAGCACCTCAGTGATGAGGGGACGCTGAGGGAGGTGGGTCTGTTCAGCCCCAAGAAGAGACAACTGAGAGGGGACTTGAGCCATGTCTGTCATTGTCTGCAGGGAGGGGACAGAGCAGGGAGCAGGCTGAGACATGGGACAAGAGGAATGGGCAGAAACTGGTGGACAGAAAGTTCCACCTGAAAATGAGGAAGAACTTTTKGTTGAGGGTGGCTGAGCACTGGAACAGGAGGCCCAGAGAGACTGTGGAGATCTTCCCTGGAGATGCTCAAAAGYTGTCTGGACACAGCCCTGAGTAACTGAGTAACCCCGGGGCACTCTGCATGAGCAGAGAGGTTGGACGGGATGACCAACTGTGGTTCCTTCCAAGCTTACCCATTCTGTGTTTATAAAAGGCACCCCACATGTTCTTGGAGGTGATCTCCTCTGCATCTGGCACCGAGGGAATTACAGAGCAGTGACTTCTATGTCACTCATCTCTCAGGATGCACTTAGGTGACAACAGGTCATTGTACAATTACYTTCCAACACAGGAAAAGTGCTTCCAACATTTCCTGTGTAATCAGCACCACTTAGCATAATTACTGCATCTGAACCATGCTCCCTTGATGTCAAATGCAAGCCCTTGGCAGCTGCTTGGGGCATTGCTGTTAATCACAAACTCTTTGTTTGCATATTGTTAGGAAAGAGCCTGTCTCTCATTTCAGTCTGGCACAGAAGCTGCTGCGTAGGGATAGATGTTCATATATCAAGAATGCTTAGGCTGACCTTTGAACTTGCCCAAAATAGGTCCCAACAATTTACTAATAAATTACTTATTTGTTTTTCTGTAATTCCAAGAAATGCTGCTAAGGACAATTTCACACAGAGTCATGCTCAGAGTCACACAAGGCTGCCTGTAGCTGACTTGGTGCTTACTCTCCTATCTCCAGCTTGCAGAGACCTTTTCCCAGTTGCTGGACTGGAAAGTCTACTTTTTTGCAGCATCCACCTCAGTAGACAACATAAGTCAACAGAAGCTGTTTGCTAATTTTGAATGGGATTACACTGCACAAAAAAAAAAA
>JACDOX010000165.1:517946-654966 GCA_014549065.1 Cardinalis cardinalis | reverse complement strand
AAAAAAAAAAAAAGATAACCTCTAAAAAAATTTAGAAGGAAGAAAAAGATATCTCTCATTCAAACTGGAAATCTTTAAAGAATCTGTCAGTAAGAAGCAACAGTAACACAGCCATAATGGGGACAGGGAGTGACTACAAATGTTTTCTTACGTTCTTCTGCCAGATCTGTGCTGTCACACGTTATCCCTTACAGGGCTGAGACTGCAGTTTCGAAACAAGATCAGATTTGCCTGCAAAAAGAAATTTTCCACAGCATCATGCTGGACTAGAAGCAACTCTACACCTCTCAATTCATCTCTCTGTCAATCAGACTTACCATTATTGTGCTACCTAGCTTCTAAAATGCATCACCACTGCAGTTATCACAGTTACTGTAACTAAAAATAGGTCATGGAATACAGGTGCAAAATGCCTGAACTGTAGCTAATTTTATAACAGTAGGCAAACATGAAATATCTTTAACACCTTGTTGGAAGTTTTATTAACCAGCTCAGATCAGTGTGATTAAACTCTGTGCCAGCAAAGGACTACAAGTCCTATCACAAACCTGGTCTTTCAAAGCCTTTGGTTTGGTTTTCCCTGCCCTCATGAACTAAGTCTGGGTATGCCCATTTTTCCATCTGGCTGTATCTGCAGCACAGAGGGCTGCTATCTTATTCAAGATATGTTATTGAATTCTCTTATCAAAACCATGAGAAATACCCAGCCCAGTGCTGGTTCCTGACCTGCTGAACAAGGCAGGAGGGCTGGCCAGATAATGCCCACGCTTTCCAGGAGATTTCAGTCACTGATTCTCTGTAGAGGCAGAGGGACACCACCCCAGGAAGGTCTCCTGCACTCCTGGCACCAGCTGGCACAAAAAGCATGCCCAGAAACTGAAGGACTGGAGAAGCTGAGGAAGTGGCTTTGGAGACAGGGAAGTCTCCAGGGGTTCCTGACAAGGGTGAGCCTTGGTGCCAGGTCTCTTCTCAGCAGGTTGGGATCCCATTGGGAGTCCTGGGCACACCCCAGTGCTGAGGGGCAAGTGCCTTTGAGCAGGAAAATTAAAAGACTACATAATTAAACACATAAATAAATAACCCCCAAACTTCATGCAACTGTTCTGTTTAACTTCAGATTATCTGTTTATTATTTGAAGTTGCATTTTTCAGGACTACCATGAGACACACAGCTGCCTGCCCATGCTGTTTTGTATGGGGCAGTTTGATCCAGCTGAGAGGAGGAACAAGAAAGCAAGAGGGAAAAAAAATAAAATATTTTAATCTGCTCCAGCCCAGTGACAATTTTCCAGTCCTCAGGAGATGAAGGCTTGTGGGGTAAATTGATTGGGTTTTAATTTATTTTTATTTCAAATAGCCCGTAAAGAAGAGCTACCAAACATACACTCTGGCCAGCTGGAATGATTAACCAGAAAACTATCAGGCATGCACAGAGTGAGCCAGGGCCTTTCATCAGCATTTTTGGCAAGGTGGCAACTGCAGACCTGCTTCATATAATGTGTCTCAGCTTCATTTTTGAGCAATTCCTACTGGATCACAACATAATCTGGGTAAAAAATTATTTCTAAAGTCAAAAAATGGTTCCTCAGAAACAGAAAACTTGGCCAAAGGAATCCACCAGAGTCTGTGCCTGCATTTATTGCATCAATAGACYTTCAAGTCTTGGGAAACAGTAGTAGATAATCCATGTGTCAAACACCTCCTCCATTTTATACTTTACCAACTTTTGCATTAAAACTGGTTTTAGTGTTCCCAGGTCACAGGTGCTCAGGCTCTAGCACCCTACAGCCACAAGACATCCCAGGCACAAGAGGTGTGCCCCTGCCTGAACATTTTTCAGAAGATTTGGGGTGTGGTTGAAGGGCAGGACAGGAAAGGAATTGTTTGGTTTAGTCTCCAGGCAATGCTGCAGCAAACAGCAAGGAAGGAACCCCTGACCTTCTGCACCTCGGCAGAAATCAGGGGAGAAGCYGGCAATGGACCCTAAACCCCTCCTACACAGGCCTGGCTTTACAGCCCAGCAGTTCTACTGATCTCTCACCACACCTTTTATAAAGCAAGCTGTAATCTCAATCTCTGCACTGCCAGGTGATGGGACAGAGCACCCAGCCTGGCAATAAACACTTGTATACCATATCTCTGATACATCCTATCTCAGCTGGAAGCTCCATGCAAGCACTCAGCACAGTTGAGAGGTGAGCACAAAGCAGCCACGTGCAAAAGTGTATTTGAGCAGAGATAAAGTGAAATTCAGCAGTGTGCCAGATGCTGGTCAAATTTTGCAAGGAGATAAGCAAGGAAGCACATGGCTCCCAAAACATCCTCGTGTGAGTGGCAGGACTGTCACAGGCTGGATGCAAACACAACTGGAACGTCACTGCTTTCAGTCAGACTGTTTGTTTTTGGGGAGGTGTGGAAACYCAGRGCACMRGGAATATTTCTCTGTCTGCTYTGGGGTGCCYTGASCCCCAGGGCAGCACTGACTYTGACCCTCAYYCATGGAGAAAGTTTCCCAGACTTCAAGATAGACTGGAATCCACAAAAGTGTGMAATAGATTATAGAGAGYAGTGYAGGTGYAYCAYTKGGTGAGAAATTGAGGTTTTRGGRTTTTTAGTRTGTTGTGGATGGAAGCAAGATGGAGGGCACAGGGTGTYGTCCTGGGTTTCTTCTTCATGCTTCTTCTTCCTYCTTCTCCATGGGTTTGGGTGGCATTTTGTAATTGGGCAGAAAAGTCCCCATTGCAGCTCTGTGGGATCAGTTATTGGGTTAAAAGGGAAAATAATCCAGRTGTCAGTTCTTCATTGGAYAGTTTAGTCTTAAAAGACCTTGTTAACAAGAGATTGTTGGCCATTTTGTGCCTTCTAATGAAAAGCTGCWGAACTCACAGYAGTGAGACTGTTTTAYTGRTAAGAAAYAATAAACACCTGAGTCTGAACATGAATTACTGTCTCAAGTGCCTTCAATGCAGACCCAGAGAAACCAACAACTGGCACTCCTACAGGGAGAGAAGATTGTTATTCCTGTCTCTCCTGCACACCAACGTGTCAAAGCTCATGTCCCTGTTCACTGCCAAGACAGCACAGACTGGKTTTTGCCTTCTTGAGGAGCTGCTCCCCACAGGTTGGCAGAATACAGACACGTTAATTACAGACAGCTATTAGGGCCTGCCTGAACTTTCACACTAGGAAAAATTGTGCTTTCTCTCACAAAATCTAGAAATAAATATTGATTTTTAGCTAAGGTGAGTTCCAGGATCTGAAGAGTTGCTGCTATATACCCCTCCCATCACAAAGTCCCTGCTCACCTTGCTGTCCCTGTGGGTCACAGCCACAGGAAAGGTCTTGCCTTAGGGGCCTTTGGACACTCACAGCACAGCAGGTGTTGCTGAATTAAACAATTTCCCACTATTAGACCAACTTCTGATAGGCCAGGGGTAAAGGATTGCAGATAACAACTGCAGAATGGGCATTTTCATTGCTTGCTAACATTTACATTGACACAAAACCCTTCAGAGACAAAAAACCCTCTACAAAATAGAGCAAGAGTGGCTGGATCTGCAGTCATGTTCAGAAATGAACACATCAGGCTTGACAAAGCTCACACAGGATAGCACAACCATAGCTCTGACAGCATAAACCAAGCTGTAGGATTTTTTTGCTCTTGGATCTCATGGTATCCCTGCCATGAAATGGAAGAACWTCTCCTATAATTAGCTTTACTAAGCAGTTGCATCACTGGAGGACTGCAGCTGGCATTGCTGGGTGTGAAAAATGCCAATCACTTGCTTTTGAAATTTTAAAAGTTTAATCRTAATAAAATTATTATAAAAATAGTAATAMAATTAGAGTAACAATAATTTGGACAAATTGATTTAGGACAATATGAGACAATAGAGACAAAGAATTACAGATGTCTGGGTACCTTTTTCTGGGCAGCATGAGCCCAAAAAAAGACCCACGTTAACAGAGGATTAACCCTTAAAAGCAATAGCCTGTTGCATATTCATACACCTCATACATGATGCATGAATTCCATTCAAACACAGGATTCTGTCTGGGCATCGTCAACTTCTTCCTCAGAATCCTAACAGTGCCTTCGAGGCAGGAAGAAGTTAATTTCTTCTGATAATGGAGTAATAAATTATTTTTCTCTGAAAGATTGAGGTGTCCTGTGGCTGCTATCTCAGTTCGATTCCTTTCTTTATACAAAGTATCCTACATAGCATAGTTTCTATTTTAACATTTTTTATAACCTAAAACTATATTTAACACACTATTTAAGGGAATTAATATAGCATTACTTTCTAACACAACACATATAATATTCACTTTAATATTTGCCAAAAGCCAATCATAAAATACATGCATTTTTCACACTGGGACTGTGCTGAACCTCCCCCAGGTACCTCTGCTCAATTCCTGGCTTACACAATTCACAGGCSCAGAGAGGAACCCAGTTACACCCCCAAATACTCTTACAGTTGCAGATAAGCTGGTTGGACTGTTAAATACCTCTCAAAAGGTGGGKGTGCTCCCTGCACATTTCTAAACTGCGCAAAGCCTTCCCCCACCTGATGAAAGCAGGTCCTGCCCAACTGAAATAGTCTATTTTATGTCTTGCTTATGCTGGGAGAAAAGCAACCATACATGGAGCAAATTACACTTCCAACACCTCCCAGTGCTTGCTGCTATTCCCCAGGAAGATCCAGAAGCCTTGTGGCAAATACAACCATCAACACCTTTACAGAAAAAGTACAAATCCTCCCTGAGTGTCTGAGATCCTGAGCCCTTGGGCAGCACCCCACTGCAGGGCGTCCTGAAAAATGGGGGGAACTGAATTCAGAGAGAAACAAACAGCTAATTKATTGGCCCAAAAGCTTTATCATTTAAAGGACCAGACTGACAAAATAGTAGCAAAARTCAGCTTCACATTCGTTCCTTTCTCACAGTCAAGCTGTATTTTTGTTCCCATCCCTGCTGGCATGTTCAGGTCATTAGGCCTCAGTAACAGATGCACATTTCTTGCCAAGTATCTCCCATTGCCAGGACTTGCACATCTCTTAGACAGCAATGCTGCTGGCTGTCACCTCCTCCTTTGCAACTSAACACACTGCTTCAATTTTGCCACTATGGCTGCACCATGAAAGGTCTTCCACTGTTGCTCAAGTGGTTCAAAAGCCAGCATGAAAACTCATTAATTCTTCATATGTCTGCATCTGCCCTCACCCTGGGATAAGAGTCCTAACCACACAGGGTATTAGCTAAATATGTGGAAAAAAGGGAAACCAGACACAGCCAGGGCTGGAAAGCCCCACTCTGCAGCCAAATCCAAAATGACAAAGAAAGCACACAGATTCAGGTGCTCACTAGCCTCATTTGAACAGTCTTTTGGTTTTCACCTGAACTGGAGAAGGATTAAGGTTTATCAAGAGGAAGTAGAGAAGGTGAGCATGACAAGGTATAGCTGGCCTGTACTGCCTTACCCAAACAACCTTGCTATCTTCTGCTTAGCATGACAAATGGAGTTTGCATTTTCCTTCTCAGGAGAGCTTGGTTGAGATTGTCTGTATTATTTGGTTAATCTGATAACAAAATGGGGAGCAGGACAGAGAGAAAAACTCAAATTTGTCAGTTATACCAGCTACAATCACCAATATGAGATGAACAGGCAAAAAAATACTCACTTTTTTGAGAACGCTGCCAGCAGGCTTAAAAGCTMTTTGGATAACAAACACAAGCAGAGATGAAATAAACAACTAGAAAAAGGAATATTGCAAGGTTACAACATGCTATAATAGCACCAAATGAAAATACACAAGTCTCTTGACCAGTCTGCACCAGTACTTAGCTGAATGCAAGTTTACATTCCAGATACAGGAAATTAAAATATATAAGCTACTCAATTCTTCCACCAATTCACTTATAGGTGATGAAAACAGTCTGGCTCTGATTTTGGAAAGGATGTGATTCTCAGGGTTTGAATTAGCAGATGTGTGGGCAACTGTGTTTGGTAAAAAATAAGGGAGTGTGTTCTGTGGAAAAGCAGGCTGTATTTTGCTTTAGTTGGAAACCTTTTAGCAAATATGCAGGATATAGCAAATAGAGGGGAGAAAGCACATTTACACACCCCAAAAGCAGCCTGACAAAGGTACTGATCATGTGAACATCTCCAAACGCTGAAGTGAGGAGCCCCAGGGACTGAAAACCAACAAGACATTAGACAATGGCCTGTAGTGAGTGAGCCAGCTTAAGGATTTGTGTTGGCTTGGTAGCCTGTCTCAACAAGGTTTTGTTCTGTGCTTGTTTCATTGCAATGTGTAGGAAGCCCAAAAAAACCCCAAAAACCACAAGCAAAAACATACCAAGAGGCCTGCATGGATGAACAAGGAGATCCTGACAAAACTCAGGCACAAAAGAAAGCGTGCAGAGGGTGGAGCAGGGGTGGATAATATGGAAGGAACAGAGATGCTGAGTGCGCAGAAACGCGGTTAAAAAAACCAAAATCCATCTGGATTTTGATCCATTCAAGGTTTTGATGGGATGCACCAATGAGTGCTGGGGGAGCTGGCAGATATCATTGCAAGGCCACTCTGGATAATCCTTGACGGATGATGGCAATTGTGAGCAGTGCCAGAGAGGCAGAGGAGAACAAACCCCTGTCTTCAACAAGAGAAAAAAAAGGAACAATGTTGGACACAAGTCAGCATTGTACCCTTGTGGCAAAAAAGGTTAAAGGCATCCTGAGCTGCACTAGGCAAAATAYTGCCTGCAGGCTGAGGGAGGTGATCCCTCCCCTCTCCTCAGCACTAATGAGGGGAACTTCTGGAGTTCTGGGCTCCCCCATACAATAAAAATATTCATCTAAAGGGGAGAGAGTGAAGGGCCACAAAGATGCTGAAGAGACTGGAGTATGTCTTCTGTGAGGAGAGGCTGAGAGAGCTGGGGCTGTCCTGCCTGGGGCAGAGGAGGCTCAGGTGGGATCAGTGTGTGGAAATACCTGCA
Source organism: Cardinalis cardinalis (assembly GCA_014549065.1). Classification (NCBI taxonomy): domain Eukaryota; kingdom Metazoa; phylum Chordata; class Aves; order Passeriformes; family Cardinalidae; genus Cardinalis; species Cardinalis cardinalis. Next base: position 647,964 of record JACDOX010000165.1, on the reverse strand, counting down.
GGGAGGGTGCAAAGAGGACAGAGCCAGGCTCTCTCCRGAGGAAATGGGCACACACAGGAGGCTCTGTCTGAAGATCAAGTAGGTGGCCTGGCTTGAGCAGGGGAGCAGAAGCAGATCACTTCCASAGGTCCCTTCCAAGCTCAACCACTCTGTGGGAAAATTATGAGTGGGTTTTGAAAGCTTACAGGCATAACAGCACTCTCCTTCAGGTCACTCAACCCAGGCTAAGTTTAATAGGACAATGTTGAAAGAACAGGAAGGCTAGGAAGAGAAAAATATTTCTTTCAGTCTTTTCTTTCTGTCAAGATAAACAATTATAAGCCAGTGTTGCACTTGCTGCCAGGTCTTAATTTTCTTCCAAGTTTGACTACACTCAGTGTAACACAGTGGAACACTCAGCAATCACAGCACCTCACTTCTGTCACATRAGCCATTGATGAGCCTGGGAAAAAAATCATCCCCAACAAAAACCAAGTCCAAACCAAAGCTCAACCACACACTGGAAAGGTTTATGCTGGTGAGCAGTCACCATAGATCAGTATGACTCCTTTGTATTTATCACTGAAAATCAAAGYGAGTAAAAACCATATGGCCGTGCCCACCAGACCCACAGCCTTCATCCAGACCATCAAATGACCACAAGTGCCTGTGGCTCCTGTATTGCTGTATGCTGAGTGTGGAAACCCAGGGCACTGGGAATATTTCTCTGTCTGCTCTGGGGTGCCCTGACCCCCAGGGCAGCACTGACTTTCACCCTCATCCATGGAGAAAGTTTCCCAGACTTCAAGATAGACTGGAATCCACAAAAGTGTGAAATAGATTATAGAGAGTAGTGTAGGTGTATCACTTGGTGAGAAATTGAGGTTTTGGGGTTTTTAGTATGTTGTGGATGGAAGCAAGATGGAGGGCACAGGGTGTTGTCGTGGGTTTGTTCTTCATGCTGCTTCTTCCTTCTTCTCCATGGGTTTGGGTGGCATTTTGTAATTGGGCAGAAAAGTCCCCACTGCAGCTCTTTGGGGTCAGTTATTGGGTTAAAAGGGAAAATAATCCAGGTGTCAGTTCTTCATTGGATAGTTTAGTCTTAAAAGACCTTGTACCAAGAGATTGTTGGCCATTTTGTGCCTTCTAATGAAAAGCTGCAGAACTCACAGGAGTGAGGCTGTTTTACTGATAAGAAATAATAAACACCTGAGTCTGAACATGACTTACTGTCTCAAGTGCCTTCAATCCAGACCCAGAGAAACCAACGACTGGTACCACCACAGTTGAAAGGTTTTGAAAGAATGGATGAGTGATCCATACCTGCCACCYCCTCCTGCAAGATGGGAGGGCAGCAATAACATGAGAAAAGAATGGAAGGCACAGAGGGTATCTAAGCACAAAGCTGGAACACCGTGGCCTTTCCATCCTCATGAGTTTTTTTGCTAGGTGGTACTTAATCACCAGGCAGGGCACTTGGAAGACAAAACACAAGAAAAACTTGTGTTTAAAGATATAGGACTTTAAAGGGACGTAGTGGAAAAGGCTGTTGGAATCTCTGGACACACAGGGGAATTACTTCAGCTGATAGTTTAAATTTAGGCTTGTTCAAAGCACGTAAAGAGGGAATTAGCCTATGAAGCATTAAGGTCACATCCTTAATCTTTGTTATGGAGTGATTTGCTTTTATCTGGAACAGGACATGGCACCTGTGAGTCAGATTCCAGCAGCTGAGTTAACTTGGACAATACTTTTGCTGTTGTGAGAGGAGCTCTCAGCGTAGGATTAGGATCATCCAGAARAGTAGCTCTCAGAAGAGCATGAGGGGGGAAAAAACCACAAATAAAACTTTCTCTGAMATTAGTGCAGCCATAGACGGTTTTGGTACTCAATCATGAATTCTAGTATTGGAAGACTTCCACTTGTGTCTTTGAGTGTTAGAGAGAAAATAACTTCTACAAACTCACAAGTTCATTCCTCTGCTCTGTCTTCCACTCATCTAAATATGAGTTGCATCAGACATTCAAAGCTTTCCAGAAGTGAAGTGCCTCAGGAAATACTCAGGATTATCACTGCCACAGGGGAGAATGAGCAAYTCCATTACAGCCCTGTTTGAGTGAGAAATTACATATTGCTGAAATACTACCATGAAGATGACTGATTTGCTAAGTCTTTTAAAACAGTTCAATAGAGTGTGGGTGGCTTTGTTTTCTAGTATAATGAAAGATGATTTTCTAGACTTTTTTCAATTACTTAACTTCTAGCTTAATACCAAAAATAAACCAAAAAACAACCCCAAAAAATGAAAAACAAGAAACAAAAACCAAACAGGCTTATTCTAAAGTTTAAGTATTTCTTCGTATGAGTGTTACATGTTAATATTTMAATTCTTCCAGCATGATTAAATAGCAAGCTCTCTACTTAATCCAAGCAGGGAAGGAGCAGAGATAAATGAGAACAGTGGTTGTATTACTGTTATTTCTTTTGAAGAGCAAATATTATTTAATACTTTTTAATAATAATTCAAATCAATGGGTATGCCTTTTATAGCATGTTTATATAATGTAAAATTCAACACTAATAGTGAATTAAGAAGTGTGTGTATACAGCTGTAAAATAAACAAAGGGAGATGTCAGAAGGATTCAATTCAATGCAAGAGAGACTACCCAGAAACCAGCAGTTTGCATAAGTGTTGAACAGAATACACCAAGCATATTTTTCCACAATCACTGAATTGTGCAACTATGCAACTATGTGCAAAAAAAAAAAATGAACCACCCTAGTGAAGAAATGTCCTTGGCAGCAGATGCCCATTAAAAGGAAAACATAAATTTCTTTATGAAATGCAACAGCAGACCATGCCAGAGCCACAGCTCAGAGAGATGCAAGAGCTCTCAAGGAGAAAAAGAAAGGCTTCTGCCATGGCTGGCTGAAAACATAAGGGGTAAATACTGCTCAGAACCTGCACATCAGAAGCAGAGAGGCAGGGAAAAAGCAGTGCTTGATGGCAGAGCAAATAAAAGAAACAGCTTTTTTTGGCACTGTAGAGTTTGGAAAGGAATGCTTAGAAACTGCAAGGGGTAGCATCAGTGCTCAGCTGTAAAGGAAACCAAATACAATTAGTTTTGACTGATGTTAATGTAAGATAAAAGTTTTTTAATTTTTTTTTTTCCTCAGTAGAAAGAACTAAGCAAAGYCTCAAGCGCCTGTTCAAGCTGAGAGACTAGAGTTGTTTCAGAAACACTGGCAAAATCCTTGTTCTGAACATTTTCAAGTAGCACATTCATGCAAAGAAGTGCTTTACTACAAGACAAAAGGTCGGCAGTCCTCCTAGAAGGAGCTGCAATATCTGAAGGCTGCATTATCATAAATAGCTAAATTCTGGGAAAAGATCAAAGGTGGATATCCTGAGCTTTTTCTATTGGTAAAGTGGTAACTCCTGAGCTTTTTCTATTGGTGGTTTGCAAGAGCCTGTGTCAGCTGCGCAGGCTATGGTGAGAGCTGACAATATTTCCACTTATTCCTCAGCTTGGCTGGAGAAACAGCCCCTGATTTCTGAGTCACTGCTCACGTCCTGCCCTGCTCCAGCACTTCCTCATTCACAGCAGAAGCTCCTTGCAGCAGCACGCTTGGATCTCAGCACGTGCAGAGGGGACGCAGGGAGATCCCACAGAGGTAAGCAAGAGATCAAGTTTTCTATACTGGATGAGAAAATGCTAAAATTGCAGTATTTGGGCCATGGGGTTTGGCYAAGGTCTTTTACACTTGCTTCAGATGATGTTTCCGTGGGTGAAAACGAAAAAGAAACCGTGTGGATTAGGCTTGGGGGTTTGTTTGTTTTTATTTCTTTGTCATAAGMAACAGTTTTCCAGAGAGGAAAACCTCCAGACTGAGGGGGTTCCCATTTGTGTAACTGCTCTCCCCTGTGCTGGCTCCCAGCTGGGGTGTGCTCAGACTGCAGAATGGAAAGTGAGGCCACCACTAAAACAAAAGGCATTTCCAACTAATTTTCTCACTGGGCACCACTTTGCCTTTATTTCTGCTCTTCTCTTTTTGCTTTTCCTTAGCCATGAAAGTGGCACACTGACAGAAGTGACTGAACAGGGAGTTTAGTGAAATTCAGAGGACAAACACTAGGCTGGAAACAACCAAATCACACTTGCTGCCTCAAAATGTCACCTGAGCAAGAGCAAAGGCTCAAGACATTCAGCAGCCCGGCAGAAAGGGAGCTCTGGGTGACTCCTCAGGTCCTGAATGGTCTCTGTTCACAAACTGGCAGAGAGTAACAGCAGCTAAAAAGGAAGGCAAGAGGTCCCAGGGTGCAGGCTGCAGGTAGTGAAGAAGTCAAGTGTAAGAGTGACAAGACTAGAAAGAGGGCAAACAGCTGCACAGGAGGGTGTTCCCAAACTGAGTCACTGAGGTTTCTATTACAAGTGGTGGTGGAGTTTGGGAAAAAAATAAAATAAAAATAACCAAATTCTGTTGCACAAATAAGCTCCAGAGAAACCTGGCGCCTTGACTTTGACAGATTTATATTAGATTAATTAAAAAACAAACTGCAAAATCTACAGAGCAATAGAAGTGCAAGCCAATCCCTATAACAAGGCTTTTAAAACAAGTTTCCTGTCTTAAAATCTAATTTTATTCTTGGTAGCACCTTGCTGCCTTTAGAGGGGACTGTACCCACCAAATGAAGGCAGGGACAGAAGAAGGTAGGAGAARGACACCTGGGAGAAGTACAGAGCAACAGATGCCACAAAGATCAATTTCTCACACCTCCTCCATGTGAACCCCTCAAGAGCCAGCTCATGCTAGATAATCTTGCCTTTTTGAAAGCTAAATAGAAATGTTTCACCAGTTGACTAAAAGTGAATCCTGAGGAAGAAGTGAAATGACAGAGCTATAGATTTCAGTTCTCATTAAATCAAAAAACTTGCCATTTTTTGGAGTTTATCTTGGTAACACAAGKGTAAGTAGTGCAAGGGTGGAAATCAGGAGAGATTTTTCATTCCAGAGAAAGTATTTATCTATTTCTGGAAAGGGAAAGGAGATGACAGGAATCCTAGTGCTCTTCTCGTAATACAGACCAGGTTATTGGAATATTTGGCAAGATTAGTATTACAAAAAAAATTCTGTTAAGCTTTCCCCAGTTGGGAAAGCCCTAAAAAAAGATTGCATGGGTATATATTACACTCAGGAGACTGATCTTTTGGTAGAAAAGTCACCAGTTCTGCACATTTTATCTCCAGAAAAGACACTCAGTGGTTGGTGGGAGGTGAGGGATGGGTGGGAGAAGAACATTTTACTCTGCAAAAGAAAAAACATATATATTCTTTAAGGAAAAAAGAAAAGAAGCCAATACACAGGTGCAGTCAATTCTTTAGGGGGCTTCTTGGATTTTCCCACCTTATCRCTTATCTACAGTTTTCTTGGATTTTCCCACCTTATCRCTTATCTACAGTTTTCTGCTGACATAAAACAGAGACCTGGTGGAGCAGATCCAGAAGAAGTTCACAAAACCAGTCAGTGCTGGAGCAGCTCTCTGAACACAGACAGAGAGAGCTGAGGTTGTTCAGCCTGGAGAGGGCTCTGTGGAGATCTCAGAGGGGCCTTTCAGGGCCTGCTAAAAAGAGACTTTTTACCAAGGCCTGTAGTGACAGGACAAAGGACAATAATTTTAAACTGAAAAAGGGTAGATGCAGGTTGCACATAAGGAAAAAATTCTTTACTGTCAGAGTGGTGTGGGACTAAAATGGGTTTCCCAGAGAAGTTGTGGATGCCCCATCCTTGGAAGCATCCAGGTCAGATTGGATGTGTCTCTGGTGTAATAGATGATGTCCTTGCCCATGGCAGGGGAGGTTGGAACAAGATGTTTTTTCAGGGTCACTTCCAAATCATTCCATGATGAGTACTTAGAATCCTTTGAAAGAGTTTAGCTGGTTTGTCTTTCACACCCTTCTCACTTTCCTTTTCTGAACTGTGTTACAGCCTTCCCTCCCTCTCAGGACAAAGCAACTGCCTCCAATGGAAGCTGAGCATCCCTGAGCAGCCACCAAAGGTGTCAGTCCAGGAGCTGGGACATGTCCATGACTGAGCTTTGGTTCAACAACAGGTGAGAGAAATAAGGGAGGAGAGAAAAATGCATATAAACTGTCCTCTGAGCAATGAGATACTTTTCTGCTACATTAAAAAGTCCATTAAATACACACACACACTTGATCATACCTCAGTGAGGGAGTCTCATTGAGCACTGATAATTTTCAGGGGCATTTGGGGATGTGTATACATTGTGARGGTACCTGCTGTCATATTTTTCAAAGCAGCCTGAGCCTCAGAGAGTTCCATTCATTGATTTCAGGTCACATCTGCTCAYATGTTTTTAAAACAGCGCCTCAATACCTTGAGGCAAATCCTCACCCCAGAGCAAGGTGTGGTGCAGAGGTGTCTGTGCTAACAGGAACTGGAGAGGTGCTGGAGCATTGCATGGACATGAACTCCACGTGCTGAAGGGCAGTTGTTAATTGCATCACTCCAATACTCAAAGTTTCACTCCAAATTCAGTTCTGTTCTATACAGAAAGAACACTGGTGAGTGGTGTAATCCAGCTTTTGCTTGGTGTAGTTGAAGAATGCAACTTTATTAGAGAATGGGAGGGATGAAGAAAAAAGGTGAATTATTGATCTAGATAACTATTATGGGTTATAATCTATAGGGTTCTAATTTTTAAAATTATTTCCACAACTTAGTTTTGCAGGTATTTTCCTCTCGCACCACTTTATGCATATGTTACAATGCCATTTTCCATATTATTTTATTCCACTTACAATTTCCTTGCAAGGCTGCTGAAAAGAGCACATTMAATGAGATTAAGGAGACTGCTGCTTGCTTGATTTTTTTTTTTGGCCTCCCATCAGTTTATGAATATAGATAATTAGTAGTACAGTCCAAACACATTTCTCAACTAAGTGCATTTAAGTGTAATCTCCAACTCTGGCTTCTCTTCTAACATTTGAGCACCCCATGTTCTACATTGGCATGTGCTTAATTCTGAACCAGATTTTTTTTGTGAAAGCAAAATTGCTTTCAGATCCTTTATCAATAATCTTGCCAGGCCAATGATTGATGTCACCACAGAGAGAGATCAGAGTCAGAGCCAAGCAGATCCTTCCCATTGTATCTCCAGAGAGGACTGATTTATTTTATTGACATCAGGAAAGGGAAGAGCATACACAACTCCATATACTACACCTCTTGGAGGCAGACCAGCTTAAACTTGGTTGTTCTTCTTACTCAAATGCAATGTATTATCCAGAGGATGACATTTTCTTTAAACAGCAGTAGCAATGATAAAGGGAGAAAAGGAGATACCCAGAAGCATTTGAGAAACCCACAAGGTGAGAAGAAATGGAGACAGGAGTGTCACCACTTTTCCAGCTCTACCACAGATCCAGCAAGGGCCATTCCATGGTTAATTCACTCCCATACACTCCTCACTCAGTCACCCAGTGATGCTTCAGAAGACTCAGGCTGCAAGCCAAGTTTTCTGGCAGCACTATGGGCAGCGCTACACTTACACTTCACAGAGCTTTTTGAAAGCAAASCATGACCCTGTATGAATCTAAAGGCCCATAGTGATAGGATCTATAGAACAGAATCTATCAGAGCTTCAGCTGTCTTCTATAACAAATTCAATATTCTTTTACAGAATTATTTTTTTSATTAAGATGAGGAAGGATTTTTTCTCGACAAGAAATTCTGCAATGACACATGAGGATGGGAGTGAAAGCTCCCTGGGGTCCCCATGTTGTGTTGCATCCCTTGTACTTTTAAAATCCTCTGCTGGGAAAGGGAGCAGGGGCATGGAATTAAAAGCTTTAGGGCTGAAAGGTTTTCCTGGAAAGGTCCCCTCTACAGGACAGCTATGSCAAGCCAGAGAGTCAGGGGTCAGAATTTATTTCATTTCACCCCTAGGACCCATGCAAGTCCCTGTGCTGTAACACATTTTACTACCTCCTCCCCCATTTCTTTACTCAGCACAGAGGAATGAAGCAGAAAAAGTGTGTTGATTTGTACTAGAGTGTTGTCATCCATCCAGTAAGTGTACCCTGGGGAAGMCTAATTCCATAAACATTGCTTGGGCCCACACTTGGGATCTGTTAAAGCCAAGGAAAGCAGCAGTGCCTTGCTGAGGACAAACTCCTTTTATTATACCAGGATAGAGCTGCATGAGTACCTGGATGAAACCTTCAGAGCCTCAAACCAAAAAGCAAAACACCTAATTAAAGAGCTAGCAGGGTTGTATGGCAAGCCTGCCTAGGGGATCTTTGAATTTCCTCATGGGAAACTTCTGTCCTCAAAGATTATCCTCCACACAGTTCATTTCACCTTTTRAGAACCTCACTGTGGCTACAATTTTCATGGTGGTCATGGAAAGAAACTATTTTATTACAGGTGTTTTCCAAAAACTGCTTTCAGTGAAGCTGAACAACTGAATTCAGATGCAGAGTGACCTGCAGGAGCTGATCCCAGTCAGTGCAGATTTGCTGGCTTGACGTGTGTGGCAAAGTGTCCCTGCCTCAGCCACAGATGTGCTCCACACCTCAGAAGGGAGAGGATCTAACTTAGGATAGCCKTGCTTAAAATACAGTTCTATTAGCTTGGCTCCTATTTTCTCCTACTCTTCWGTGTTGAGAGATGCATGAACAAGTTCTCACTCAGAAATAGCCCTCATGCCAAGGGTTATCTCCAAGGGCAAATGGAAACTTTAGCTCCAGTGTGCCTTACATTTGCAAGCCATAAAATGCAGGGATTTGGGGATGAAGCAGCTGTAAGAGACAGAGCTCAGGGAGGTAGCACAAATCATGGCAAGGCCACCACTGACTCCCTGCCAGCAAGGTGTGGATCAGAGACACCCCATGTCTAGCCCTGGTTAGGCCAGGGCAGGTATTTCCTCTTGGATCAGACACCCCATGTCTTGCTCTGGTTAGGCCAGGGCAGGTATTTCCTCTTGGGTGGCTCCTGAACAGGGGCTCTAAGGCCCAGACATTTTGCCATCTCTGAAAAACTGTACAGAAATAGGATTAGCTTCAATTTCTGAAACCTGTGTTATGTTTCAGAGCTGCTCTGAAGTGTTCACTGTCCTTCAGCTGCCAGTTCAATCTCTCAAATGATGGTTTACAGCTTGAGTGATTATAAAAAGGCCAACATGTAACACTCTTAGTTCAGTCCTCTAAGTAAACAGTCCTGGAAACACCGAGGTCAGCTTTGATTTCCTCACAGTCTGGGGGAATTCAAAGAGACAAACTTAACAAGGCTCTTCAAATCCCATCTGGTAGCAGGACAGGAATGTAAGAGCTCTGAACCACAAATATGGGATCAGCATGTTAACATCTAGAGAAGATTTCTGTGAGTGCTCTGAGGAAGTGCTTCAAAACTAGGTCATATAAACTTTGTATACCTGGAGTGCTTCCTACAAATCATTTCTCCCTTGGGTTGAACCCAGAAGCTATTACTTTAACAGATGGCAGTTAAAGCACAAGACAAATCACACCAAATAACTACTAGTTAACTTTCCACAAATGTGTCAGCAAGGGGAGGGGAAAAAAACCCAACTTGTTCCATTATATATTCTCACAAATGGACATTTGTGTCTGCAGAAATGGCAGCTGTAGTGTTTAATGTTTAATGCCATTCCATTGTGCTCTAAAGATCCAAACACAGTTCTTTGTTTGCCTGCATTATAATGAGGCCTCCAGATGTTTGGCAGCAGCCTGTAAAATATGCACAATGCCATAGCTAATCAATTAGCACTTGGTACTTTCCCATCTGAGGACAGCACATCCTTTTCCTTCGAGAGTTGGGGATGCAGTAGGTTGTGCAGAAGTCCCACCCAACACTCCTCCCCACTGCCCCAGCTGAAGTTATGAGATGCAGTTTGGGTAGAAGTAGGTCATTGCCACATTCCTATCAAGGATCAATCAAGTTGCCATTGAAKGCATCAACTCTTTTTACCAATAAGCAAAGACAATTTGGAGTCCTGCCTTTCCAAATCAAAGCTGCTGTGCGGTTTTCACCTCAAGTTYAGTCATTTCTAAAGGCCCAAGTCTGGCCATCTCTTACCACAAATASTCAGAACTCAAGCTTTGGGCTCATCGAGAAAATGGGGTTTCATGAAAAGCTGATAGCAAGAGAGGATGTGAATTCAGACAGTCCAGCTGTGGAAAACATCAGGGAAAACATCTCTTCCCACCCRTAGGAAGACCCACTCATCTGTTGCTACATCTGTCTATAATAATAGTTGCTACATCTGTCTAGCACATTGCAATGACAAAACTCCTCCAGGCTACAGCTTTGTTAGACATCTCCCAGAAGTGCCTGCTTCCCCAGAATCTGATGGCAAGGCAGAAAAATCWGTTGTTTACTTTGGTAGCAACAGCTGTGCATTGAATAATATTGTGTTTTATGAGAGTTTGACTCTCATACGCTTTCAGTGYATTGGAAACACACTGAAAAGTAATTTAAGACGTGCAAAAAAGGAGATCCTTTCCATCCAAACAAAATATCCACAACATACTACAAGATGCCAAAAGAGCCCAGCCAKACATGGTCCTGCCTCTATTCTGCATGTGGATAAATAATAAAGTATTTGGCCTATGATTTTAAACAGTTTGTGCAAGAACAGAATAAAGGAAGGTAGTCCTTTCTAAGGAAAGTGTAGCAGGCATTCTTAACGAGAGAAACCCAGATATAAACAATGATCTCACATATATCTCATTCTATGTACAAAAAAAGTGTAGAATGTGAAGTGAATGTGAAGGAACACAGTTCCTTCAGCTGATACTTTACACATCTTGCTTTCCCAGAGAACAGGGCTRTCCACTGGTGTTTACAGTTCTCACTGAGAATGATAGGGAGAAAGCTGARATCCTGTCTCTGATTTAGGTCCATTTCCACCTTAGGAGATCACTAAAGCAGAGAATATCRGAGGAGCTTGAAAGTAACCAGTTTAAAAGTTATAACAGCTTGGATGCTCAATGTTTTTGTCATGACTCTAGGAAATGTGAGCAGAGAAACTTTTGAGAAGGCTGGCCCTGACACTACACAGCCATAACCTCCTGCTCAGCTGTGGATGGCCTCATGAATGACACTGCTTCTCTGGTATTCCAGGAGAAGATATCCAAGGATTCAGAGTTCTTAGGTGATATTAGAGATTTCCACTCACACAGCCCCTGGATTTTTGACATRGCTAGAACAACCAGTGCATCTTTCTGCCCTTTATGCTCCAAGGCACATCATGCACCTGACTAGAAATTAGCTGCCACATAATACAAGTATTTAACAGTGTTTCCAAAATCACTGGCACAGACATAACCACTGTAGTGCTCCAACCCATTTTGCCTGGATTTCCAAAGAACAGTTGTTATCTAGGTGATGCAAAACCTCATGACTTGTGCAAAACTCCAGCCAAGAGGTCAGAGGGTTCCAAAGCAGATGTGCCACAGGCTACTGTGGCAGAGGAGATTTGTGTGTGTGGCACTGGAACAGCCCCATTGCAGCTCCCCAGAGATACCAGATCACAACTGTAGAGCTACAACCTGTTCCTGCCATTGCAGAGGCAGGTACTGGATCATCCTAGGGGAAAAAACATCTGGTGTGAGATAGCATCAGAAGATATTTCACAGGGTGTTGATCAGTGGAAAGAGCACGAGTTCAAGGGAAGTAAGGATGAGTGTTGGGAGCAGGAGATGTCACACAAGCAGTGCCTCAGGCAGAGCACTGTCAAGACCTCTGAAGGTAAATGTTGCTGTCTTAGAAAGGAAAGGGCTCAGTCATTTGGGGGAAGGCAAGTCCTAAAGACCCAGCTGTGGGGCAGTGCAATGCTCTGCTGAATTTTCAAGCCTTAGGTGGGTCGTGCATTTCACACCCTCAACTTCCACTTCAGGGCTAGTTGAAAATAGACTGCAAAACAAAGTTCACCTAAAACTTTCACAGGGGGATTTCCTACATTGAAAGTGTRGAACCACAAAGAGGTCGGGCAGATCTTTCACAGCATGAAACCTTGTGGTTCTGCACAAACTGCTGCTCTTTCTTTTCAAGTCATTGCTTACCAACATGCTCCAAACAGCATAAGCATCTAAAATTAGAGGTGCTGTTTGGCATCTCTGATGCTGAGAAAGATTTTATTTGGTGCACTCTAGACTGTAAAAAAGACAAGACAGCAGCAACCCTGCTGTAGATGCAGCTGCCTGCATAGCCAGCAAGTTTCCTTTAGAAAACAATCTCACACAGCTGATCCAGTGACTCACTGCTAAGGTAATTTGTTTGGGCCCAGGGCCATATCTAAAGGGACCTCCTGCACAGCCCACAGGATGACCCCATGGCCCCCCAGGATGACCCTACCACCCACTACCAAGTGACCACCAGATGCTATTGCAACACAAAACATCTGGGCAGAATTTATTAGCCTGATACCATCTGGTTGATTTTGGATATTCATTCTCCAGCCTACTTTCAGCTGTGTCCTACTTTCAGGACTGTCTGGTACTAAACATACTGGTGAGAGGGTTATTTGGCTACAACCAAAATAAGCATCCTCTGAAGCAGTGAGGCAGCTCATTACCAGAGCTCCTTTCTCACTGAACCACTTCACCTTAGAAGAGCAAACTAAAAACTTTTTTAGAAGTCCGTAACTTTTAGGATTATATCCTCCCCTAGTTCTTGGAAGCTATAATAAATTTACATATTGGGTTGAGATCTTCAGTTGTTAAGYTCATGGACTCGTTTAACTTTTCCCACTCTATCCCAACTCAAAGATCAGCACCAGCCAATTGCACAAAGATGTAATTAAGAGTTCACAACCTGGTTTCTTAAGAAGAGTAAGGTTTGTGGGATAAAGCAAAACACCTGCTTAATTCCTCCCTCTTCCCCCCAACATCCCTTGTAGCCCTTTGACAAATCTTGCAAAAATAAAAAAAAAAWTTTAAAAACTCCAGAGATTCTCTTCTCAAGGCAAGAGAAAAGACAAAACTAAGACAGTTCTGTAAAGTTAGCTCTTGAGTCCAGGGAATTTGTGTTAGAGGGCAAAAACATTAACRTCAGGAGACATCAGAGAACCCATACCAGAATTCATCTGCCCTTTCTGTGCACTTTTCTCACAGCACTTATGGAACAACTGTTTGYCTTCCCTCAACACAGTCTATCAGAGAATGCAACATCCAATGCAAAACATTTCTAACTCAACTGCTGCTATCTCCCAGTTCTAAATTCATCCTTTGTAAAACCATCTGTAATGCTGCTGTAGCTAGATTTTCTATTCTCTCTCCTAGTTCTCCCTGATAAGGGCTTGCAAGGCTGCCAGGGCTGATTTGCAATAGGAAAGGGAAGACACAGAAAGAAATTGCAATAAGAAAGGTGACAGCACAAGAAATTGTGGCTTCCATCTTACACTGTTCCTTTGCTTTCTCCTGGGGGAAGAGACCTCTTACTGTCCACTGAGGGAAAGGGGARAGCTGGGATGGGAGGAGCTGGTTTGGATTTTTAGAACCAGAGCTGTTGGTCATCTTCCAATTCTAGAACAGCAACACTTCAACTAAGTGTGGCTTTAATTTAAAAGATCAGTCACCAAAAAAAAAAAATCCTGCTGAAGTCCTACAGTCTCCGACAGGAAAACCAAGGCACTGAACCACCACAGAAAAAGGAAAAGTAACACAGAGCCCTTTCCCACCAAGACACATGCACAGATAACAATAATGRAACAAATTTCAGCTGGTCCCCACATAGACCTAAAGGAGAGAGCAGGTAACATGAAAATGAATTTACATGCACACAGCCATGGGAAGAACAGGACAGTGTTGTCAGAAAAGGATAGGAGGGGAGATGCCACCTCATTCTCATGCCATGGTGCTGAGCAGAAACACGTGAGTAGGAAGCAAACACAAGTGATCTTTCAGAGAGGTTCAAAAGAAAGGAGGAGTTCCTTGCTTTGCTTCCAAATCCCAAGCCTTTTACTTTGAAAAGCAGCCAGCACCTCCCTGTGTGGCTGTGCTTACAGTCAGGGGTAAAAAAATGCTATTAATGCTATTGCACTAATAACAGAAATTGCTGTTTTGCTGGTGRGACAAGAATGAGACAAGATCTGATCATGCTTACACAATGCTTGAGAGATGGGTGCTCCAGATAGAAAATCATTTGGCTGAACTAAATCTGAACCAGGCATTAAAAAGATCTGAAAGCTTTAAGAACATTGAGGAAACATTCCAGAGCATGGAGCCTGCAGGAAGTGCTTATGATCCCCACTCTTCCTTCTCCTATTTACACAAATTGACTGTTACAGACATTTTCTTCAGACAAAAAAAAATACACCCACCTCAACTATGAAGCCAAAAGTCTACAGTCCTTCAGCACCTGGGCAAAATATCTCTGTATGACTGTTCTGCACTTGGAACAATTATTTGCAGATTAGCAAAAGAAGCATRAAGTGCTTACAAGCATTTTTAAGGGCCTGTGCTTAGGATCCTGTTCATATCTCTGAGAAACAGAAGTTAATTGGACATTAATATTACCATGGTTGTAACACAGCCATACAACTGGAAGCTTTCTGCTCCAACCCCAGAGCAGCTAGGTTTAAAAGACTGTGTAGGCCTCAGCTTCACAAATATTTTCAAAAAGCAGGGGTTGGGAAAGCAATTCCATGGGGAAGATGGGGTCAGGTTTAAGCCTGCAATATTTGGCAACTCTCAGTCTTATTTTTGTCCCTGGTTCAAGAGCCCTTGAACCACTAGGAGTCCATCTTTTTACTAGTACAAAATATTCCATTAATACTTTGTGCTTTACAATGGGCATCTATGGAAAAAGCCAAGCTGGGCTCCCGGAGAAGGGAACAGCTTTTCCATTTCTTAATTATTTACACATCTGGTTTTTTCCTTGCATAAAAAAGGTGCCACTAGAACGTGCAGAAGTATCAGAGATAATTCAGCAGCACGCCAGAGGTACTAGGTACATGCTATGAATCACTTGGGAAAAGTTCTTCTATAAACAGCTCCTCTCTCCTTGAAAAGTTCTCACAAACTGCAGCTGCAGGTCTGTTCACAAGAACTGTGAGAAAACAAACCTCAAATAAAACCCAGACACCTTCACTTTTWCTTTAAGAGAGCAATGCTCCTTGAGAGACCAGCTCAGGCAGAGACCAGCTGCTTTTGGTTCCTAAGCTCTGACATCACTGAGCTAATTATTATCATTGATTGGCCCCAGGATTTGTTCCAGGTCTATAAAATCCTTATGATGAACAATTGCTCATAAACATGTTCAAACAACTGCATTTAGTAGCTGAAAACCACTGGCTGTGACTCAGGTGGTTCTGTTGCTCAGAGGAGCTGCTGTCAGGGTTCATCTTCCAGGTGTACAAACCTTCAGCAAGGGACTCTGTCACCTCAGTCCCCATAAAGGGAACATCACCCTCCAGGGAAGAGCCAAGGAAAGTTACACCTGCCTTGATTAATTTCAGTTTCTTTCTGTCCTCCCACCCTGGCACCCTGAACTTCCATTTTCAGACCCACCATTCACAGCATTGCATCCAGTGCATAGGCTGCTAATTAGCCTCATTTACCTGTAAGGCTCATCAATTTGTTGGTCCAAGTTTCTTCTTCTTCTTATCTGATAGAAAATATAATTACAATTATTTTGGCATTACAAGTCAGGGATGAGATATGTTGTCCTAACAGGTCTGATAGAGGAAAACAATAAATTGACTGCTGAGGCTTGGTGGGATTGTTCTATGTATCACTAACAACCATATCTTGTAGAAAAAACCTCTTTTTGAGATATTATAAAATAAAAATAGCTAAGGGAAGAGAAGAATCACAATAAGGAAAAGAAACTGGTAATCCTGGAGCTTCTTGCTAGCAAAAATAAACATCTGTATGTCAGGATTTTCCCTGCTCTCACAATATTGAGCTGCAAAGTCATTTTGGAGAATAGAAATTCTCTGGCATTTGTGTGTTACACTTCCTCCTATATAAGGCATCAAAAAAAAGTAATAAAGGCATTTTATTGACTATTCCGTCAGCTCAAAGCAGTCTCTTGAGCCTGAAATAGTTTCTCTTCTGCTTCCTAAGAAATTCCCCCAGAATTTCCCTTTCTCCCTCTCCCTTTTGATTAGGCTATATCCAATACCTGGATACAAAACTTCCAAGGGAGGGAGTTTTCCTCTTTCCTTCCTTGGGCTGATAACATTTACCAAAGGAGTTTTATAATCCTGGCTCTGTGTGAAAGATAGCTGCAGACTGGACAGGAAAAAAAACCCCACACTTTTAAAATGGATCATTTTGGAGCTTTACAATCTTAACAGCTCAATACTGTTCATAGGATGGTCTGGGTTTTAGGGGATCTTTAAGATCATCTCATTCCAACCCCTCTCCATGGGCAGGAACATCTTCCACTAGACTGGGTTGCTCAGAGCCTCATCCATCCTAGCCTTGGGCTCTTACTTGGTTTTCAGTAACTCAATTATTATCAAGTTACAGCCTCTCTGATTTTTCCTTGCCCTTTCCATCATTTCAGGCAGCAATTTCCTCTTGACTCTGTTTTTCCAAGAAGCCTGAACCAGCCTTGTACACATCTAGCTGTGCAGGTACCTTGTCCTTCTCTGGGAGCTTACTAACAAAGGAAGAGCTCAAATAATTCTGTGATTTCCATGCAAGCAGAGGAGCTCAGCCCATTGAATATTGGAGCTGCAAACTATTAGCAGAAATTTAAACTAAGTGGAGATATTTCAGTGCAGGGAGGTTTCTGCAAGTAACAGACTAACAACAGGATTAGGCTTCCATCCTCATTTTTAACAAGATAGAATTATTTCACATAGGGAATCTCTAATCCAGGTGGCACAAAGCCCTTTCAGGCAGGTGGTAACTACAATGGGAGGGAAAGGCCATGAGAAAGAGCAAGGAGAAATACCTGCCAACCACACCCATACTGTGCAAGAACCTCCCACATACTTCAATCCATTTTGGTCCTTCTTGCCTGTATCTGTCTTATGAGGAGGTGTATTCAGGAATTCCTACCATTTGACATAATTAATACATGATTCACGTGCGGAAGGCCAGAGGAAGGGTAGTGAGGCATTTTTATTTCACCCATCTTCTCTCCTATTCCAGTAGGTTTCTCCCCAGTTTCTATCTAGCAAGAACCTCACACACATCCAGTCAGTAAGAAGGCTAAATGATCATTTCAGAGATTATGGCACCTTGTACAGAAGTTGAGTTCTCTGCTCTAAAGTGATGCTAGTAATCCAGACTGGATCACCACTCTTCAAAACCACGTCTTATTTTTGCATCTCCAGATCATCCACTTTAGAACTATTAGTAGTGCTCAGTGTTGTATCAATCCAAACATTTTCACTGATATCAGTTAAATTAAAAATGCTTCCAAGACTCTTTACATAATTTAATTGAAGGATCAGCTTAGCTGCTTGGTTGTTGAGTACTCCAGAGTCAGGCAATATCACTGATTTAAGGCTTAGTTTGAGCAGGTGCCAGAGGAAAAAAAGACCCCAATGAAAGAAAAAAAATTAAATCCTTATTTCCATGTTAACATTCTAACCTTCAATACCTCTGTAGGTTAACACTAAAATAAATCATTATACAGAAAGGCTAGAAGCAGATGTTCAGGCAGGAATTGCCTCCAAAATAAGAAAAAATACATAATATAGATTCAGCTGAATGAATCCTTGTCTCTTTCTGCATTGTCACTTGGGAGCTACTTCTTTAAGGCTACAGTTTCCTAAAAGGTAAAGCCTCACACACCTGTGCCTTTTTCACATAACTGTAATCTCTTGAAAGAAGAGATCTTTATTCTTGAGAAGAATAATTTATTCACCAAAAGAGGAAAAAAGAAATTTTGTTGGAACTGGAAGATAAAGAGCAGTGGAAACTCTCAGAAAGGCAAAAAGGAATTGAGAAAAAGAAGAACTTTTGTGGGAGCTGTCAGAAGGACTTTACAAAAAGGAACCATGGTTTTTTTTGTCTCATTCCAGAAGCTTCATCAAAGGGCATGATACCACCACAGACCACCAGTCACAAGGAATAAACCTCACCCATGAGCACAAGGGTCAAGGAGGGGATACACACACATATATATATACATATATATATACATACACACACACAGACACTTATACTGCTTAGGCTGTGCTTCCTGAGATGTCACAGTGTCAGATCTGCAGAACTCAGTCCCAGGAGGGTTTAGGACACACAAGACAGGGATAGGTGGGGCTGGGAACACTTGCTAGGCATTTAGAGGGAAAAAATCCCTCCCTATGCCAAGAGCCTTTGCAACAGGAAGAAAGCACATGGAAGGCACTGCCCTGCCAGGCAGCAGCAGCATTCTCCTGAAAAGCTAAATGCTCAAAAGTTACCTCAAAAAAGTTTAATAATCTTAAAAGTTATTTTAAGAATAAAGCATGTCTTAAGAGAATGGGATGAGGGCCCTCTACTGAAAATTACAGACAGATGTCATGCCAAACTGCCCAACACTGACCCCAAATGTTGGGATCTTTAGCTTGTCAGAGTGATCCCAAGAAAAGTTGGGAAGTCTCTTTTCCCAGCTGGGTGCTTGAAGAAGGAGTCAGGGCTCTTTATTTCTCAGTCTCAAGGTTGTTTATTGTATCTTATCTATAAAAAATTTTCTCCTGCCCTGCCGAGGTCCGTCCAGCAGGACAGTCCAGGCACTCTGCCTGCCCCCAGGGTGGTGTTATCTTTTTATACTAAAAACTACATGTACAATGTTTACAATTACTTCCCAATACCATCACCTATGTTAGACAGTGAGCTTCCACTCTAAACCAATCTAAAAGTGCCAACATCACAGCAGAAGATGGAGGCCAAGAAGAAGAAGGAGAAAGGCTGGACATGCCCAGTTCCCTCCATCTTGCCTCCTGAATCCCCATTCCAGAAACCCCAAAATCCACTTTTCTACCCTGTGATACCTTCACTATTATTCTACCTAAACTGTTGTGGCTTGCTGGTCTTGATATAAGATTTGTAATTTGCTCCACAGGTCATAATCAAACCCACAGGTGTTTTGGGCTCTGTGCCAGGGTCTCTGAGCCCCTGGCAGGGGTCTTGGCCACCCTGAACAGCCAGAGGGATGTTCTGGGTTCCTACACCCAAAGGCAGCAGAGACACAACATCCCTCTGGAATGAGCACAGAATTCCTCCTCATTCTTGGATTTGCCTTCACACAAGGCAATCGAGCAGATGGCAGACACAACATTTCTCAGAAATAACAGCTGGAAATATGGATGCCATGGATCTTGACTGTCTGAGAATTCAATCAGACCAGACTTAACATGAAACCACCAAATAGCCACAAGACTGTAGACCTTCATTTGCTCAGGGTTGAATTCTGTTCACTTGCATACCAAGAGCGTGCTTCCTTCCCCCTGAAACTTGAAACGAAACGTGCCACTTTTAGCATCAGTCCCCTGAGCCATCACACTCTTCCCATTTTACAAAGCCACAGACTACTTCAGCTTAGTCTGAGAGCTATTTAGAATGGCTGTTCTGAAATCAAGAACACAGCCTAGTTTCCCAAGGCTTCCAGTCTGCTAAGTGTGAGAGGTCACATACAGTCTGTTTTTTGCCAGACACCTCTAGAGTTTTGCTGTTTTCCTTCAGACCCTTAGAAAGATGTTTATTTATGTTCAAATTCTGGAAATTGATCCATCATAAACTGAAATCCTTGTTTTCCCTACACACTTATTTCCATGCACAGAGATAAATTCCTCTTTACCAAAGCTGTTTATTTAAAAGCCAGGGAGGCTCCAGGTTCCTGCTGCAGGACCTGTATGTGGTACAGTGGAGCAAACAAGGGGCAACAGGGATGGGAAAGTGTCTGGAGCACAAGTCTGGTGAGGAGCAGATGAGGATGTTCAGCCTGAAGAACAGAAGGCTCAGGAAAAGCCTTATCACTCTCTCCAATTATTTGAATCAGGCTGTAGCCAGGTGGGGGTCAGCCTCTTCCCCCAGACAAGTGACAGGACCAGAAGTGGCTCAAGTTGCACCAGGGGAGGTTTAGATTAGATATCAGGAAAAAAATTTAAGGGTTGTACAGCACTGGAACAGGCTGCTCAGGGAAATGATGGAGTCACTATCTGTGGAAGTGGTCAGAAAATGTGTAGAGGTGGCACTTGAGGGCATGGTTTAGTGGTGAACGCAGCAGTGGTGCTGGGTTGACAGTTGGACTTGATGATCTTAAAGGACTTTTCCAGCTTTAATGATTCTTTGATTCTACAGCTTTCCACCAGGAGCAAACCACGCATCATCACTCATTCATTCATTGTTCCCAGAAGGAAAATCTTTTCAGATCAGAAATGCCTTTGCCAACCTTTCAGTCCCCAGAGCCTGTTTGTGGCCCACAACAAGCCTTAAACAGGCAATGGGAAATTCCAGGAGCATGGGGAAACACAGGAAAGCCCAAAGGCAGCACCCCACCCACCACCTCCACAGCTGGGCTGGTGTGACTGCAGCACAGAGTGCACAGAACCCCAGTGCTCAGCAGATGAGGGAAATTCAGAGAATTACAACTGCACAAAGTTTGCTAAAACAAACCAACCTGAAAACCAGGCCAGGCACCCACAGCAGGGCACCTGAAGATAAGGATCCCAACCCAAGACCCAGCTGTCACCACAGCACACTTTGCAGCCTGAAGCCCCAGGCAGTCCCCCAAGGAAGCAGAGGACATCCCTTCCTTCCCACTGCCTTGAGCCACAAGGGTGGCTACAGAAACACTTGCTGCCACCACTCACAAACTTCCAGAAGATTGCTTTCAAATTAGGACAATTTCAAAACCTAGAATCCTTGAAGAGGAAGCCACTGTTGGTTTTGACTATGTATCAGCATGTATCCCTCTCCAAGATGTCTTAAATCTCTCTCCTTGAACTAATTACAGGACAGGCCTGTAAATGATGCCTCATGCTGTTTATAGGCTGCTTTCAGATGAGACCAGAAGTAATTACCCAGTTTCGGTACAGGCTGTTGCATCATAAAACTTTCTCTAAGAAACCAGACCGTAATTTCCACTTGCAAACTCACTCATTAGCTTTCTATTAACTAATGGCTTTTACCTAAATGTGATAGGACTGTTACTGTGGTTCCATGAGAGGAGAGCATTTAAAGAAATGACAGAAAACTGCCTTGATGTGGGTAAGGATTAGCAAGGCGGCATTTTTCAGCTCAGGGTACACTCAGGATTTCACAAAGTCTTGGAGAAAGGTGCCTCCCCAGCCCTCCTACAAGCACCAGTAACTGGAGTCACTTTGTATAAATCTGTTCTCTAAAGCCAAAGGTATGCAAGGGAGGGAGGGGAATAAAAAATATGCTTGAAAAAATTACCAATGACTAAGCTACCAAGCCTTGCCAGGTGCACAATGAGAAGTTTCCACCTTGGCAGCAGCCTTCACTCATCTGCTGGGTGATTTTGGCTAATCCTTTCAGAACTGCTGCTGCCTTCTCCAGCTGGTGTCTGCTCCACCTTGCACAACCATTCATTCAGTGCCCAGTGCTGGATGGTGCCAGGTGAGGAGGAAGAGCTGAAAAAGCAAATCAGTTCCTTCACTTTGTCCTGCCCACTTAGCTCACAACCACTTTGACATCAGTGTCACACTCTGTGGTCACCACACAGGAAGAGCTTCAGTGCTCCCAAGAGCATTACAACTTTGACAGCAGCATTTTAGACCCTTTTTCACCCCATCCCTCCTGCACTGGAAAGGGACAATTGGAATCCATTTGCTTTGGGACACAAAGCCCTGCTGTTCTACTGGGAACATTTGGTTACTTCACTACTTGATTAATTTAATTTTAGTGCAGGCTGAGCTAGCGTGCTCAATACATGGCCTTGCACATATGACACAAAAGCTGGGTGACAAAGACTGTCAAGAAGATCATAATTTTACAATTTAATCACATGCTTTACAAGTTAATCGTACATTTTACAATTTAATAATATATTTTAATTGCACCTAATGCCTAATGTTATTTCTGGTAGCTTAGCATGTTAAAGAGTTACTAATTAGCATTTGAATTCCTCATGAAGTGATTATTCATTGCAAAGCCCTACTCTGTTAATTATTTTAACCTCTGGAAAAAGTCCTAAATAATTCCTAGAGCTGATTTAAATGACCAATAAATGGGTCAAATTTTAAATTTGAAAAAAAAAAATAGAAAAAAAAACCTGTTAGTTTCCAAACTTCCATTTCATTTAAAGCAGAAATGGAAAATAAGAAAAATGACCTATTAAATAGAGTGCTTATCCACATGGTGCATGAAACATCTTACACCAGCTCAGCTGAACAGACAGGAACAGATCTCTCCTTTGGGGTAGTAGGAGTATCAAGTTAAGTCAGCCCAAACCAGAAAGAAGTGTTATTTCAACTATACAGTACTGAATTAAGCTACATGAAGGGTCAGGTGCTCCAGCTAGACCCTCTGAAGCATTCCTGTGGTTCGATTCTGCTTCCTTAAAAAAGACCTGCATTGCTCTCTTTATGCACAAGCTTAACTCCAGTAGGGAAGTAACTCCAGGACGTGGACGGCAAGAGAGCTCAGCACACCAAATTCTGTCTGAATTGTGTATCTTAATTCTGACCCCAGTCACTCCCCAAAATCCAAAACTTCCGAAGAGGCATTTCTGAGAAGCAGAAACTCCACGGGGAGTCCGTGGGAGGAAGCCAGGCAAAGGCAGGGACACAAACAACCCAGCTCTGCTGGAGCAACCACCCTGCCTTTCCTGGAGTCAGAATCAAATCCGACAGAAAACGACTGATGCTCCAGAAGAATAACACAACTTTCAGGAGCCACCCTGGTTCTCCTGGAGTCAGAATCAAATCTGACAGAAAATTACTGACCTTCCAGAAGAACAATACAACTTTCAGGAGCTCTGCCTCGTGGGTCATTCCTGTCTGCTACCACTGCACCTTTCAAAAGGCCTGTTAGCTGGCCACACATGCCAAAATGTTGAGCTGTTTTTGAATAAGGAGATTATCATAAGGACCACCTGGATGTACAGAGAGAGTGGATATGGCCACAGTACCACAGAGCAGGAGCTGCTTGGCCAGACACCCTCAGCATGGCCAGACCTCACTGCTGCCTGACAGGAGAGCCTGCTGGGGAGCCCTGGTCCAGCAGAATAAATTTGCTCCTGGTATTTTGGCATCTTTATGTGGAATACAACATCTGCACAAAGCTGAGAGGGCAGATAAATTCTTGTCACAGGCAAGATGAGAGACACAGCCCCAAACTGCACCTGGGGAGGTTGAGGCTGGACATCAGGAAGAATTTTTCACAGGAAGGGTGGTTAAGCATTGGAGTGGGCTGCACAGGGAGGTGGTGGAGTCAGCAGCCCTGCAGGTGTTCAAAAAAGAACTGGACTGGGCATTTTGGTCTGGCTGACAAAGGTTATTCTATCTCAGAGGCCTTTTCCAACCTCAATGATTCTGTGACAGGAGCGACCATCAGTGCCTCTGTTTCATTGACAGCAGGTAGGCAGGAAGGAAACAAATGTGGAATAAGCTCCCACAAATGTATACCCTTGCCCAAAACATTAACCTCCTCAGTGGGGAGGGAGGCAACCACAGGGGTCCAGCAGAGACAGGCAGGAGACACTGTTAATGTCAAAGAAGCCAAGGATGGCAGGTGGTTTGCCCCAAGAAGGGGCTGCTGAACAATTCATGACCAGGGCTTGGCCATGAGGAGAGAGGGAAGAACATAAATCCAGGAAACCACACTGTGGCAGGAGCAACAGCCAGGAGAACAGCACCAGCACCTTCCCAACACAGAGCTTCCTCAGTGGGAAGAGAATCCTGGATAAACCACTGCTTCCACCATCAGCATCATCTCTGAGCACACAGAGGGGAACAATCACTCAGATATTTGCACTCCTTAATCTAGGAGATCCTATGAGGATGGCAAAAGGAAGCCCAAACTCCACATTCGTTCCCATCTCCACTCCTGCTCCCTTTTGGATATTTTCCTGAGAAAGTACCTGATTTAAAAGCCTCCTCAAAGAAAATCTTTTCTCTTCATTTTCTTTACAGGCTCATTATTTTGTTGGGAGATGTGCAGCTTTGGTGGTATTCAGCAGTTTGTAGGATGTTGCCTACACCTCCTGATAAATGCAACACCCGTCAGGTTTCTCCACTTTCTACTCTCAGTTGGCTGCAGAACAAAAATCCCTTGACTGGGCTGAGAGCTGAGGGCTAGTCAGTGCAGGGCTTGTGACTCACATCCGTCCTACACAGGAAAACACATTCTTGGTATTGCAAGAGTGTGTGCAAAAAAAAAAAAACCAAAAAAACCACACAGTGAATCCACATACACAGACTGTAAATGATATATACCCAGAAATTATATAACACCCTGTGTTTTACATACACAAGTAAAAGAAAACAGCAAATGAAGTATCAGTAAATAACCTATTCTCTCTTACAAGGAACACTTCTAATAACAATTAAGAGCCTTTCACTCTTTTGCAGAGACACAAGTGGCAGCTGAAGTGTCTGGGGAAGCTCCTGACAGCTCCTGATTCCCAAGGGCTGGGAGGCACGAAAATGAAATGGTAAGTTTTGCTTTTCCGTGGGC
Source organism: Cardinalis cardinalis (assembly GCA_014549065.1). NCBI lineage: Eukaryota > Metazoa > Chordata > Aves > Passeriformes > Cardinalidae > Cardinalis > Cardinalis cardinalis. The sequence continues at coordinate 623,355 of JACDOX010000165.1, read as the reverse complement.
TGTGAAGGAGCTGAAGTTTGGGAGCAGAAGGAATTTCATTTAATTACCAACAGAAAATAATCTCAAGATCAAACTATGACTATATAGATGCAATTAACATTGTCTGTATGTGAAAGCAAGAGGGAAGTACAGGTCTGGTGTTGGCAAATGAAGCCTTGTCCCATCATGAACACTGAGAAAGCTCAGTTCTACAGGCAGCAGATAAAACCCACACCAAGACTGGATGGCAAAACAAGCCAGGGTTTCTAACCCATCCAGCTTCATATCCAAATTATCTTCACAGAGGAGGGAGCTGGGAAAGATGGCATAAATTACACCAGAGGAAAGGTCTTTGATCTCTGCTCTAGCAACCTAACAAAGCACTTGACCTTTCTCTCTTCTCTCTCCTTCTCATTAGGGAGACTGCTCTCTGGATGGTTGCCTGCTTACTGCTTGCTTCTCTGCCCAGAGGTAAATATTCCATAGTGCACACCCAGGAATTTGCAGAGGCATTTACAAGCAAACACAATAGCTGCAAGCAGAACCTTGGAGCAAAACAGAACCAGTGAATGCATTGCTTTGCATGTATTTCATCACAATCCAAGGTTTGCAAGTACAGGTCGTAACCCTCAGATAAACTTCTGCATCCAAAAGAAGTGGTTTTCAAATTTAAGGTGTTTCAGACCCATAAACGTTTACTTATAAAGTTTATCCTGCCACATCCTTAAAAGTACCCCATCATTTTAATAATATTAAAGATTACTTGGACTCTCATCCTTTACAAGCCCAAACCATCTTGCATCTGCTTAGCTCTAGCAGAGTTGACTTTCTGACATTACATGAATCAGATACCATCTTCCCTATGGAAAGGATAAACCAGTACATGTTGTTGAGAGAACTTTATACAAGATGCAGTTTCCTTGTTGATGTTTAAAGACAGCAGTAGTCAGACCTCTGTGTGTGGTCAGGATTCCTTTGTTTGCCCAGAAGTGCCTCACATTTGCCAGACACTGTGGTGGGTAAGGATGCTACACTTCACCTGGAAAACAAGGGGGGAACAAAAAAAAGCCCAATCTTCATGAGCTTCCCTGCACCCCACTTTGATTGCTGAAGCAGGAGCGTTTTCTCATTACAGGAATCTTACAGATTGGCTAAATTGTCACATTCAACTTCATCTTAACAGGCTTAAACATTTCAGCAATATTTAAAACACGTGATTAAAAATAAAATATCCACAAAATAAACTCATCCCACTTCCCTCACAACTGTAAGTGAAAGCCGTGTGGCAACATTCATCTTCTCCAAGATGGAGAACTGCCCCTTCCATGTGCAAAGCTTACTTGGTAGGTCAGATGAGCACTATTAATCCTGATTTACACACCTCAGCAGCAAGTGCCACCACAACTACTCCTATTTTCTGGCCAGGAAGCTCCCTGCTTCCACATCTCCTGCTGCAGCAACAGCCCCAGTGGGAAGCTCTACCAGCACCACCAGCCTCCAGCAGGACTTTACTCTTCTTCTCAAGACTGGCTTCTATAAGGACTCATACTTGACTTGCCCCCAGAAGTCTGTTCTCCCCATCTACAAAAGATTTCTTGCAGCTGTGGGCTGATTAAAGAACTCCTCACAGCAGATTTCAGTCACCTGCTCTCATCCCAGCCAGCTTCAGCAGGGCCTCCTTTTTTGCCTCCTTCTGCCCTGATTTTACCAGCTGGAAGCAGCAAGGGCAGGGTGGGCTGAGCCCTGTGGGTGTTTGTGGGGTCCTCACAGGTGTTACAAGGTTTGTACACCATGCCATGGAGGAGAGGGAATGGGCATGGCTCAGCTCATGTATGCTAAATACTGCTGTCCTCCACCTTCAGAAAAAGAATCAAGAGGAAACAGGTGCACTTCCAAAACCAGTATCAAATGTACAGCTGTCCACAGCCAGGAGATAGGACCCACACCCTTCTTCCCTCCTTTGCTCATTGGGAAAATCCTTGTTGTCCATTTTTCTGAATGGAGCTACAAGCTCTGTTTATCATCTTCTCTTCTTGCAAGTGCAACACCACGCATTGCAAGCACTCTCCTTCCTCAGAGCACCCTGCAGACAGGACTCTTCCCACCAGTCTCTCCTCCTCCTCCTCTGGAGGCTCCTTTCTTCCCCTGCCTTCAACCCCCTGCAGCAGCCTCAGGCACACTCCTCTCCCTCTGTGGTTTCCTGGCCATGGTCAGGGTCAGCCAGAACCACAATCTGCTTTCACACACGGCCTTGCCCTGAGCACAGCCTTTCCCTGTCAGGATCAGGATGAAAGTGCTAGAGATGGTATTTCGTGTTCTGACTCAAATGTTTATTATTTCTCTTCTATGTTGCAATCCTACAAGCTGTGAGATCTAGAGCATTCTACTAACAAGCTTCTAAATGGCCCCATATCTATCTCTCTACAAGGTCTTTTAAGGAAAAACTATCCAATTAAGAAATGACACCTGAACTATTTTTACTTTTAACCCAGTAACTAATCACTCGTGTCCCACAATGCAGAATTTTCTGTCCAATTACAAAATACCACCCAAAGCCATGGAGCAGAAGGTGAAAAAGAAGGACCAGCCTCTGCCCTAAAACCTCCAACTTAGCTTTATATATTGTCACTGTCATATTTTCTGAAAAATCCCTTTGCCAGGACTTCTTCTCCTGCAAAGCTGAGAAGCCTCAGAGAAAAAAGTAAATGTTAATTATCTGATTGCTTCTCCTGTGTTTGGGGCTTTGGAACGTGGTCTGGACATTGTTTACCAACAGGTGAATGTTTGATTGGTTTCATGTGAATTGTTTTAACTTAATGATCAATCACCGTCAGCTGTGTCGGACTCTCTGAGTCAATCACGAGTTTTTATTGTTCATTCTTGTTAAGTCTTCTGATGTATCCTTTCAATATAATATAATATAATATAATATAATATAATATAATATAATATAATATAATATAATATAATATAATATAATATAATATAATATAATATAATATNATAATATAATATAATATAATATAATATAATATAATATAATATAATATAATATAATATAATATAATATAATATAATATATATCAGCCTTCTGAGAACATGGAGTCAGATTTCTCATCTCTCACCTTGTCCTGGGGACCCCAGCAACCACCACAATACATATTACTATATTCTAAACCCTTAAACTCCAAGTTTTCCACCCTGTGATATCACACACTTCTATTCAAACTCCACACCCACAATCCCAGTTCTGTCATTCTATTTTGGAAGCTTTCTCCATGGCCTCAGGTCAAATGCAGTGTTCTCTTGGAGGTCTGCGCCTTTCAGCACAGAAAGTTTTAAATTCACATCATCCACCAACATTTCCCCAGGCCCCAACAGCTCAGGGAAGGGGCTCAGGATACTCCATCCCCTCCTTTATCCAGCAGTGGCCCCTTGGGATGTGCTGGGGACAGCTGATGGCCCTGCCCGGGTGTGTCACTGACTGCAGGGTGACACATGCTGGGGCAGGAAGGGCTCAGGACAGGGGAGGCTGAGCTTTGGCATAATTCAAGTGCCCTTTGAGAAACAAATCCCGGCCAGCAACTGATACAGTCTGAAAATTGCAGAAGCACAGAATCAGTTAGGTTGGAAAAAACCTCTGAGATCATCAAGCCCAACCTGTGACCAAACACCACCTTGTCAACCAGACCATGGCACTGAGTGCCACGTCCAGTCTTTCCTTAAATACCTCCAGGGATGGTGATTCCACCACCTCCCCGGGCAGCCTGTTCCCAGGTCTAATCACCCTGTGAAGAATTTTTTGTCATGGCCAAAGCATAATGACCAAATGGCTCAGCTCTCCACACAATAAGGGGATGCTCCTTCCACCACTAACCAGAAAAAAGTCTTGGGAAATGTGTTTTATTCAGCTAAAAGCTGACATTGTTGGGCAAACTGGGCTGGGATTTAGAGCTGAAAACTCTGCAAACCAAAGAAAAGCAGATGTGTGGTGATAGAGTTATTACTGAAGACATTTACTTGGCTCCCAGTTTCAGCTGTCTGGATCGTGCTTTTCCTTCTGCTTTCCTTATGCCTGGATAAACACAGTGTACACCAAAAAAGGCTGATTGATATGGAAACAGAGGCCTGAGCATGTGACAAGCTGAGCCATGGCTGATGTCACTGCCTTCAAGGGGAAACTGGGACTCTCTTTGGTCTCTAGCCTGACATATGCAGAGAGCTGATGCAAGCCAGGAACACGGGGATGACCCCAGTGCAACCAAGAGCATTTATTTCAATATTGAGTCCAATTACTTGCCCCTTATGCTTCACAAAACTTTGGCCATGGAAGCAGATTGAGTTGTTCCACAGTGAATTTTAGCTTTTCTTCTTGGTGCAGTCACAGACTCACACTGCTTTTGCTCTGCTCCATGCTGGGAAAAACTTTTTCATCCAAATTAATTAATCTGCATTTAATCTATAATATTATTTTATGCAACAGGTTTGGTCAGAGCGTTAATTTAAGCCTACATTCTGTGCTGGAAATACCTAGTTGTCCATGCTTTATAAATGCATTAAAACTTCCTTTATTACCCAGTCTACCCTAGAAAACGTGGCACTACAATCTGATAGAAATTGTCCTACCTGATAGTGGCAGACTCACCAATTTTTGCAAGTTTTAGTATGCTTCCACCTCACTTGGAAGGATTTATAGAAATAATTGGCACCAAAGTTATTAAATGAACAGTGTGTGTAAGTGGGGTGCAGCTGTCTGCTTGTCCTGCCTGCGCCCCTGTTTGCCCACCTGCAGGAAACCTTCACCCTGGCTCTTGCATGTGCTAAAATTGGTTGGGAAGGTTGGGAAGGTTGGGAAGGTTGGTAACACCTCTGCCAGATGTCAGGGACATGCACCAAGTCTCCCCAAGGTCTTGGAAAAACCATTTCTCTAAAGTGGGAATGACAGACTCTTCCTTCTGGCTGCTGGAAATTAACACCAAAGAGCGTGAGACCACCAGACAGGGATCAGCAAGAGTGCACCAAGCCAGACCTGCAGAAAAAGCTCTTTTCTGTCAGACCCTCTGCAAGATTTTGCAGAGAAAGGGGGATGGGAGGCCCAGCACATTGCTTAGAAGTTGAGAATTGTGATCTGGTAGACAAATAAAGGGAGTTGTGGGAGACCAAACTCATCCAGGATTTTTCTCCTGGTCTAGCACTGGTTGTACACTTCTCCTTTTCTTCAGACAGACTTCCTACAAAACCAGAACGTGTTTCATCATATCTGCCCACCCCCACTTCCCTGCATCCCCTTTTCCTCTTGTGACCTGACCTATTGATTAAAGTCAAATCAGACACCTAATCCCAAAGACTGAGATTGCCAAAAACTGTAAGAAAAATCACCAGCTAAGGGGAAACAAGCTCAAGCAAAAGCCACACTTCCAAAGTGGAGGCAACTTGCACATATCAACATCTGTCCTGCTGTGTGGGGATACCAGTTGTGGGTTTCTCTGGGTCTGGATTGAAGGCACTTGAGGCAGTAGTTCATGTTCAGACTCAGGTGTTTATTATTTCTTATCAGTAAAACAGTCTCACTCCTGTGAGTTCAGCAGCTTTTCATTAGAAGGCACAAAATGGCCAACAATCTCTGGTTCCAAGGACTTTTAAGACTAAACTATCCAATGAAGAACTGACACCTGGATTATTCTCCCTTTTAACCCAATAACTGATCCCAAAGAGCTGCAATGGGGACTTTTCTGCCCAATTACAAAATGCCACCCAAACCCATGGAGAGGAAGGAAGAAGAAGCAGCATGAAGAAGAAACCCAGGACAACACCCTGTGCCCTCCATCTTGCTTCCATCCACAACATACTAAAAATCCTAAAACTTAAATTTCATACTAAGTGATACACCTGCACTGCTCTCTATAATCTATTTCACAGTTTTGTGGATTCCAGTCTATCTTGAAGTCTGGGAAACTTTCTCCATGGATGAGGGTCAAAGTCAGTGCTGCCCTGGGGGTCAGGGCACCCCAGAGCAGACAGAGAAATATTCCCAGTGCCCTGGGTTTCCACACTGCTGTACAGCTGGCTGGGCTCTCAGCACACATGGCCCTCCTGGCTGGAAACAGGAGAATTTGGGAGGGAGAGTGGCAATAATGATGTGGTGAAGCCAAATTCTAGGAAACCTGGTGCCCCTGTCTCTGCTGCACGCTGATGGAACTGTCTCGGCTTCATTCCAGGTCAGCTGGACACCACGTGCCATGCATTTGTTGGAGAAACTGTGGTTCTGCCCTGCACCACCACCCCTCCTGGAGAGCTGGCCCTTTCCAAGTCCATGCTCTACTGGCAGATTGGCACCAAGCAGCTGGTGCACTTCTTCCAGAATGGGCAGGATTCACTGGAGGGCCAGGATGAAAAGTTCCATGACAGAACCAGTCTTTTTCTGGATCAGATGAAGCACGGCAACTTTTCCTTAAGGATCTCCAATGTCCAGTTAGGGGATGATGCTGAGTATTCCTGCATCTACAGACAGACTGAGAGCCACCAAACGAAGAAATCTACAATTAAACTCAATGTATCAGGTAAGATTGTTTTTTACTACAGAGGAGTGAGTTGAGGGCACAATTTCTTGTTGAAAAGCCATATGCAGCCATCGAGAGGGATTACTTCAATTTTTAAAGCAATTTTTCACTCAGTTTCATTCTGTTTCTCGCTTTTGTTGGAAGAATACGAGAGAAAGAAAAGATAAATCCTCTTTGCTAAGCTTTAGCACTTCAAGACTCCTAAAGGCAAGGCACTTGCCTCTTCATCCTCCCTTTGAGGAGACATTAAGTAATAATGTTCCCAAATTTAAGCATCTGGTTATTTTTGGGTTTGTACTGTCCTTGATCCACTTTGCCCCTGAGGAACAGCAGAGTTAATTTCACTGTTTGCACGTGGGTCTGTGAAGCAGAGGTTTAATCCTGGCAAATGGATCCAAGGTCCAGGTCACAGACCCTTTCAGAGGAATGACAGCCAGTTGCTGCTTTCCTTTCCCCTTGCAACTGGAAGATGTGGATCTGGTGGCATGGCTGGACAGATGCAACAAGAATTTTTATTTTTCCTCCTTAGGAAAATGAGTGAGACCATAACACATGTTTGAATAATGCCAAACATGTTTGAGCTACCTACAAGCATAGCAACCAGAATGATGAGGCATTGAGTTTGACCAGCTGACCAACTGAAAAAGAAAATCAAACAATAAGGAATACACATCAAAACAAATCATACTTTTTTAAGGTGTCTTGCTTGAATAAATCAGCTGGAAACTTTCATTATGCTCAACCACATAGATTTACTTCTGCTTAAAATAGGAAAAAAAATTGTTTTCAAATAATATAAACCTTTTAATATCTTTCTTTTAATGCACATAATTCTCGAGAGAAAAATGTTTTCAAAATGTAAAGTGAAAGAACATTTGTTTTAAAAAAATTAAGTGAGAGTTTTTACAGTTTTCAAAATTAAAAAAAGATGTTTTGAAAATGCAGAATCAAAATGCTTCAATCATCTAAATTTTGGGAGCAGTAAGGTGTCTCTGATATTATTCTGTGATCATACTCAAACTTCCAGTTTGTTTGACAAATGTAGGAAAAAAATAACATTAAGCCTTAGATCAATTATCAGAAAAAAAGTTCTAGGTTCAAACAATTAATCTTGATTATTGTGGGGTTTTTTCCCAGCTGCACCTAGGATTGAGGAGCCACCTTCCCCTTCTGGTAAGGCAACACTCCTTAACTTGCAAGTGTCTGGGTGATTATCCTGTGCTTTATTTTGTATTGGCAAAATGTGCTGAATAGAGCAAGTCTAATAAACTTGGGGTGCTTGTTCTCCCTCACTAAGCTGTCCCAGGCAGGGAAAAACATCTCCAGCACTGAGACAGACCTGGGCTGCAGGGAGAAGGAGGCTGAAGGGCCAGGAGCCTCGAGTCCATAGAGACGCTCACCCACATGGGCATCATAAAAACCACTGAAAAGCAAGGGACACAGAAGCCACTCCACTCTGGGAGTGAAGGCCTTTGTGAATTACCTTGCTGTGGATAAACCACTGGGTTATCAAGGCTGTGAGACACCTGCAAGGCTCATCCAGCCCCACCATCATCAACCCTAAACCATGTTTGTCCCCAGGTGCCACATCCAGGGGATTCTTGAGCCGTTCCAGAGATAGGGATTCCCCCCCCTCCCTGGGCAACGTATTCCAATGCCTCTAACCACTCTCTCAGTGATTCTTTTTTCTAATATCTGATCTGAATGTCCCCTGACACAATTGAGGGCCATTTCCTCTCATCCTTTCATTTGAGATATGGCAGAAGAGACCAACCCCCACCCAACTACCACTTCCTCTTAGTTCTAAAGTTACAGTACCAGGTACCAGGTCAGGAGATCTGGGGGGTCCTCTTGGTAATAAATATTAAAAACAAACACATGGTTAATGACTCCATATAAGCTCTTCTGGGAAATTAAGGTAGATTTTATCCAAAGGCAATATTGCAATATAGTGCAGATGATATTATCTAGCTTTATTCACTACAGAGAAGTAACTACACAAAGGTCATTTTAAAACAATTCTGGAGTGAACTCAATGCAGAAGGGATGTCCAGCTTGTAGATACCATTGTCAGTAAGTTCTTCCCTAAAAATCTTCTTTGTAAGCCAAATGATTCTTATTAGTGCTACAAAATCTTAAATTGGCATTAAACCTATAACACTTGGTCATATAAAATCAGCACCAGCAGTTTTTATTTTACTCAGTGGGGCTGGAAGATTTGACCCTAAACATAGTAATTATTATATTATATTATATTTAATGTGGTAAGTTCAGCCACACTATGACATTACAGACAGATTAGGCTGCCATAAACTCAAATAGAAACTAAGAAAGAGAAATGTTCCAGTGTTTAATCTCATGATCACACAGAAGGAAAAAAACAACCCCAACAGTTCTTGTGCCTGACAAGCAAAAAACAGCAAAAATACAGGAAATATTAATTTTTAGACCTAAGCTAGGTAGTCTAGCTGGCCTGAAGGTCTTTAAAAAACATGAAGTTAAATTCAAGACGGTATAATGTGCTTTCACATTACTTTATAAAAGCAAATAGAACAGGAATTAGAATATCTCCAGCTGTTACCTTCCAAAGAAATCAGAAATTATTGAGGGTCAAACTTCTTAGTGCAGAAGCACTGGAAGATTCTCAGAACCAAATATAAGTGGGTTGTATTTAAATGAGATAGTTGTATATATGTTTGACTCAGCCAAAACCTTCCTGAAAACTACCCCTGAATAGAAACTATTTCTTATAATGAAAATGCATTTTCATTGAGGAAGAAAACAAATAAATTATTGAAACAAAAGGGGAGTGTTTCACTTTAGGAGTATGAACTGAAACACACACCTTTGACACCTGATGGTTCTTGTACTGCGGAATTTTGAGGGACTTGGGGATGAGGAAAGAACAAAAGCCTAACTTTTTAAGTGTAATTTTTTGCAAAAAGGGAAAATATATTTCCTGTTGTCAACTTCTTTTAAAGAAAATCATCAACCACAGCTCCCTCATTTTTTTATATATTTCCAGCAATTTCTTAAGCAAGAGAGAAAGGGAATCTGTTTTATATTAGCTGTTATTTCAGAAGGGATTTAGGAAAAATAAAAAACGACCTGCTGGGAACAAAGGCGTTATGTACAGAAACAGTTCTCACATTTCACAGTCGACCAGATCAACAAATACTATTTTTACGTCAAGCAGAAACAATTTTCATCTGTTTCACTATGGCTACATACTTGTTTGTTTGCTGCATGGGTTATTTTTCCCAACTACTAGTTCAACACTTTTTCTGGGAAAAAGGAAAGGGCCTGGACCTGGGAGAAGACACAAAAGGCCAGGATGCTTCTTGTTACAACCCTACATTTATTTCAAAGCATTACTGAGGACTACCTGATGTTTATTTGCTCTCTGCACATTAATATCACAAACTCCTTCCAGGAACAGGGGGGAAGCATCCTGGCTAGAGATAAATTAAGTCCAGTGAGATACTGACAGCTGATCCCACAGCAAGAGGAACAGCCCTCAGTATATAAAAACCAATATACAGCCTGCTCCTCACAGAGAAGGACTTGGAACACTTATAGGAAAAAATTCTCTTCTTTTTAAGTCAGGGGTTGAAAATCTCTTTTTACTTGTGCACTACATCCAGCACAGGTTGAAAGCACCACCTGTGCCAAGGGTAATTTGAGCCCTTTGTCCACGTTGTGGGTTTTGTACCAAGAGTGGCCACAGTGCTGCTACCACCTAAAGTGTGTGTGACCTAGATTTTTTAATATTTATTACCATTATTTATGGACTCTTAATCAAAACATCTCCCTCAGGCTCTGAGTAGGAAGAATGAAAATGTATTTTCATGCTAAAATCATAGAGTGGCTTGGGCTACAAGGCATCTCAGAGATCCCACAGTTCCCAAACCCCCTGCCATGGGCAGGGACAGCTCCCAGTAAACACCTGGCTGGTTGTTGCTTTTCTGTCAGGATTTTAAACAAAGATTCTCATTCATCCAGAAAAGCTGCAATCATTGTTGCTGAGTTCCTGCACCTTTTCTGTGAAAAAGAAAAATTTATTTGTCCCAGTACCTTGACACCTTTTTGTCTGGACTCTGTACAGACACAAAAAAGGAGAATTATGAAAATGAGGCAAAATCCATTGTTTTAAAAACAATCCTCCGTCCATCCATTAATGTAAAATGTGTCATGCAAACTTCTCATACACTTTGTCCAGGCATCACTTACATGCTGACTTTCTCTTTTTCAATTTTTCAGAGCAGAATCAGATTCCCTCCGGAAGCCCCCTGGATGTGCCAAGTCTGGCTGTGCTTCCCCTCTCTTTCCTCCTCCTGGTCCCCTTGGGGCTTTGGCACTTGTAACAGGGGAATCCAACCTTGTCTGTGGGAAGTTCTCCTCACCAGAGGACCTTTCTGGGCAGGACAGGTCTGTGGGGTCAGTGTGACACCTGCTCCAAGAGCTGGGAACAGACCAAGCATTATTAAGGAGTTTACGTCCCACATTCTGGTGTTCCACAAAACCAAGGGCAGCAAAACTCTGAGGTGGCAAGTCTGCTTTTGCATTTGTTTCTTGGAGTCCAGATTTAGTGCTGCCAGGATATACAATTTATTTTGGATTGTGTGGGTTTTCTTTAATGACAGGAGAAAAGGCTCACAAAACTCCAGGATCAGATTTTAGCTGATCCCAGTGAGATCTTTTGCCTTTCATCTGCTGTCCTTCAAGACAACTGAAAGGAGGAGTGGGAGTAACTACTCTCTGTGTCAGACAAAAACTGGAAGTAGGAAAACACTCCCATTGTCTGAAATGTGAAGATGGAAAACTTGTGAAACTTGATTATGTGGAACTTCAGCTTCTGTTTTCACTCCTAAGCGTCATGGGCTATGAGTAAGAACCCCTTTTTTTTTTCCACAAGAAATGTAGTATTTCTTCAGCAGAAGGGTGAAGCTGATCGAGAAAGGAGGTAGAAGTCCATAAAATATCCATATAGAGGAAGGAAGTGATGTATTACTATAAAATCCACAGCGAAATGTGCCAAAAAATTCAGGAGGCTGAGTTCAGTATTATCTTTTTCTGTCATGAAATATGGCAAAGCTGGATTCTTAAGCTGGAGCTGTGCAATGAGAAATCGTTACTGTGACAATGTTACTTCTTTAAAAACAGTACCTTTGGAGGGGAAAAAAATATTTTAAAACTTATCAGAATACTTGTAACTGATACCTATGCAAACTAAATGGGTTTATTTCTAGAAATAATCAATTCAGGTAGCAGAGGTGTCCTGTGCAAAACTTGGGTCCAAAGGATCCTGCATACAATGTCAAGGAAGTGCAGAAGAGTTTTTCAGGCCAGAACTGCAACTACCCTGTTTCACAACCAAAAAGCATCCAGAGAACAGAGGTGAGACTGAACCAGCAGAGACTGAACACGCTGAGCCCTCGGGCAGGGGGAATGATTCCTGAGGATGCACAGAAAGTCACTCTAATTTGGAACAGTTGCACCTTTTTTTTTTCCATTGGAGAGACAAGATTGTTTTTGCAAGGAAGGGACAGAATAAATCAGAGCTGAAAATGGACGTGGAGGAGACAGTTACCTTTGAATTTCTTAACTAAAGGCTCTTTCCCCGTGGTGGGGAAGAGGAACAAAATCCCACACATGGCCTGTGCTGGTGCTGCAGTGAAGCTCAGCTGATGTTTGGCTACCCTGAGCACAGAGCAGCTCAGTGGAACAGCTGGGGTCCAACTGCACAGAGAGATTTGATTGTAAGAATTGTACATACTGTGACTGTCTTTTTGTGTCCCATCCTCCAAATGTTTGTCTCAGAGTTTGTGTATTTTTCAAGACAAAATTTGATTACAAATAAAAACCTGAAATAAAACAAAAAGCCCTGATGAGAGCAATCACTTGGTCTGTAAGAGTTCTTTATTTGTATTCCAGTTGTGCCTACAGTTAGAGAGGCTCCTCTGCAATTAGAAGGTTTAAAAGGTAACATCTGTGTGGTTTTGTTGTCCCTAAAAGTCTGGACTGTTTGCCTCATCTCAAGGACTCCATGACCCCTAAAAATCTGATAGCCACTTAAGCAGCCCAGCATTTCTCAGGAATTGTAGAATCCCAAAATAGTTGAGGCTGGAAAAGATCACTAAGTCCAACAACTAACTCTGCACTGCCAAGTCCTCTATTAAACCAGGTCCCTCAGAGCCACATCTACACATCTTTCAGATCCAGCCAGGGGTGGCAGTTCAGTGAAACAATGTCAACATTTTGGTGCCAGCTGTGTGTGAGGACATGTGTCTGGACAGAGAGGGACTAGAGACAAATTCCCTTGCCAGCAGTGCCCCTGTCCAGAGGGCTGCCAGGAAAAAAAACCACTCTGTTAGGAGCAAGGACTTCAAACCATATGTAATTTATAAACTGAACTCCATGTTTTGTGTCACACTTGAAAACAAACCAGGAGCCAGTGCATTTTAGAAGCAAACTTTCCTCTTTGCAAAGGGTGTCACAAGGCAAAGGGATGTCGAAACACCACATCCTGGAATAATTTGCTGTAGCTGTGCTAATTGCATTCCCACATAGTGCTGTATGTAGCAACAACCCTGACTGGAATTACAAAATTCCTCAATCATAGCACTGATGGCCACATCAAAAAAGACAAAGTCACATCTTTTAGCCAATGCAGATGGATTTTTTTTTGAACTTGGGCATCTTCTTCCTTTAACAATATCCTTCCCTCCTTTCCCTTCTCTTCTCCTTCCCCTTTAGCCTTTTCCTTAAACTTCTTCTCTTAGCCTTTCTCTTCTAAACCATGGCCAGATTTTGGGTTTATATCTCATCCCAGGCGCCTTCCAGTTACACTGTACATAAGACATCTAAAACCTCTCCCTCTCCCCCAATTCCTCCCTTTCCCCATCCCACATCAGTCACACAGCTCTGCCTTTCATCCCCTCTAGATCAACAGGCACTGTGTGAATGCTGATTTAGCCTATACTAAGAACAGCATTTTTCTCCACTTTTACATGGAATTAAAAAGGTTTTTCCACACTTCTTGAGTATTTGACAAGAGTCACAAAAGAAAGTTGAAACGGCAAAAAACAAACAAAAAAAACCCCAACCAGAACAAAAACAGTCCCACACCTAGTTTTTAATTACTTTTAAACTTTTTTTCTAAATTCTTTTTCTATCTCACCCTTTGAGAAGAAAGGACTATCAGAAATGTATCACTACACATGGTACACTCAGGATATGGCATAAGAACACAGGCCAAGCAGTTCCTGTTTCCTTAATAGCAAGAATTTTAAGAATGAGGATCTGGAACAAACAGATGAAGACGAGGGGGGAGAGGAGAAGGAGATTCATGGCATTTTCCAAATTATTACACTTACTGATGGCAATCCTTTTTGCCTGCCAAAATTGCCTGGCAAAATTGTGGGCTTCTTGGCCAGAGATGAGAAAGAGAGACCAAGCCAGGGCATGAGTGGTGCAAGGGCAGCAGCAAGAACAGAGCTGCAAGGACCTATCAGGTACTGATAGGTGACTGAAGATGTAATATTAATAGGTTTTGTAATGTAAACTGTTATGTAAATAGGTTCTGTAAATTGCAAAAGCAAATATGCAAATAGTCTTAAAATTGCATTTAAGGAATCCAGAGTGGTAGCACAGGGTCCTTCTTGTGCTCCCAGCCCAGATGCACTTTTATTGCTGCAATAAAGAGAGGACTTGTGCTGCCTTTTTTTTCACAGTACCCTCCAACAAAAGAGAAGAAAACTAAAACACAAGAAAATCCATTTCAGTAACACCTGCATGGCTAAAGCAACCTTGCAATTTCAGCCCCAAACCAGAGTCTTTTACAGGAATCCCTTTATGGCACAGAAGGGAGGCAAAGTTCCCAATTGCTTTAAGCACAGAAGACACTAATGCAGAAATCTCATTTTCCCAGTGACCAGCCATACAAAGCCCTTTTGATGCAGGCATCTCAAAGCATTTCTATAAATTCAGGGGGCTCCCCAACACCTGTGCAGTGATGGAAAAGAGTCATCCCTGGTTCAGGGGGAGAAAGCTGAAGCAGTGCAATTTTTTCCAGCTGACATTGTTGACAGATCAGAAACCTGAGTCAAGATTCCTCACTTTTTTTCAGGTTTGTTTTGTGCCAAAAGCAGGAGAAACTTCCTAGGTACTGCTTTACACAGTATTGGGCATTTATTCTATCAGCATCATAATTTCTTGGTCATAAACTGAAAAAAATATTAGAAGTCAAATCATGTAAATGGACTAGTGTATTCATTCTCAGAGTATATTTTGAAAATAAAACCCCTGAATAACTGCACAAGAACACAGACACATCCACTGTAATGCACATGGAACTAAAAGGTGTTAGTAACAGGCCCAGTATAAATATATGAGCTGGATTATATACTATTTAATTTCTACCAGCTTCACCTAAAGATATTGTAGAACTCAATTTTTATGGCTGTTCTGAAAAGTTACTGAAAATAATTGGTGTTGATAGATTATCACCTGTAAATCAAGCCCATTAAAACTGATTTGTAAAGCCGTGATATGAGTAAGATTCTGATGCTTTCATGTTTTTTTAAATGCTTCACGTGGCATAAACTTTTTATACTTGAGTCCACATATTGTGCTACTGCTGGGAAAATAACATTTATTTCTTTGTTGTATCCTCCATCTATTTTTAAATTTAATTATTGCTGTGTGCTGCTCTGTGCTGTGTGAGCACCTCCACTGACAAGTGTGAGCTGTGTGACTACAGAAGAGTCTGGGTGACCTCTAAATGTTGTTTACAACTCTCCTTTTTTATGACTCAGATTTGCAGCAGCACTTGGGATGTTTAATTGTCCCTGTTTATTATATTTTCCCAGAGCTGTACTTCATGCCATTCCAATGCTTATCTACAACCACCATTCCCATTTCCTGCAAGTGAAGGTTTGAGTGACCAGCTGACCTTGAGTTGCCCTTCTTTGTCTGGGTGATGACACAGGATGTGTCTGCCTTGAAAGTTCCCTCACTCTGCAGAATGTGAGGAGCACACAGTTCTTGTGTCTTCCAGAGCTTCATTGGGAATGAGAGGGATCACTTTGAAAATTAAGGAGCACAAAACCAATTCACACATTTAAGAAGTAATCTCCACTTCTCTCACTTGCAGTACCTTGGTGGCCCACACCTACATATTCCATATGGCAGCAGCATATGGCAGACAATATGTTACATTAAAGAAAATTTTAAGAGGTCTTTGGACATTATTTTTGCCAAAGAACTTCTGTAAAAGCCAATTAATCTTTTTTTCAGTATTTGGCAGTGACACTGGTAAGAGACAACCAGGAGTTAGTTTTATCATGTTTTTCTAAGTTTACAGCAAGGCCAGATTAACTGGTTAATGCTTTCCTCTGTCAGCTCCCTTTGCATTCATGTGATGTGGGAGAAATGGCCCATAGAGAACATCAGCAAGAAATTAATGGGGACACATTTGATGCAGAATCATAAAATCTTAGAATGGTTTAGGTTGGAAGGGGCCTTAAAGATCTTCCATTTCCAACCTCCTGCCACAGTCAGGGACACCTTCCACTAGACTGGAATTTTCACCATTAGTTCAGCTAAGCATGAGGGCAGTCATTCCACAGCCTGACACCCAGAAGTTGAACAGACTACTGAAAAAATACTGAAAACAAGCAAGGAAGGTGATTATTTTTACATATGCAGCAGGAAATCGCGTGGCTATCGGTGCTGCAATCCTCACTGCAACTTCTGTTTCAGCTTTTGGGATCGTCCCAGTTTAGCCCCTTCCCTTCCCCTCTCTCTCTCTTTCTGCAGAGATGTTGGCCCTCACTGGAATCACCCTGGAGAAAATAACCCAATATCAGCTTCTTAATTCTCCTGAGGGCCAAGGCTCACCCATTCATTAAGGAAGCTTCCCCCAAGCCACAGGAAGAAGAAAATCAGGTCAAACAAAAGACTCAAGCCCTGGAATGAAGGCAACTCTTAATTATTTACAGGTGGAGAATTATTGAAGTTCCCACTCGGAAAAAAAAATCATAAGTGCATATTCACATATATAAAGTACTGCTAGCTTGCAAAGCCACAGACACTTCATGAAACTGCGTGTTTCCTTCCAGGGAAATCTCTAGGCCTGATAAAAAGTCCTGTCTGACAAACCTCCATTTTCAGTAACGTTGGCCATAACACCACCAGTGTTTAAATAAAACCCAAACAAGAAAACAAAAGAAAACAAAAAACCCCATCCCTCCAAAAAATCTCCCAACTTCACTGTGTACCTTTATGACTTTATACTACACTTTTCTTCTTTTTTTTTTCCAAGATATCTATATCACAGGAAGGGGCTAGAGCTTAACTGATGTTTATTTGCTACTATATTTTCAGGGGGATAAATAACTGTGTTGAAGAAAAGAATTTTAAAAACACAGCAGGACAAATGCATTCACTGCAATGGAATAGGATGTCCCATCTATTATTGTGAAGCTAGGAGGAAGAAATATTTGTTTTATTCTCCATATGGATCCAAAATGTCCAAAAAGCTGCCCTAGAGAACTGTCCCACGTTCCAGCTGTCACACAGCTGGAATATCGTCCCTGGGTAAGTGGAACCCTGCACAGAATGTTGTTCACCAAGTGCCCTCTGCTGGCTTTTTATCCCCAAAAAAAAGAGTGTCTCTCACAGCCACAAACCAAAGGGTAAAAAACAAAACGGGCTTCTCAAACCCCGACTCTCATTTCTGCTTTTAGAAGTGAAAAGCACTGCTGCCAAATCTGTGAACGCTGCAACCACCAGCAGAGAAACCTTTCACAAAATGGGGTTTGTGTGTAACCTTCAATGAGGCAAAAGGGACAAACAGAATCACAGCTGAGAGGCAGCAGCTCCTCCCACCCCTGCAAGTTAATCCTGCAAGCACTAGAAAAGCAACCCGAGCAGGAACACAATTATTACAACTCCCTTTCAGCAGCACAAAGTTCTTAAATGCTTCCCGAAGATAAGAAATGTCAGGAATCCATAAGCCAGGTATTGCATGACTCCTGGTGGAGGCTTCTAGAAGCCTCTTTCACTTCTTATTTCTGGTAGCATTTAGCAAAACATATTAATCATAAACTCCTGTCTACTTGGCTGAATGTAGCAAACCCCTCACCAGTTCCAATCTGCCCTACTGAAGGAAAGGAAAATCCCAACTTTGCAGACAAATCTGTAATAATAATCTCTAAATGAACATGGAATTTCCCTCCAAATTTACACAGGCTGAAGGCCAAGATGACAATCCTCTATCTTCCACCAAAGTTAAACAACTTTCTTCTGATAACAAAAATGAAAACCAAAACAAAAAACACTTAACAAACACACACAACCAAAAAAACCCACACCACCAAATCCTTGAAAACTGTGTGTATCAGAGGTTTCTGGTCAGAACATTACTGGGAAATCAGAGAGAATTTTAAAAATGAAAGGCAATTCTGGTGCATGAGTCTTTCTCCCTTAAAAAACCCCATTGTCTCTAAATTCAGAGAAATCTAAAAAGAAGGGTAAAAAGAGTTAAGAATTGTTTTAAAGAGGCACCATCTGGATGATCCAACCACCAACTTCCCACAGCTGCTCACTGATAGCAACAGCAATTTCTCCGAAAGATCACCTTTTTTCTCAGGGCACCTGAGTCTGAAGATGCAGCATCTAAGGAAGCTTTGTGCCACCACAGCTTCACTTACTAGGAACTGTAGATATGAGAAACCTTAAATTCCAGCAGCCCTCAGCCCTGCTGTGGCGAGGGAGTTCATGGGAAGGTTTAACCCAGAGTTGAGTTTTTGCAGCAGAGGGAGGTGCTGTAAACACAGGCACAACAGCTGTTCTTCCACCCTGGGGATCTCAATACCATTTCTGTTGTGTGATATTTATTCCGTTACCAAGTTTCTTTTAAACCTCCTGCAGATGTGGGAAACACATGCACTTTAAAATGTTATTGCATTTTACATGAACAATGACCTCCTATCCTCTGCTAAGCTTCTCTGTATAAAATTGATCCTAAAAATATCCACTTTGTACAAGCAAAGCTCATGAAGGGGTGTTTTTGCATTGAATTATAAATTCTGTTTCTTACCAACTTGATACTGAAAATTTCATGAAGAATCTGATGCATAAGCAAAAAAGGTTTCACAGAAATGTCCAAAATTCACTCTATGAACCATTCCTACTTCCACAAGGACTTGGTGTCTGGGTATGATTCCTTTGTAACCTCACTGGAGTTGGTGATCTGCTCAGGCAGTCTCTGAAATCCCCCAAGAAAACAGTGCCAGCACTGAAGTACAAATCCAAATCTTCTAAATCCAGATGTGATTTTTTTCTTTTAGTGACAAATAATTAATCATTAGGAGGGCCCAGAAGCAAAAATGCTTATTTTCTGAACCCTGTCTGAGGAAGATGAGCATGCCCAACACTCACTCTTGAGCTTCTTTTTCACCCCAATAAAAAAATGTCACCCCACACCCCGGCAAGTGTTCAGCCACAAATGGCATTTGCCATACACTAACTCAGTCTAAGGCTTGTAGATTCATTTATGAAACATACAATTCTCCCTTGAAAATATGGGTTCACTTCAGCAAGTCTCTCTCATGGAAGAGAAACTGTAATCCAAGGTAACGGGTGTCATTTTGCTTTTTTGTTTGTTTGAATTTGAGAAATGCTGTGTCCTGCTCAACAGAAAGGTAACAAAAAACTTGGAAGAGGCAGAGAAGATTCTGCTGGATTCTATATGGAAAAAAAATACAAAATTGGTGAACTGAAAAGCAGAACTGCTAAAATGTCCTGATCAGTGTAAGTTATCAAAGGTAGCTCCCAAACAAAAGTGAAAGGACAAGGATAAGATAAAGGCAGAAATTAATTTATTTATACATCATTATTCCAGACATTCAATAATACTTTGGAGAAAGCTTTATTGCCCTAAAGCAGAGGAAGTTAGGATAATTTGAGATTGTTTTTTCCATTCACTACTTGTCATACAACTGCTTTAACAGGGGTGCTGTCCTTAGGAGTTGTGCGTCACATCAGCGGATATTATTTTCTTATTTTCTTCTTCATTTCAAGACCTTTTAAAACTCTAATGGGCCAATGGATGAGTTTTTCAAAGTGCTGCTGTTGTGGCAGTTGTGTCCTGCTGCTGACTGGTGTTCAGAATGACTTTGTGAAAGTGAGATTCTTTGAAATGGAAACAAAATCTTTTCATTAATACTGAGTTAAATTAAGATGTGGAAGATGTCTTTTCCCTCAACAGATGACCCTGGCTGTTAGTTCCCAGACACAGGCCTGAGCTTTGACACCTTGAACCATGCATTCATTCCTCTACTCCCATTCTTCATCCACTAGATATGTTGCCATGTGCCAAATCCCTACAACATATCTGCCCTCAGCTTCTGAAAGGGCCTTGAGTCTCTTTTTTCCCCCTTAGAACTGGTTTGACATTGGTGTGCTGGGAAGGCTTTCATTAAGAACACATCCAGTCAGCTCTCTCCAGATGGAAAAGCTCAAGAAAATCCTCTGTGTCTCAGGCCAGGCTCCTTGTCCTCTGCAATGCCCCTCTCTCAAAAAGGCATGGAAAATCCTGCAGCTGGGAATCTGTCAGCTTTGTATCAGCATTCACTAGAGTGTGAGCAGCACAAGCAGGTGCAAAGGTCTCCATTGGTCCATATGTTTGATACCACAACCTAAATTTCTGATTTTATTTGCCTGTTAATTTTAGCACATTCTTTACCATTGCCCCAATGCCATCAAAGATATGGTGTAATGCTGTTTCACACATAAATGCTGGGGTGGTCACCACCTTATTTTTTGTATCCACATGAGCTTCGTAAAAAGGAGTTAAGGAAAACACAGCACTTGCAGATGCTGCCTGCAAAATGAAAACTTCACAGCTTCATTATCCTAACAAAACTTCCCCCCAATATGCTGTATCATCCAGCTGTAAAAACAGCTGCAACCTATAATCCAAGCTATGACAAGGTATTCTTTGCCAGAAATACAAATGCTGCATGAGAAACCTGTGGAAACACCCAGAAACACCAGTAAACCTACAAAATTCACTGATGGTAGTAAAATGACTCCAAGTACAGTCTGCAGCATTAAACTTCAGGAAAAGAATAAAAATCTCAAAGAGAACTGACCAGCTATAACCCACACCAGTTTTATGTGCAAATTCATTCAGCACTTGGTGTATTACTGGGTATCCATGGGAACTGACTGAGAACAGCTTCTAACTCCCAGTGTGTAACTACACAGCTGTGTACAGAAGAGTTTCTAATCCTGCACTGCACCACTGCTATCTGCTAGCCATTGCACATTCCCATGAAAATCTATGTGGAAAAGCAGAGATTTTACATGTATTCATTCCTTTAATGCCACATTTCTAAACTGTCTCCCAACATGGAAATTACCAGGAAAGGATATGGTTACTTCTTTCACACAGTGTTTTGCTCCCAGCTCTTTGATGGCTCCTGCAGTCCCAGCATAAGGCCACTTGCCCCCTTCCTCTTCTTCATGGCCCACAGTTACCTCAGCACCAGAGAGCACCTTTGCTGCCAGCACTGGGGAAATGCAGCACAGGCTGCAACAGAAGGAACTGTAAGAGCAATTCTACAACACCACTATTCCAGAACTTGCTCACAACTGACATCATTCAAATGGACACAGCCTTGAAAATCTGAAATACATCACAAGGCAACTTGCTCTCAGCATTTCCCCAGCTTCTCCTTTGACAAACACCAACATACACAAATCTTGAAAAACAAATATAAAAAATAGGCTGCAAACGATACAAAACAGAAGATCCTTTTCCCAGTTCTAACAACAACAGCTGCACATTTCAACAAGACACAGGTTGTCTCCATGCTCACATACACATACATTTCAAACAAATGCCATCCAGCTCACATACATACCCAATAGGTTTGCCTGCTTTGTGGAAGTCTTTCAGGACTCGCTCAACTTCTCTGTTCACCTTGCAATCCTTCCCATCAACAGCAAAGGTAGATCTGTCACAACAAGAAACTTACACAAAGCTCAGTATAAACCTACAAACAGAGGTATTTGCCTATCTGCCGTGAAACTGGCTCCAAAGGGTCATACCAAACTTAATAGCTACTGAAAAATTGGTTAAAAACTCTGTAGATGACCACCAATGCTTTAACCAAAATATCTCTTTTGTAAGGCTTTGGTCTGCCAGAAAGTCCCTTACTTAATAAAAACATCCTAAAATGAGAATCATCAAATCAGCTTTCTAGGATTACTGAGAAGTTGAACAGCAGAATGTTACTTCCCTTTTCTTCCTACATATTTTTCTTCTTTTCAAAGAAGAAAAATATGTAAGAAGAAAAGGGAAGTAACATTCATGTTTCTCCAAGCAAACAAAAAAGCATCTCATTAGCAAGATAACCAATATTCCACATGGCTAACACTTCTTGTTTGCTTTTTTTCCCAGTCAGCTGTTTTATAATTATAAAGCAATAAGGGATTTTTTGGTAGGCAGAGAGGAAGAAACAGAATAATAACACTACAAGCACCTGAAACCATTAAAGTTGTACATTCACTTCCCTGAGACCCAAAAAGAAACACCACTAGGGGGAGGAAAAAGGACTTCTTATGCATCCTCTAAACTCTTAAGTTCTCATCAACATTGTTCAGAGAATTTAAAACAAGACAATGACAAGACTTTGAAAGGAGTTACGCTTATGCTTATTAATTAGGAGTTACATTTGTAGTAAATAAGGCCATTAATGGATTTTATTGTGTGAATCTTGATTCATAGAATGACAGAATGGTTTGTGCTGGAAGAGACCTTAAAGATCATCTCATTCCAGCCCCTCTGCCATAAGCAGGGACGACTCTCTCTAGGCCAGGTTGCTCCGAGCTCTATCCAGCCTGGCTTTGAACACTGCCAGGCATGGGGCATCCACAGCCTCTCTGGACAAACAGTTCCAGTGCCTCACCATCCTCACAGCAAGCAGCTGCTGCTTAGTGTCTCATCTAAACCTACTCTCTCAGTCTGAAGCCATTGCCCCTTGTACCATCACACCAGACCCTTGTAAAAAGTCTCTTTCCATCTTTTCTGCACATTTCCTTCAGGTACTGAAAGGCTGCAATTAGACCACCCCAAACCCTTCTCTTTGCCAGGCTGATTATGCATAGTTAATTATGAATATTTAGTTGAGGAATCTGATGTTTAGTTGGCACTCACAAGTTTTTGGCAGCTCCGAATCCACCAGGGAATATCACAGCATCATGGTCTGCTGTAGTGAGCTTAGCCAGGCTTGTGATTTTACCACGAGCAATTCTGGCAGATTCCACTAAAACATTCCTTGAAGAACCAGAAATAAAACAATGTGATTAATTAAGCATTTGCACACACAACAGAGTAAATAAAGTTTTGCAGAGGAAGAGGAGAGTGAGGAAGGGAGGATGCAGGAACACTGGTATTTAGTAACTGAAGCTATTGAAGGTTTTGAAATGCTACTGCTGGGAAACACAGGCACTGACAGACTGTATGTAATCAGGTCCAGAACACTCATGTAATATCTTCTCTCCAAGAAAACCACCACAGCTGGCATAAAGCTACTGAAGGCATTCAGCCAAGTGCTACAAGAGCCATACAGGCTGCTACATCTGAAGAAAGCCTAACACATCACAGACTTACCTTGACTCAGCTTCAGCTGGCTGCCCTTTACTGTGGTCAATGACATGCATCTGAGGGACATCTGGAGCATACATCTGAACCTCAGCTCCCCCACGGCTCAGGTGAACCAGGACTCTGCAAACATGGAGGTACAACATGCTTTCAGAAAACTTTAAGAGAGAAGCTTTATCTGACCCTTAAACCAGCTACAAATATTCCACCAACTGACTCTGAAAGATGAGGAAAAACACACATCCCACCAAAGGAGCCAACCAGGAACAACAAAAACTTCCTTCCTCCAAGTCCCCAGGTGTTATGGAAGAACCCCATAATCAACATAGTCATTAACATTTAATCTAGGTCTAGGTGACACATCTCTTATTAATTCACAGTAAGAGTTAATTCCACTTAAGCATTAACAATTCTGCTGTTAGATTTAGCCCCAGGAACAGAAAATCAAGCAGTTCTGAAATTAAGTCTGAGTTCAGAGATTGAGTCTGGAGCTCTGAATTCCTGTTTCTGAAGAGGGTCTCTCTCAGACTCATTGTACTGGCATCACATGCACAGTGCTGCATCTTTGGACAATCACTGAGTTCTACAAGAATGCAGCCTGAGCTCACAATTAGGCTGTGAGGAAAATGTGAGAAAGCTTCATCATTCATCTCTCAGGGTAATTCAGACAGCCAGAGACAGCAAAACTAAATTAAACAAACTGCTGCAACACAATGGAGACTTTTGTGGAGCCCACAGTCCCAAAATGCAACTTACGCTGATGCCTCGTGGATTTCTGTGCCATCATAGACGCCACAGCCAGACAGGACCTGCAGTGAGAAACAACAGAGTATTTAGTGGGAAATTAACAGAGCATTGTGAGAAACAACAGAGAATTTACTGAGAAATTAACAGGTGACACAGAACTCCCCACAGGATCTTTCACAAGGTAAGGTTTTAAAAAGTTAACAAACAATTTAAAAGTAAGCTCTTACAATGCCAGTGAACACCATGCTGTTAGCACTGGTGTCACCACCTGACACCCTGCAGAAATGGCATTTCCTATTTAGAGCAACCCATCAAGGGCTCAGAAATAACCACTATTTATTTCCTGGCTGATACATTTATACCACAGGTAATAAACTGATATGTTACCCTTCGGAATGTTTTTATTGTGTACACAGTGGGTTGTTCTGAATGTCATTTATCTTTCTTATGTAGTGTCCACATCCATGTGAAACACTTCCTCATCCAGGTGGACATCCACAAGAAGAGGGACAGAAATGCACCCTGAGGTGGCACCTAAAATAAACTACTTTCCCTGCTGTATTTTACCTGAGCATCTGCATCAGAGATCAACAGCTAAATCACTTTTAATGCAATAATACAGTGATGCCATATTGCCATACTTCTTTTTAACTATGTGGAAATGATACTTTTAATTTGTTTATACACACCAGAGAACAAAAAGCACAAAGCAGTCAGCTACCCTTGTGTGGGTGGAGAATTTGACAAAGTAGAAGGATAAAAAACTTTTTTTAAAAAAAGCCATTTTAAGAATGAAACAAAACCAAAAAATCCAAAGGTTTATCTAGATCCTGAAAGTATACAGGTGAATTTTTTCAGGGCTTTTTGTTTGGCTCTTTGTTCTGAAAGGAAAAAAATCCTGTTAGGAAGTCAATTTTCTTTTATCTTTTTATTATTTTTTTACTTTAATCTCTTCCTTCCTGGTTTTCCCTCAGGTTGTTTTGGGTTTTTTTTTTGAAGCTTGAGAGTTTTTAAACACAGACACATGAACAGAAACTCACAACTGAAAGTAAACTCATAACTGAAAAAATCTTATCTAGTAATGTTAGACTTGAAGGGACTTTCTGGTCACAATACCCAGGTGTCTGCTATCATGGGGCAGCACTTCACCAAATGAGCAAAATACATGAATGTTCTTCTGTCCATGTTAATCCTGTTCTGATATTTAAGAGCTGCCTTTTGCTTTGTAACTTTTTGTCTTATTTTTCATTTAATTTAGACTGAATAAAGAGACAAGCAACTGTGCTAGGGTTATGCTCCGTGAACAACACTTCTAAAATGTTTTTGAAACTCAGCGAAACCAAAATACTGTAACATTGTTATTGTAAACTCTTCTAAATATAAACTCTTCTGTTATTTCAGTACCTGCTTGATAACAGACCTGTCTTCTACCACAGTCAAAAATTTACATCACTAATGTCGAAAATAACATTTCTTTACCTAGCTCTGTTTAAAAAACTGTGACTTGTTAAAATGACAGCATTCCTGTTGGGTTACTTTTTAGCCATTTGGACCAGCATTCTGCCCTTTCCCAAACCAATTCTGCCCTAAACAGATTTCTTTATGCAGATAATGCCTTCTTATTCCTTTATGTTTAATGCTGTCTAGACTATGCAAAGCTCAAGCTTCAAGGACTGTCCACTGAGTTCCAAAACTGTGTTTCCATTTGTGATGCCATTTACAGCCTGGATTTTTCCTTAGGAATCTGTAGCCACCTCCCACTCCTTGCTTTCTTCTGTGCTTGTAACATGTTTTACCCCCTTCCTGCCAAAAAGCATAACCCTGTTTAAATATATTCACTGCCAGTACCTCACCCAGTAACATTATAAACTATTTCAAGTCAAATCCTCCTGGGTGTCTCAGTACAAAGGATTCATGGAGCTCCTGGAGTGGGTTCAGTGGAGGGCAGTAAGGATGAGTGAGGAATCTCTCTTACAAAAGGAAAGGATGAGGGAGCTGTTCAGCTTCAAGAAGAGATGACTGAGCCTTCATTAATGTGTACAAATATCTAAGTGGGGGGTGTCAGAGGATGGGCCAGGCTCTGCTTGGAGGTGCCCAGCAAAGGGACAAGAGGAATGGGCATAAACTAATGCAAAGGAAGTTCCACCTGAACATGAGGAAGAATTTCTTTCCTGTGCAGTGACTGAGCACTGGGACAGATTGACAAGTGTAAAAAATGTGTATTTTATGATTGGCTTTTTGAAAATATTAAAATGAATATTATATGTGTTATGTTAGAAAGTTATGCTGTATTGATTTTCTTAAGTAGTGTGTTAAATATAGTTTTAGGTTGTAATATAATGTTAAAATAGAAACTATGCTATGTGAGATACTTTTTTCAAGAAAGGACTTGCAGCCACAGGACACCTAAATCTTTCAGAGAAAAAGAAGTTATTGCTCTCTTATCAGAAGAAACGAACTTCTTCCCACCTTGCTCAGCCCTGAAGACGCCGTTAGGATTCAGAGGAAGAAGCTGACACTGACAAGACAGAATCCTGTGTTTGAATGGACTTTATGCATCATGTATGAGGTGTATGAATATGCAACAGGCTATTCTTTTAAGGGTTAATCCTCTGTTAACGTGTGTCCTTTTTCAGGCTTATTTTGCCCAGAAAAAGGTACTCAGACTGTCTGTAACTCTTTGTTTTTATTGTCTCGTATTGTCCTAATCTCAACTGTTCAAATTTTTATTACTCTAATTGTATTACTATTTTTATAACCATTTTATTACTATTAAACTTTTAAAATTTTAAGAAGAAGGGTATGGAGTGTCCCTCACTGAATTCCAGAACCGTCTGGATACAACCCTGCACCAGTGCTCTGGGCTGGCCCTGGTGACCCACCGTGCTCCCTTCCAGCCTGCCCCATCCTAGGATTCTGTGCTTCTTCCCAAATCAACTCCAGGCCAACAACTATACACACGCCAATTTTTACATGTTTCCCTCTCCTGGTCTGGCTTCGTCCAAGCTTCTGAACTGCAAGCAGCTTTTTCTTCTCAAATTCCGCGTCTCTCCAGGGTTTCCAGCGGCCGCAGCCACCAGGCGAGGCTTTCCCAGGCCGCCGCCCCGCCGAGCGCTCCCCTGCACCGGCCCCACTGCAGGAGCGACCCCGGCTGCAGGGCCGAGGGTGGCTGTGGAGAGCCAGACGGTGGAAAAACAAACAAACAAACAACAAACAAACAGACAGACAGACAGACGTTTCTCCTCAGCGCTGCCCCGGCCCCCGCGCTCCTCCATTACTCACCACAGCGACGCGGGCGGCGCGGCAGCGCCGAGCGGAGGAGTGGAAGGCAGCGAGGCCGCCGGGCGCTGCTCGCCGCAGTGCCGTGCACAGGGCCGGGCCTCGGGAGGTCAGCATGGCTGAGGGCGGGGGCAGCGGCGGCGGCGGAGCCGGGGAACGGGAGCGGAGATGCCGGGAAGGGAAGCGGGCGAGCCCCACAGGAACCGGGATAGACGCGCTCGGAGGCCGCTGCGCCCTTGGCGGCACCGGCGGCGGCGCCCCCTGGCGGCGGGGAGGGGCCACCTCAGGGCCGGGAGCCGCGGGCCCTTCTTCCCTTCCCGACCCTCGTTTATCGGGAATGGCAGCGGTGCGAAGGGGACTGAGGGTAAAAAGATAACGGTGCGGAAATTACAGGGGAAAATAAGCAAGCTGGCAGCCGGTACAAAGCTGGGAGGAGTTGTTGGGTGCCTTGAGGGCACGGAGGGCCTGCAGAGAGACCTTGATGAATCAGAGAGATGGGCAATCACCCCCTGTATGAAGTTGAACATTGGAAAAGTGCTGGTTTCTGCTCCTGGGATGGGACAGTCCTGGATATACGGACAGAATGGGGAATGAAAGGCTGAAAAGAAAGGTATTAAACTATCAGAGAGTCCAGAGGAGGGCAGTGAAGATGGTGAAGGCCTTCAGGAGAAGCTGTGTGGAGAGCAATTGGTCCGTTCAGCCTGGAGGAGACTGAGGGGAGACCTCATTGCAGTTACCTTTAATATTTATACCTCTCCTCTATTCCAACAGTGAAAAGTGACCAGAAAACAAACCCAGAAGAGCAGAATATGCTGAGAAAATAAATTCTGGATCATTGGTAATATTTGTAGTATCTTCGTTAAAAGCCCCTTCGGCGTGTGGCTTCAAAGTATTACAAGGACAAACCCAATTCTTTGTATTCAGGTCCCCATTCTTATTACTCAATTCTTCCATCAGTTCACAAAACCAGAGGGAATCAAAAGTTCCAGGTTTTAATGTGTTAATAAACAACATTTTAAAAAAAGACACAAAAGGGCTTTCATCAAAAAAAGAAAAGAATTTTAAAAACTCAAAAAAATCCAACAAGCCATGACATTTGTGACATTCTCTTACAGTTTAAGTTACATTATTGAGTTGGTTATGTCCAAACAAATTTTTACTACAGTTTCTCAAGGCTGTAAAGCCCCATATATTTTCTCCAATAGCTGCTGCTATGGGTCCTCATTTCTCCTCATTATTGAAGTCTCATCAGGTTTGGAGGTTACAGAATTAAGAAAACAGCATTCCACATATATGTACATATTAAATCCAAGTAAAACAACATTTAAAACAAGTTGAGACCAGTATATTTCCAATCAAGAATTTTTTTATCCTTTTTAAAATTCAGAGTCAGTCCAGAATAAGCCTGCACTATAAAATTCACAATATTTAATGTGCAAGGCATTCTTAATAAAGAATAAACTTCTTCCAGTTGTACTTCTAATTTCCCTAAGAACACTTTTTTGTTTTCTTACTTGAAATCAGGAATTATTAAAAAAAAAAAAAGAAATCACTTAATTAAGAAATCAATGCTGTCTAGTTTACAGCCAAATGGTACAGGAAATAGGCCAAGTGCCATCTATGGCATATCCTACATTTCCATCATGGAGCTCCATCATGGAAACTCCATCACACTGTAAGGAATTGATGCCACTATGAGGGCCACTCATTCTCAGTGAATACCACTGCATAAAATACTGTCTGAGATTTTCTCCCTCTCACAAGGAGTAATTAGGAACTCTAATTATCCTTATGAGCTTCTTGCATAAGATAATCGCTGTCAGAATCCAACTCTTCTTCATCTCCTGGTGTTTCCTCTGCTGCACGTTTCATGCCCCGCTGCTGGGAAATGGCCAAGGCGTATTTGATGTTGTAAATGTTCCACTCACAGCTGTAAAAATAAATAGGAAAACACTGTTTTCCTCCTAAAATAAAAGCAACTCTAAAAGAAGGCTGTCTCAGAAGTTTTAACAGCACACTGTCATCCCCCAAATCACTGCAGGTTTTTTGATTTGGACTTTCAAATGTAACAATACATACAGTTTTGAAACATCTTCAAAGTGACGCTGGATGCTCCTCTGGAGGAACTGAATCACAGGGAGCAGCTTCACTGACCTTGGATGGAGAAAACATGCAATTTGCAGTGCAGTTCATGTTTACATAGGGAAATCTAGAACTTTTCTATACTCTCAAGATTCTAACAAGCATACAACTTCAATGCCAGCTTTTTAAGATAATCCTAAGGAAACAAAAGCTCTCTGCTTTTGACTTTGCCCACAATGATTACACTTAATACAAGTAATATATTGTGAGAAGTATTTTTTCCAAGTGCATCTTGAAGAGCTAATTCTGCTTGCTGCAGCAATGACAGTTCCTTTCAGATACTACAAGACTTTCTGAACAATGGAGAGTTTGTTTTAAATTGTCCTCTTCTACTTTAGCAGGAACAAAGGAGAGATTTTGTTTCAGTCATTTCAGTAACTAAAACAATAATATCCATGTTGAAGCAAGGGAAGAGTCACACAATGCACTGTTTTTTAAATTGCAGTCCTGACTCCTTCTCAGATTTCCTCTCAGCCCATTTCAAATTTGTAAATTTGCCTGGTTTTGTTCCTAGAAGTCTAAAAATTCCATATTATGGTTAGGCTGAATATAATTCACAGACCTGGCCCAAGTAGTTCTGAAGTACTCTGTAGGAAGGCAGAGTACTAGCAACTATAGTCACAAGCTAGATCTATAAAAATACAATCAATACCTGCACATCACCTTTCAGTTACATTTAAGATGCATAACTGTTTAAAAACACAATTGCCAAAATCTTACTATCACTTTTGAAATTGTTATGCAGTTATTGTCTAAGCAACTTAAGCAGTTTTACCTGTTGTATTTGAAAAATGTTTCTGCAATGTATCTTCACAAATCCAGTAACATATTCCAATTCTGTCACACACACTTTTTATAATCTTTTTAGACCTTTAAGATCAAGTCCAAACTGTAACTTTTATCATACAGAACTTGTAAAACTGAAGTGTTCTAACTGTTGTGCATGCATTACCTAGAATATCAGTAAACGTTAAGTAAAAGCCTTAAACTGACAGGTTTTAAATTTTAATATCCTTGTCAGCATTTTGACTTTCATGGGATCTCACCTTGTTTTCAGCTTCTGTCCATGCAGCATAAGCAACTTATGAGCCCAAATAAGATAGAACTCCAAGTGACAAGAGGTCTCAAAGGCAGAGGCCAGGAACTCCAGTAACTTCTCCACATACAGGTCTGGCAGTGATGAGCAGACAACATCAACTGTGCAAAAAGGAAAAAAGCCTATGAACATTCAATAGAGTTGGGTTACTATTTGGAATAACATGAAAGAGACCACAGGAAAGCATAGAGGGAAGGAGAAGAAAGCAGCATTTTGGCAAGTGGTGGGTATTTAGTGCTGTATTTCAGGGTATAGTACCACAATCTCTCAGGGGACAAATGCTCCTCCTTTGAACCTTCCAAACACTACTGTATTTAAAAGCAAGAAATTAACTCCTCCCTCTCCAAGTACTTCCTCCTAGCAGAGTACTCTCCCCAGCAGCTATCCTTCAGAATTTTTACTTCCACCCTTTTCTTCTCTTTTCTAAAGTAACAGACTTTATTGTTGCTGCTTCTGACCTCACCCAAATTTCTGTATTCAGTGGAAGTAGTTATGCACAACAATCAGAGGCACTGATACTTGAAAAGACAGCAAAGTCACCTGCCACACAGGAAGTGTCTGAATGCTGTTAGCAAAAGCACAGCACAAAGAAACACTATTTAAAAGCATCCAAAATAATCTCATCTATAACTAAATGATCTCATTATATGTAATCCAAAAACAGCTTTTGCTTAAGAAATAGGCACACAATCATCCTGTTAGCAGTGGATTCCAACAGCCTCTCCTCAGTTGTACTCTGGCCTTCCAATCATTTTCCAAGCTCTCCACCAGATGTTCTGGAGTATGAATGCCTTTGCTTGTGCTGTCAGTCCCAGGACCAGGCAGAGTACTCCTGATGTGGTGCCACAAGTGCTCAACAGACAAAATTCATCACTTTCCTCAAACTGCTGATTACACCCTTGCTACTGGTTAATGGTCATCACACAGGCACAGTGTGTGATTAACTCAGGTTAAACTTGATGTGCCCCTCCAACATCATCTGCTTCCCAGAAATGACATCCAAAAACTCTGCCTGCACCTCTAGGCCTGATCAAATTCCATGCTGAGAAGTCACTAAATAAGCAAGAAGCAGATGGGTAAAATTAAAACATAAATTAACACTAAAATGTCTGCCTTTACACCCCAACTTGTTTTGGCTCACACATGTCTATTTACAGCTAGCTCAGCTCAGTTTCATGGCAGATCTATTCACCTTCACTGCTAGGGACAGCCTCTATCACCTCCTGAATTAATTTCTTTTCATTCAGCTTGAAGGCCATGACAATAGCCATAGTGTATTCCTTCTGACTCAGTGTTTTATGGATATTGCTGGGTGTGACATCAATATCCAGCTCAAAAGGATCAAAAATTAGCCCAGAGTCCAGTGAATAGAGCAGGAGGCCCTCTGTGGTGGTGGCTGCCCAGCTTCGTCCTAAAAGAGAAATAACAATATTTAACAACAAAGAGGAGTGTTCCAGAATGGAAACAGAAGAGTAATGATAATCTTCCAGTACTCTATTCTTTCACATGTTTTATATGGAATTTAAAAAAAAAATCCTAAATTAACTGTTGGTACTAACCTGTAGGACAGAATCGCACACAAGTCACCCTTATTTCTGGTTTAAAGTGTCGATAGCTCATGTCACCTAAAAGAGAAATTTAGAAGTGATTTAAAGATTCACCACAAGTTCACAGTCTAGTTATCAACTCTGACTATGATGTTATACCATTAAATAATGTGCAGCATGGTAAAACCTGGCAGAATTAAAGACTGGGTAAGGAAGGCACAGTTCATGTCCAAGAGATAACAGCTTAAGTGGTGGGACCAAATTTTGTAATCCTGATGTTAAAACTGAGTTAAAACAAGTCAAACACTTCTTACCTGTGTCAAAGTCAAATACTTCTTACCTGTGTCAAAGGTTCCAGTGCACATAAAGGTAGAAACAAGAGAGAAAAAGGTTCCAGTGCACAGAAAGGTAGAAACAAAAGAGAAAAAGGTTCCAGTGCACATAAAAATAGAAACAAAGAGAGAAAAGCCAAAGCCATACCTCTTTTTACTCCAGGAAGAGGGATGGCAACACCTTCGTCACCTCCACCGCCTTCATCAATCAGAGCCATGCTGCCAAATTCAGTCATTTTTCTCCGATCTAAGTACTCCTGGAAAAACATGCAAGTTCCATTCACTGCACTGAATCTCTTCTCAAACAGCAGAGCTCAGTTCAGACTGTGTTTTCACATTATTGTAACTTTGTTCTGCTCCAGAGATGCACTGTTTGATTGCTCAGCTGCAGCCCTACTCCTTCGGCCCTGCAGGCTCCATAACTGCACTGTGCTAATGCAAGGGCTGTGTGGCCAGAACACAGCAAATGAGATTTTAGGGACTTCACAATGGAAGTGAGATTTTAGGACCTCCCTGGTCCCCCTTTCTAAATACCCATCCCCTCCAGGACTCTGTTTCAGCTTGTTCACTTTCTTTCAAGGCAGATGTTGAGCTACACCAGCTCACAGACCACTACTGACAAGGAATACTTGGAACCACAGTCAGATAGAGCCTGACATGAACAATAATAATTCTTCCTGGTAAGGGGATGGTGAAAAGGGTTACTGGAATTTTTTTCCTTCTCATGTTTTTCATAATTCACTTTACTTTTGAAGGAATTTAATTTGGCATTTGGCAATATTCAGAAACAGAGTTTATAAAGGTCAGTGATGTTGTTCTGTGTCCACAAAAATAATCCTTCATTTCTTTGCTAACACAAACTGACACCCAGGGAGTTAGCTTAGTACAAAACGTTGGTAATTTAAATTTTCACTTCCACTTTAAGTCTAGTGCCAACTAACTTAGTATGCTTGAGAGTTCTGCCCATTCAACACAAGCACACTACAAAGTTGGAAGGAGTTTCAGGAATTCATTCTGTTCCAAGAGGAGTATTTCCTTCCCCCTCTCGTGCACAAAAATAAACCCATTCTTTAAAAAAACATTAATGAATCACTCTTAATGAGTGATTAACATCTCTTAATGAGATGTTATATCAAAACCAAAGTCTTGTGGAGGTGAGGAAATTTTAAAAAGACTCCTGTGCTCACATACCTCCATTGCATCTAAAGAATGGTTGCATGAAATTTCGAATTTTTTCATAAGAATCTGTTCCTTGACATTATATATACAGACAAATTTTGATAATCCACCTGCCAGAATAGATTGACCATCTGCTGAGTAGCACAGAGTTGTAAAAGATCTGGTAAAGAAAAGAGAAAGCAGTTTAATTTCACTGCCACATCCATCTGAGCTAAAAGATATCAGTACAATGTGAAGACTCAGAAAATAACCACTCCATGGTAAAAGTGGAGCTCTTCCTTCACAAGGCATGTACTTCACACACACATTTACCACAAAGCATTTGGTGCTTTACTATGAATCACACACAATTTAGAACTTCAACAGCTTTATGAAATACTTCCATACTTCTGAATCTGAGTCACAGCTCAGTCAATGAGCTTTCAACTACATCATGCATGACGCTAAAAAACAGAAGAGCTACAGAAAAACTAATGCCTTGGCATGTTTGAAAGACATGGTTGAGAGCTCCCCAGCAAAAAATACTGGTTTTTTCCAAAACTTTTCTCCAATAAGTTATTGTTTCTTTTTTTTTTTTTGATTGGAAGTAATATGGGAAAAAAAAGGGGGGAAAGAGAAGAATAAAATATTTCTCTAAGATACTTTTTGACAGCACACAAATTCAACTTGCTTTTAAACATTACTTCACATGCATAGCAACAGGTAATAACCCCATACTTTAATTACCTTCTTTAAAAAATGTAATAGTTTCAACATACTAATGGTTGTACACTAGTATTTGTGTAGAAAGATATCTACTAAAATACCTAACCCATAGCACATTAACACCTTGGCCTGAGAAGCTTAATATTACGTTGGGAACCCAAGTTCCAAATAGATGAGAAAAAACGTGCTCAGAATGATGCTGACCAGTGAGAGAACACAGCCAACTACAAAAGGGAGGCATCTACATGTCAGGCAGGCTTTTAACATTCAGAATCAGAAATATCTGAGCAGCAGATGCACTCTGCAATCTTCATGTAGAAAACAAATGGAAAAACAACTCCAAAGTAACCCAGCATGGCACCCTCTTGTCACTGCAGCCCCCTGGACGTACTTGCCCTTGGCTGCCTGCTTGGCAGTGATTTTATCCAGCTCCTTCCTCCCCATCTGCAGATCGTGCCTGCCCTCAATGGAGCCAGTCTGCACTGCATTGTCATGATCCCAAAATGTTATCTGGCCGTCCAAGGCAGCAACTGCCAGCTCCTTGCCATCGGGACGGAAGGCAACAACAAGAACTGCAAAGAATTTCATAACAGTTAAAAATGCACTCAGATGCTTCTAAGAAAATACCCTTAATTCTTCTAGGATCTTATCTCAGCTATTAGAAAAAAATTAAGAGTAAAAGAGTAAAAAGTTTAAGAGTAAAAAAGTATGACTGTACTTTTTACTGTGGACAACATACAATTATATGTTGTTAATTATAATGCTAATTATAACGCTAAGCTAGAATTAAAGTATTTATTGCACTGTTAACCAAGCACAAGAGTAAAGTATCTGAACTTTTTATTTCCATTTCCATGAATGAGTCTCTGTATTTGACATGTTTTGTTGTTATAAACATATTTTACATAGTACTTTTATATTTGATAGAAGATGAGAAATGAAATAAAAATTACCATCTGAGTTAATTATGAATGTCTCCTTAGTCCTCCAGCTGTCCAACATATCCCATAATTTTACAGTCTTATCCCAAGAGGCACTGGCTAGAATACACTTCATTGGATTAAAGGACAAGCTGCTGATGGGACCCTCATGACCTGCTAAGACCTAAAAAGAAGAAAAAATAACCTAGAATTTGGTGAAAGAAACTGAAATCTGTGTAGTCTGCATTCAGTAAACTCCAGATACAGCCAATAAACCACGCCTGACTTGTCCACACAAATTTGAGAACATTTTTGGACACATGGCATGATACACACCAGTGATTCTCAACTTTTTATTTGCACAAGTTTTAAAAAAATTCCCTGAAGTGCTACCACTATACAGGCATCTACAACCACTCCTATGCACACACTTTAGGGATGCAGTGTGCCAATTTTTTCCCTCCTTTCAAAACAATCAGACCAATTGTGAAAAACCAAGTCATTACTCTGAGAATTCAGTATCTCCTGCAGTTGAAAGAACTTCAGAATAAAAACAAAAATAAAAAACTGGGAATAAGAGTAACAGAGATTTTCATTACATGGAAGGTTCCTACTCCTCCAAAAAAATATCAAGGAAAGAAACTAAACTCAAAACTCTGGAGATCCAGTCAAGTAAATCCTGAGTTACTGAAGTGATCTGTATCCCACAGCCGTGCCAAATTAAATATGTGAATCACTGAGCTCTTCTGCTTGTACAAGATGTACAGGAATGCTTAAGAATTGAAACAATAATTGAAAAATCATGCCCCTGCCCTGCTCAAGCAAAACCCTTCATGAAATCTGTATCAGTCTTAATACAGCAACTACAATTTCTTCATTACCTGTAGAAAATATGTGGAAAAGAACATCTCTGAACAAGGAGGCAAAGACTTTCATGCCCATGTGTTAGCTCAGCAACACTGGTGTTAGTTCATCACTAGAAAGAGCTCGTTACTCAAAAATTTTAACAACTATATCCCACACAAATTCAGGGTGATCTCCATGCAATAAATAAAATTTAAAAAATGCTGAGAGCAACATAGTGAAGCTCCAGTTTTTGAACATAAATCCCAAAGCTGCTGAATATCACCATACTCCACACAAGGTTAAATTCAAGCCCTCCCAACACTCTGGGTCCTTACATCCAGCAGCCTCCCACTCTGCATTGACCAGATGAATATTTCAAAGGAATCCTGGGAACCAGCTGCCACAATCTCACCACTGGAGTCCACAGCTAAAGAGGAGAACTGACTTGGTCGTGGAGAGGTAAAGGTACGGAAATTCCGGTACCTGTTGAGGAGGTGAAAAGAAATTATGAGAACATTTTATGTAGATTTATTTAAATGTGTGTTTAACAAGTTTATTTACAAAAGGAGTTCATTTGTTTTGTAAAGACTTCTAAGCTATGTAGAAAAATATCGTTTTTATAAAATTAGATGTGGTGCCTCAGCATGATTGCAAGATCCAAAAGAAGTATGAAAAACTCTGCAGAAGTAGGAGACAAAAACACTCTGAGGAATTTTCTTCTATTAAATAGCATGTGTCAATTTTTTAGAAACATGGGCTTGTTTACATACCCAGTTCTGTGCACAGCTGTATTATACTATGGAAAGTGCCTTCTCCCCATTTGAGTAAAGCCAGACAATGATTTTCCCAGATTTCCAGCTTCTCTGAGGAAATTTCTTCCAGAATTTTCTTCACAGAAACTGGACGGAGTAAGAGCACTCCTAATAACTATCTAAATTTAAATCAAAGGCTGAACCAAAAACCAGTAAGGCAGCACTGCTCACCTTTATAAGACTTCAAACAAGCAATCAGCAATTTGCTGTATTTTGGGGAGAGTGTGAAAGCTGAGGACTAAATGAGACACAAAAGCTTTCATGCAGAGTTACCTGTGCAGATCAAAGGCACGCACTGTTCCATCCAGGGAAGCACTCAGGACAACATAACCAGTGGAAGTGAAAGTTACAGCAGTTACACCACTATTGTGTTCTGTAAAGGTGACAAAACAAAAGCTGCTTGAAGTGTTCCACACTTTCACCTGCAGGACAGACAAGAAATGACTTCTTAGAATCGCCATCACCAGTAAAGAGAGAAAATAAGGGTAAGGCAGCAGCAGAGTAAAGAAAACCTAATTATAGAACTCTGAAACAGCATAAAAGAGTTTCAGTAATAGCACGCAAGAGGCCAGAGCTTATCATTAAACCTCTTAAGACACATTTGCAACATAAAAATCTAAGCGGAGACAGACACAAACAAAGTTGAAACAAAGTTAATAAAGGAAAGTAACAGTTGGTGAGTATCTTGAACTTCCAAGCTTATACTGTCAAATAAGACAGGTGTCAAATTCAAAACCAACTCTAAAGTCATTACACAAGTTACAACTGAGATGATCTTTCAATTGTTTTGGTTTTTTTTCCCTGAACAAAAATTTTATGCATTTAGCTTTCTGCAGTTTGAGACTTTTCAGTTTTGGCCAATTTTCATCCTCAATGGCAGAAACCATGAAGTGGCAGATCTCTTCCTGTCATTTAAAAGACTTGCCAGGACATCAGCTACTACTGTTGTCCCATTTACATGCCAAGACATTGTGGCAAAACACCTTTTAAAATAAAAGCACCTGTACACACAGCCTATCATTTCAATGCAAGTCATCCATGAGAAGTTAATTTTTCTTTTAAATAACAAGCTTCTGGAATGGCACATTTAAACAAAAAAATTGCACTTGCATAAATCATTTGAAATTAACTTCATATCAAAAACCAATTATTTAACGGGTAAGAAGTTGAGTGGCTGAAGTTCATTCATCCCAAGATATTATGGGACCATAAATAAATTAACATTGATGAATTTGTTACTTTTGCATTTATGGTGATTGGACCTGTAATAATTTAAAAATCACCCGCCAGAAAGCATAAGTGATGCAATTTGCAGCCACAGGTAGTAACAAAGCAAAATATATATACTCTAGAGAGAAAAATCAAAACATTTAAGGAAAGAGAGGAAAAAAAGTTATTACTTCATAGTAAGAAAAATATGTACCAATTACAGTAACAGAGCTTTCTACATAAAATGGAAAGCCAAGCTTAGTACATTATTAAAAGTTCAGATTCGAGCAATATTGCCTCACTTACTTTGCCATCCTCCCCTCCAGTTACTATGTACTGTCCATCTGGAGAATATGCCAAGGAAACCATGCTGTTGAAATGGCCCTGCTGCTTCAGCACATAGGACTCACTCTGCCACTCCCACACCAGGAGCTGACCC
Organism: Cardinalis cardinalis; assembly: GCA_014549065.1. Classification (NCBI taxonomy): domain Eukaryota; kingdom Metazoa; phylum Chordata; class Aves; order Passeriformes; family Cardinalidae; genus Cardinalis; species Cardinalis cardinalis. The sequence continues at coordinate 584,888 of JACDOX010000165.1, read as the reverse complement.
AGACCTGTAAGCACAGCAGGATTAACCACAGCCACCCACACAATGACCCTGCAAATGCAAGCCACAAAACACACACTGGCAAGCAATGTCAAAACAAACAAACAAACAAAGATTAATGCAGACAGGTTGAATTCTGCATCTTTCAGTCCTAATAAGAGCTTTTTTCTTTTATAACTTCAAGGCAATTTCCCCAAAAATTTCCTCCTCAAGCTGTTACTTGGAATAATGTTTTCAATAGTACAACAGCAATGCTATCAGCCAGTTGAAAAATGAGCTGGAAAGAAAAGCAGGGCTGAATATAAGAGGAAAATTTTGGGTTTCATGCAAACCATTATGGACAGGGTGGGAATGCTGGAACATCCAGGCAGGTTTGTAAAATGCCATGAGCAACATGTGGCAAAAGCAGAAATTAACTACAAGGGATCTGGGCTCTCCCTAACTCTCTTAAAAGCCTTCCTATATAAAATATAGGAAGTATATAAAATATAAGAAGTGTTTTTTCCTGTATCAGTTAATTATTTTCCTGAATCATCAGAATTCTGTGACAGACTAATTAGTGATATTTCCTTTACTATACCTAGCCACCACACATATAAGACTATCAATTATTTAACATTTGGAGTCAAAACTAGCAAGAGGAATTTGGGCCTCATGTCCACCACATTCCTTATTTTTCCCATTAATATAGACCAAAAAAATTAGACAAACCTGAACATCCAAAGGCAATCCAGTCACCAGTGCAGTTGATAGAAATAGAAGCTATCCTTTGGTCTGAAATACTGAAGTAAGAGAATTAACCAATAAACAAACTTGTGTGATAAAACTTCAAGTCTAATACTTATTAAAGCTGTTCAAGCAAGTTGTTTGATTGTTTTACTGAACTTCTGTACCACTGTAACATCAAAAACCACAAAGTTCATTCCTTTGTTCCACTCCAAACCATCAAACATTCCTTATTCAGAATGAAGGCAGAGCATCTGCATCCCAAAAATGTACTTGCCAACAGAGTAAAACTCCCCAGGTTTAAGAAAATAAAATAGGGGCTTTTTTGTACATGGAAATTGTTTACAGTTATGGAAAAGAATCTGATTTGATTTCTCAACTTATTCACAATTTACAGATAATTTTACATATGCAGAACTTTCCAGCTAATATTTTCTACAAAGAAACTGAAAACATTAAAATGGACAGAGTTAAAGAAGTCTAGGCAACAACCAGGAACTCCTGAGAAGCTTCCTTATTCAGACCTCACTTTTCCAGAATAAGGAGTGGAATTATATGGTATTTATTACAGAAATTTATGATTCTGCCTTTCCAGAAATTACAGTATTAAATAGACAGTCATGTTTTAAGATTTTTGTGCTCTTTTTATTCACCCTTCACTGCTTAACATGATGTGTTCTCAATGAAACATGAAACCCCTGCAAAAAAACCTATTCCCTTCCCCCACAAAAACCAAACCAAATATAGTGACAAGCCCATGGCTCACCTCAAGGAGTGGATCAGATTGAAATCTGGAAGCTCGTGGAGGTGAAAGACTCCAGAGGCAAAGCCAGTGACTAGAAGATGTGTTTTCTTGTGAAAGGCTGCAGCTGTCAGGTTATTAAAATCTCCCTCTTTATTGAAAAAATACCTAGCACCCAAGAAACAAGAAGAAAAGTGAATGCTGAAGAACAGATGTTGTCAGAGCTGCATCTCCCAAGCAGCTCACCAAGAAGGCTGATGAGCCACCTTTATGTCATCTCCTGAAGTCAACCAACCCCTTCTGGCAAGAAAACAAAGCCTCAAGACTTAGAGAGGGTACTGTAGTAAAGATCCCATTTACAATTTCTGAGTTCCAAACAACAGCACACCATGAGTCAGTATTTCTTATATTGTTAAAATTACACTTGTTATTCTGAAGGTGAAAGGTAGTGCCCATCATATAATCAGGGTAAGACAGACAGGAGTTCTACCAGAACTATATAAAATGGGATGTGCAGTAAATTTCTAAATCCTGGAMAGTTTTATACTGCTTTGAATAAGTTATAACAGAWAAAAAAAAAAAAAAAAACAGTACAATAAATCCCCATTGCTACTTTATTTTTGATAACTGAAAACCACTTACTTTGCAACACGTGAATATTTAACTTTATTTCTAGTCTCCTCTTCACTTGGATCAGCTTTCCCATGAATTTCTTCACCCTTGGGCTCTTCAAGCAGCTCTTCATCATCTTCTGCTGCCTTCTTTTCCTTTGCTGCATCTTTAGGGGGCATGGGCTTCAAACCATCCAGTTCAGTGTCACACTGCCACACACACAGAGCTGCATCCTGGCTAATTGTGTAGAGCTAGAATACAAACATGCAAATTATTATTGTCCAATATCCATGCTCTGTGCTCTGCAAAAATATGAATATGGACTTGCAGAAGGGTTAGCAAGTGTGCATTCTATTCTCCAGATAGACTCCAAGGTGCTTTGAACTGGGAGTTTTACTTGTCCTGGGAACTGATGAATTATTTACCTGCCCTCAGAAAAATTTTGCAAGGACCAAAGGCAATGTGATAACCAGTCAGCATCACAGCTAAACTAAATAATTTCTTCACATTTAAAGTTATAATGTTTTGGGTAAGCAAATTCAAACACATAATTATGGCAGAGCAATCAAAAGACACTTCTGTATTTTCTAAGTTCTGAGATATTGTCAAAATAACCATCTACAGATAAGGTTCTGTTTCCACTATTTCAATATTACAATTCAGGTGTGTTGTGTGATAATACCTACATCTAGGCTGTTCTCTTCAAAAAAGCAGGCAACTATGACATCCTTATGGCCTCCAAGAGAGTAGTAGATCAGGTTTGCCCATCGTTCTGCTCCAAACACCCACGTAGACATGTCCTTGCTCCCCACTGCAAAGCACCTGCAAAAGTAAAACAAAAAAGAAAATTAGAACACTGGACTGCAAAACTCTTCCCTGGGTGGAGAATGTTCTGAGCTCAAATCCACCAGTCAACACTTTAATTTTACTAACAAGTGTTGTAAACTGTGGTTGGTGACTGCAGCAGAGGTAAAAGGGGCTAAAACACATAAAAGGTCAACCCTGCTYACATTCCTAAGATATGTTTATGAATTACTATGCATTTTCAAATAAAAAAACTGTTGATTCCTAATTTTTATACTTTCTGATCTGCCTAATTTTATTTTTTAATTAAAGACAGAATTTTTAAAGCTAGTACAATACTTCAGAGGAAATGCAATGTGCATTTAAATATCAACAYGTGCAGGTAAACAGTGCTTCAGTTTAACAACTCACTTGGAATCATCAGTCCAGTCAATACAAGTTGTTTCATCATATGGGCCATAGTAGGTTTTGTCCAGAACAAATGCATTAAATTCTCTTTTCTTCCCAGGAGCGTGGTACAGGTAAGCAAGATTGTCTTTTGTAACCACAAATTTCCTGGCATAAGGGGGTGAAAAAGACATAACTGCACACAAAGCTGATAAAGCAAACAACTGTTCAGTACAGACTGCAATACAATGAAGCAATACAATAATAAAGAGGTTTCTGCACTACTGAAACAATAAAAATTGATTGCTTTTGAAGGAAAAACAAAGTATTTGCAGACTGATATCATCCCCCAACTTAAGCATTATAAAAGAAAAAACCTTCAGTAAAAATCACTGAAGTTGAATAATGAAATTCTTATTCCCAAAGCCCCAAAACAGAAGGAAAAATTCAAACACTCAAACCACGATATTCTATTTTCAAGGCTTTGTTTTCCTTTTTTTCTTCCCCTCTCAATTTTACAAAGTGACCCTGATSAGCTCAAAATCTCCCCTCATTCATGAATAGGAAACATTCCCAGGCTGGTTAGGATGTCTTCATAATCACAACTAGTTTATGGGGCAATTCCTGCTGTTTTGTTCTAAAGCATGCACTCTTTACTTACTTGCCATCAGGGGAAAAGCTGACACTGTGTACTGGCTTGTGAAAATAAAACTGATGTATCACRCATTTCCCAATCAAACTCACAAGCAAGGCAGCTCCCTCTGTAAGGGCAGAAAAAAGGAGCATGAGAATAACTGAGTTCCCAAAGAAACCATAATCCTAACAAACCTTCTTTCCTTAAAGAGGAGGGGGGAAAGCTTTTCAAGACACTGTGCTTAATATTATTAAAATTAAAAAAAAAAAAAGTCCAAATTATGAGACACTCTCCAAATTCTGTTAACAAGTTATTTTAAAGTTCTGTAAATAAAGATACCTTCCCCAAAAATTCTAACGTAATTTTAAAGCAGCCCACTTCCAGTTTTGTGTTAAGGTTGAACACCTAACAATACAGATTTCCTCCCCTCAGGGCTATATTTTTACTGAATTCTTTTACAAAACGGATGTCTCTGTGCAAGTACCTTCATCAATTAGAATGGCMAGGCTTCCATCTGGAGAGAGCCCCACACACACAATATTGAGCCGTGTAGCCAAAGGCAACGTCTCACACTTGTTACTGCAAAAAAAACACAGAAAAGTAAAATGGGGATGCAGGAAGAACATCAGYGTCAGCTAAATATGGTCTGATACCTTTGTTAAGGCCATAGTCAAAAATTTAATGTAAAACCCCGACAACTTTGTTCAGCTGTCACAATCCCATGAACACCAACTAGGTGTGTTGGTCTGTGCAGGGCCAGGAGTTGGACTCGATGATCCTTCCAGCCCAGGATGGTCCGTAATTCTGCATAACAGAATTATAATTCCAGGCTCCAGGATGGTCTGTAATTCTGCATAACAGAATTATAATTCCAGGCTCCAGGATGGTCTGTAATTCTGCATAACAGAAGTATAATTCCAGGCTCCAGGATGGTCTGTAATTCTGCATAAGAGAATTATAATTCCAGGCTCCTGACTGGAACGCAGGCACAGGGAGCATCGATCACAATTCTGGCACACAGCAAAGGCTGATGATGCTCTAATCCTTGTTATATGCAAGACAGAAGCACACAAAGAAACCATACARCTAAATAAAACACAAATCTATTTCTTCCCTTTTCTTTTTTTTTTTTTCTCCTCTGAAATACACCTTTACGGAACTCCTCTGCTATTCTCCACACGGGTGTACCCGCACAACACCATGACAGGTATTCCACTAAGCAGCCTTCTACCCTTTAACGCTAAAGCAGACGCTTTCCAGGATATTCTGGCAGGCCGAGCATCCCGGACAGCCCCATGGATCGGGCTCCAAAACGCCCTCAGAGCTTTATTCCACCCGAAACCCCCGCGCTGGCAGCGCCAGGCCCTCCCCGCCCCTCGCCGCTCTCACTTCTTGAGGTCGAACAGGGAGATCCTGTTGCCGACGGGGCTGAGCAGGGAGTTGCCATCGCGGGTGAAGCTGAGGTTGCCGCGGCGGTACACGGTGCCCAGCAGGCCGGAGAACTGCGGGGGCAGGAAAGGGCAGGGTTAGAGGGGCTGCGGAGATGGGGATCGGGGGGAGATGATGGGGAGATGGTGCTGGGGATCGGGGGCTGCCCCCCGGCCCGCGCTCACCCGGTACGCGAAGCGCATGGCGGCCACACGTGGGGAGGGCGGCCGCGGAACTGCGGCACCCAGGGGCGGGAACGAGGGGAAGGGAAGGAAGGGAGGAGAGAGGGAGGAGAGAGGGAGGAGAAAGGGAAAGGGACGGGCTGCCACGGGCTGTGGCACCGCCCTGTGTGTCCTTCCCCAAGCACGGGTCCGCCGCCCCCTCAGCCGCTAGGGGCTCTTCTCAGCCTCCGCCACGAGCCGGGGGAGCTCTGGTTCTTTTTAGTAAATATATTACGATATTTATACTTTTTAGTATAAATGCCTTGGAGTGACTGTGAGAGCTGGGCCTGTTTRTTCTGGAGAAGAGAGGGCTGAGAGAGCTCATCAATCGATATAAATATATCCCAGGTGGGTGTCAGACGATGGTGCCGGACTCTTTTCAGTGGTGGCCAGCATCAGCATGAGGAGCAGCGGCTGTGAAATAAAACACAAGGAGTTTCAACTCAACATTAGGAAGAATTTGTTTATGTGGAGGGTGGCAGAGCTCTGGAACAGCTGCCCAGGGAAGACACAGAGTTCCCTGTCTGGAGACATCCCAGAGCCACCTGGATGTGCTCTGTGTCACTGCTCTGGGTGACCCTGCCTTGGCAGGAGTTGGGCTGGGTGATCTCCAGAGGTCACTCCAACCCTCTGCCTCTTCCCCTCAGCTTTTCCCAGCCAGTGCCTTTTGTGTGTTGAGATAGGGCATTTCTGCTTTATGTAATGTGGATTATAAATTCTGTTCAGTTCTCAACAATAAATTTCCCTCCCAGGCTCTGCTAATTTCCTTCTCCAGATCTGAGAGCACTAAAGGATGTCAACCTCTAAACTCTTAATTGGTTTTTCTAAGACATGGACATCTCCCAGAGTTTGCCAACAACTGTTAACTATTTCACAGATTAAAGCTTTTCTCAACATTTCCCCCACTGCTTCCCAGGCTCCTTTCAAAACAGTGCCAGACTTTGTTCAGTGGTGCCCAGCATCAGGATGAGGAGCAACAGCCATGAAATAAAACACAAGAGGTTCCACCTCAACATGGGGAAGAATTTATGTCGAGAGTGGCAGAGCTCTGGAACAGCTGCCCAGGGAGGACACAGAGTTCCCTGTCTGGAGACATTCCAGAGCCACCTGGATGTGCTCTGTGTCACTGCTCTGGGTGACCCTGCCTTGGCAGGAGTTGGACTGGGTGATCTCCAGAGGTCACTCCAACCCTGACTGTTCTATGATTCTGTAATTAGAGTGGAACAACACTGAATGCCCAGTGTATAGATGTGAGAGGTCTATTTTAAAGCAGTTTTATTGCAGTGGAAAGGATGTTGGCAGCCAGTTTRATTATTTTCAAAAAAAGTGTAAAAGTATCACAAAGAAAATACATAAGGAAAAGAAAGGAAGGGAAGGAATGGGTAAGAGTAGATAGTGGAAACATAACACCACTTGTGGATCTAGTGATGAATGCTCTACTTGAGTGTTGTTCACTCCACACTCTAGATTTGAGTGTTGGCATTTCAATGTCCCTTAGTCAGAGAGATGGTCACAGTCTCAATCCTTTGGGGATGGGGGCTCAAAAAACAAAGTTCCTCGGGTTATGTACAGTCAGATTAGCATTGGAACACCCAGATCCCTCCCCAGGAAGGGAATTCTTCATTTYTGACACAAGACTGGGGCATGCAGCACCTGCTGAGGGAGAGTTCCAGAAGGTGTCAGGGGCTGCTTTGGGAYCCTTGGTGGTCTCAATCCCCCTCTCTTGGTCTTGCCTGCTCCATGACTCCGCTTCTGCACCCACACTGGGGCTTCTGTGGCCATCATGGACCTGACAGCAAAACTGGCACCAGAAAGGTGCTGCCCTACCTTCRTATTTCCCATTTGAATGGTTTTTGGTGTTTGAGGCTTAGCAATCCATTAAATCCTTACTGTCTATGCTCCTTCAGCTGGGTCCTTGGATAATCACTCACAGGTGTTAGTGTTGCAAAATGTGGAATATGTCAAAATTAACTTAAGTCAGGATGTTCTTTGATGGTTGATCTTTRTATACTTCCAAGCCTAATCAGCAAGGAAGGAGAATTAATTGGTGGTACAGGGAGCAGTGTCCCTTAGTTATGGATATCCTGGAACTAATGAGCATTAAGGATGCAGTAAATCAAGATATTAATGTATGTCTTATGTATATGTTGCTAACTTGGCAAAAGACGCAGGTCCAGGTATCCCATAACTGATTATATTATTATTATTTATAATAATAATAATATTATATAATTATAATTATTACAAACAACTTGTTATTATTATAATACTAAAAGTCAAACCTACAGGGCAAAAAGACCATGCCCAGGTGAAGACCCTTCCCTGGAGGATGCACAGAAATCAGCTGGGGTTACACAATTTGTGTGGAAATTATTAACCATTCATAATAGAGGGGCTGTACCTGGGAGGTTGCCAACAATGAATTTCTATGTAAAAATAACAGCAGGAAAAGTCTGGAGGGGTGTGCTGGATTTGTGGAATGCTGTGGAGGTTCCAGAGGCTGCAACTCTGAAATAAATAAATAATCAATGTCTCCCTCAAGTGTGTAATTGCATACCAGGTAACAAATCTGATTTTTGCAGACAAAAGCAGCTTTGGTTAAAACAGATGAAGCAATCACTCCTCCAAACCAAACAGAACTCACAGCAGCAGAGAAGCTGATTTCTTTTTAAAACATGTATATTTAGAACTGTAACGCTTACAATTTCATTAAACAATCTTAGTACAATGTGTTTAATCTAACAGTATATTACAGAACAATGTGAAAAATGATTTAATAGCAAACCATGAAAATGGAATTAATAATACCTGCAGTGTCAAAGTCACTAACTTGTTACCTTTTCCAGTCAGAGAATCCCAGCAGTCATTCGCACTAAATGATGCTTTGGGTTTTATCCAGAATAAAATGGTATGATTTCCACAGAGAAAGGGCATTCCTTCACAGAAAGAAGATGCATAATAAGAACATTTTCAGCTAGCAGGTCTACTTTATACATCTAATTAGAATTTTTAAATAAAAAATAAAATTAAAGTAAAATGTTTAGACCAGTGCAGGGTGCCTATTCAACTTATTTGTGGTTCTTTTTGGAAAGAGGGTTTTTTATTTCCCCTTTGTAATTTAGCAGAAGAAAATAATAACAATGAGTTTGTCTAATGAGCAGCTCCTCACTTCAGTTTTGCTGACAAGTGTTTGACATGGGACTGTTTCCTCTGTGGAGTCTGTTGACAACGCACCATTATAGATCTGCAAATAGAAAAGGTCATTCTCACATTAAATGCACAAGTTTCAATATCAGAAGCAGGACATCAGAAGAAGTTGTAATTTTTCCAGTCACAGGTGAATTTGCAACATTCACAAAAATTACACTTTTTTTTTTTACATTTTTTGTATTTACATTTCAGATATAAATAATGAAATTCTTTAAGTTACATGTTTTAACTTTGCTTCACGATTATTCTACATCTGCAAGCTTTCCTGTATCAAACCAACCTCCTTCTTTCATCATGAATGCACAAGTCTGGCCTCTAATCAGTAATAATTACACTAAGCCTTTATGATGAAAGGTTGACTGTTCAAGTATCACATCATACTGAAATTTTTGCCCCAACTTAACAGTTGGGGCAGCAAACCAAGCCACTTGGAAATGGTAATAAAAGAAATTAATCTGGGAACTCAATAAGCCAAATAATTTATTATTAAATTCTATCAATATCTTTCTTTGGTAAGAAATATGCAAGAGGATAACCCAAAGCCCACCCCCAAAAAAAAAAAAAATCATATAATATGTGACATCACAGTGTCTACTCTGTGAAGGAGAAAGCCTCAGAAAATTAAGGAATTTTGTTCAGTTAAGATTGTTTATAGCAGTAGCTCTTCCATGCATCTAAGTATGCAAATGATGGAAGTTTAATATAAAATTGCAATGGCAGGAATTAACAATGATCAAACAAACAAAATAAAAGCAAACCAGGAAAGCAACGGTTACACCAGTGAATGTGTTGTTGTATGCTCTGTTATGTTTCTGGCACATGTGTGGAAAAGCCTGTAAATTATTACATAAAAATTCAAGATTTGGATAATTACATCATCCAACTCTACATTCTAAAATGTGTAGGAAGCATGAAACAAATCTCTCAGCTGCCCAACAAAAGTAAAGAAGTGGTCCAAAGATTTGGATTTTTTGCTTTTTGTTGCCCTGTGTTGGTGGTTGTGATGCAGGGATGTGACTGCAGGAAGAAAACCCAACAGCTGACACAAAACATACTAAAGTGGCAATATAAACTAGCTGACACAAGCCTCACTGTACATTTAAATTGATACAATTGTCTGCTGCTTCCATGGCCAGTACACGCCGGGTGCCACGGGTCTCCTTGGAGTTAATGTTGCAACGAGGACTGAGCAGGTCATTATCCCATAAAGTGCTTTCAAATCCAGTTCCTAAGGGGTTCCTGGTGTCCACTCCGAGCTGTCACGTGACGTTGACCTCGAGAACGTGGTCGTCCCTGCTGGGAATGACCAGGATTTGCATCCCTGTGCTGCTGTTGAAGACCTGGCCCGGGGAGAAGGGCTGGAGCCGGGGCATGGGCAGACCCTTGTGCTCCCCRCTGGCTGTGGAATGCAGGCTCCCCCTGCTCCTGATGCTGCTGCTGTCAGCCTGCTCATCCACATTCTTGTCCACAGACAGGTTATCGTTTTCAATCCAGCTATCTGTTTGAAAACAAAAGGAAAAAATACAGTTCTATTCTACCAATTAAGTCTAAAAGGTCATTTCAGAGCTCTGACAGTTTAACACATGTTCAGAGTTAYTGATCATCTCTGCTGAGGTAACAGTCTGTGCACGCTTTTGGCCAGCTCCAGATGTAACAGAGTGAATTATACTGGTTTAGAAGGAAAGTTTCAATAGCATGACCTTGAATCTGTCATAAGCTAGAAGRATACACACTGGCAGCTCCACTGACAAAAGCTATGTTCCTTCTATGAGTGAATTTTCACTCTGGGACTACTCAGTACAGATAAATACCCTACATGGCTGTGGTAATTTARGCTCTGCATCTAACTGAATGGCCCACATTTTCAGCAGTTCTTTTATTTCACATTCAATCCCTTGAAAACAGGGGAAAAAATCTCAAAGGTARTGAAGACACACACAATTTAGAGAAAATGGAACTGCAGGATTAGAAGGSTATCAAACAGTTTTCACTTGATTATAAATCCAGTGATTTGCATACTAATACAAAGATTATTTAAAAAAATTATTTACATACTATAAATCCAACTGATTTGCATACTAATCTTTAAAGGAAACATAAGAGAACAATGCATTTATTATTCCTCCTCAAAAATTTAGGTGACAACCCAAATTCAAAGTTCCCATTAGAGCAAGTTTCAATTTAGGACTGTGAGTGAAGGTAGCAAAGACACCTGTGAGTACCTGGTCCATATATTGTCAGTGTATTTCTTGCTTTGCTTTTCTCTTTACACAAGAACACAGGAAAAGCAGAGTAATTTCTGTAAATAGCCACGTGGTCAAACTGGCCTTACCAGCATCAAGCTGCATGGAGTGAGCAGARTGGTGAGGGAGGTATTTAAACAATCTGACATCAGGGAAAGGCAGATGTCCAGCAAACAGTGGCATCACTTCCATGTGCACTTTGTGAGTTGCTCGAGGTGCTACAGGCATAGAAATCACTCCAGAGCTTTTTCCACAGACTGCCCAGTTACTACTGTTGTCAACAACTGCAAGAATAAAGAGAAAACACTATGAAGTTCTTCTGTGATGGAGAACCCTCAGGATAGTTTTAGAGCACTTTAAAAATCTGCATTTTAGCAACATGTAAAAGCGCACAAGCTTTTATGTGTGAAGAGCTGTGCAAGGTAAGAAAACAGCCCTACACAGAAGGGACCACAGTTGGGCCTCAAGCATGTATCCATCCAGTCTGAAGAACATTTCTACTCCACTGGAAGGCAGATTAATGAGGGGAAAATAAAATATTCCCAGTCTGGCAAAATTAAAACTGCTGTWCTAAGCAGCTGTACCCACAATAAAGGATTTTATGCCATAGCAAGTCTGGTAAATGTTATTGTCAAGAAGAAATTAGGGGGAAATTTATTAAAATGCTTAAGAAAAATAATCTTACCCTCATACATAAGTTTTGTTGTGCAATATCCATCTGATTCTGTTAATGCTTCATCTCTGTCAACCTCAGAGAGCTCAACAAGCCGGGTGATGGACACCTCTAAGGAGCAGAGTGAGCCTGTTTTACAGTACTCTGCATCCAAGGGTGGGAAGATTTCAGTTTTCACATGGTACAACGTCTGTCAGGAAGAAAATAGTGCTGTTATCAAGGAAAAATGGGTGTTTTATTTGTGTTTAAATKGAACTGGACAATGGGTACAGCACCAACTTTACATGTAACAGACACATCATGTTAAATCTTCTTAATGCAAGAATCACTTATAAGTAATGTTCACTTCATTGTCTTGCTCAGTTTAATAAAATCATAGAACATGGAATCCTGGAATGCTGTGCAATAGTAGGGACCTTAAAGATCACCTGGTTCCAGCCCACCTGCCATGRGCAGGGACACCTTCCACTAGAACAAATCAAATTTGAGTCAATCTATTTTTGATACCAGCAGTGAAAATATAATTTTTCCTTCACTTCTGTACTTAACACAGCCTTTCAATGCTCCTAAATAGACACCAATCTTACTATTTAAACAATTTTTATTAGTTTCTTAGCTCCTCCTTTTATAGACAYATCACTCAGATTCTGAGTAATACAGAACTACTTCATTCCTCCTCCTGTCATAGTCCCTGGAATAACAGTGCCCACATCAAAGAACTGATTTTTAATTCCTACAAAATTAAATTTCTACCAGTAAACCCCCACTGTTTCACACAGGTAGTTGTCTTCAAAAACTCCAGAAAGATGCTGACAGAGGTGCCAAAAATGCTTGTTACATGGCAGTAGGCAAACAAACACCTGAAATGTTGCTCAATGCCAGTTTGCAACAAGCAGATAGAACACACTGAAAACAGACAAAAGGGTTTAAAAAACAAGAGTCTTCTCATGATGCTGCTTTTTACCCAAGCATCACAAAGGGGAACACTGAGTTTAGAGATGAGATTAAATAATGTTGATAAAACTTCCTATTAAAGGAATTCTACCTAGCCTATGAGTTTCCTAGCTGATCAAAGGAATAAAAAGTTTGTCCATAAAGGGGCAGAAGAATWTTTCAGATAATGGCCTAGAAAACCCTAAATATTTCATTAGAGGAGCTCATCTCAAGCACTGCAAAAAACTACTCAGATGCTTTCAATAGCAAAGATATTTTGGAAATTGCAATTTGCTTTGGAGAGCACAATCTTAAGCCAGCAGGGAAAAAGCAGCTCAGTAAGCTGTAGACAATCTCCATGGCACCAACCCAGGAAGGTGAAAACAGTAAAAAATGGAACACAATTAAGCACAAGTGTTACAGCCCTCACCACATTTCTGGGTATGATTCCACTACATCACATCAGGCTTCAGCTCTGWCACTCACAAACTGACTTTCCAATGATTCTAAATAGGTTATCAACCTCACCATACAAACCAATTTTTTGTAATATATTTCTTATTGTTCCCTTTTCACTTCTTAGGAAACCATACTCAGTTAAGATATGCTACCCTATAACTTAGGGGAGTACTTACAAAAAAATTTTCCACTTGGAATTCGTAAGTGAACGGCTTCAAGATAAGAGACTGTTCTTCAGAGGTAGCTGGACAAAAGCTGACTGAAAACAGGCACTGCAAGGAGAGAGGAAGCTCTTTTGTCCACTTCAATTCCCATACAAAGAATATTGATTGCTTACTGTACACGACCTGAAAGAGAATGTTTAGAGTGTTAGCTGCTTCCTTCCTCTGAGAAAGGAGAGGAAATGCACACGTGAATATGTTTGTCTGTTCTGGCATTAGTACAGTTTACAGAAACAAACTCAATAAATCTTTAGGGAAATATGGAACAAAATGACTAACAGTGAMTCTTTTTCACAATGCACATCTTTTTAAATGAAAGGATCCATTTCACTGTCAGAATCAAATGTTTCAAGAGGAAACACTTCACATTCAGTGAAGTGAAGTTCAGTTTCATATTTTAAAATATTTTAATCAATCAGTCAAATTTMATAAAATTATTAATATGTTCTTACATACTTTTTCTAGGCACCAAGACTGAACAATTTCATATGTTCAGACAAGGCTGAAARAAACATCAGGGTTGCCCAGGGAACTTGTGGATACCCCATCCCTGGAAGTCTTCAAGGCCAGGTTGGATGGGGCTCTGAGCATCCTGGTCTAGTGRAAGGTGTCCCTGCCCAGGGCAGGGGATTGAAACTTGCTCATCTTCAAATCCCCTTCCAACCCAAGTCATTCCATAATTCTGTGGTAAGAAACTGTTCTGCAAYTGAACTGGTTTACAGCTGTATTTAGTTGGAAAACTGTCTCAGCCTGATTTTTTTTTCCTAAAACGCAATGACAAACTGCAACCATAAGATGAATAAATTGAATAAATCTGCAAGTGAATTTTACCTGTTGAGATGCAGGGTTGAGAGGTACCAGCTGCAAATCTGTACACTCAGCAGAATTTTTTAGGCTGTAGTCTGAAAGCTGGAAACAGAGTTCTGACAAATTCTGTACACAGACTTGCACATATTTCCTGAAAAATGCAACACAGTTTTTTCAATAAAAACTGAGGAGTTACATTGGAAGAGTCCCTGTCCATAAAACAAGGCTGTAAAACATCCTCTTTCATAGTAAACAAAACCAAAGGACTACACACAAACAGGATAACTGGGTTCATCCTGTGGTCTTCTTTCCAAAACCACAAATTTGTTTTATTGTCATGAAAGAACATGAAAGGAAATGCACAAGCTTCCAGGGGGAAGACAGTAAAAGCCCAACCTATATATTAAAAAAAACCCCTGCTATAAATAAGAGTTATGAAACCTCATACAGCTCCATACTTTGTAATAAGAAAGAAACAATAAATAAATAATGAGTACATTACCGTTTGCCAGCTGACAACARGGAATGCTTGGCATTAAAGGGTATGCAGAATGTTAATGCAATAATAGTGGAGTAAATCGACCAAGGACAATCAATGGTCACCTACAGGAAAAAAGGGAACACAGTTCTTATTTGAAATTGTCTTTGGCACAATGATTTTGCTTTTCTTCTCCTTTCTAGTGAAACTTTTCTCATCAAGTGTCTATATCTAATGCATCCATGAGGGGAAAAAAAAAGTATTTTTAAAAAATCAGTATGTAAAATCTAATCTGAAAAAAGAACAGGTTTTTGTTTGCCTGTGAGGGAGATATGAAATCTCAAAMCAGCTTTTTCTCTAGGAACTGACATACCAAGTTCTAAAGACTACAAAAAAAGGAAGGGGAATAGAAGAAAAAAAAGGACCCCAATGACATCTCTGACACTTTTACCCAAGTAAAGGTCAGTATCAAATAAAGTGCTGTAAGATCTAYTATTTAAATGTCTTTATAATAATTTAATATATTAAATACAAGCTCAAAATATTAAAAAAAATGCATTTAAYGTATATTTGTTTTAATTTGAAGCAGCACACTTGACTTCATCTTCCCCATGACTCAGAAGCTGGAATTGAAAAGACCACCATGCTTCCTTTTACAAAGACACAGGTACCTTCCATGCAGTATAAACTGTGTTAAAACACTAAAAGTTAGATTGCTAGCCAAGTTGACAATTTATTAACAATAGTGCATATTTCTGCTTATATTTAGAATTTCTTTACATGTTAACATTCAGTATGATTTTTGCATATATGCTTTTTGAAGGAAAATAAGTTCCAAACAAGCAAGTTCCCTCACCACCACTTCTATTTTGTGAAGTGTTTACCCCTGCAATCAAATACATTTCATTATAAAAAAGTTAAACTACATCTTACTTTTTGATCAACAGTAGCCATGCAGTTGTCCTGTTTCTGCTTCTCTTTGTTCTTTCTGTGATTTTCTTTATTTGTAGTATTTTCCTTCTCCACTGCAGATTCTGTGGCTGATGGCAAATACATGACTTCTAGTTCAAATTCAATTACATGGTAAGCAGGGGCCACTGGCAAGCTGATGCTTGTGATCTTCTCAGAAGACTGAATCCTTAATGATGACTCTGAGACTTTTTCTATAGATGTGTAGAATGGGAAAAAAAGAAAATAATAGAAAAATATGTGGTGCCATAACCACTTCTCAGCAATGTTTGCAAAAACAGCAAGGAGAAACCACGTTAAAATACTCCTCAATAACCTCTTCAAACCAGCTGTAATCTGCACATATTAAATATTTAACTTCCCAGGAGTAATGCTCTATCCTTCTTTAACTGCAGGAAGTTAACCACCACATTCCATGTAATAAAAGGCTCCTAATGTTCAGGAAARAACTGAGAGGGCAATTTAACAACAAACTTCAAACCAGCTAAAGAGCTACTTTAGCCCATCATAAGACACTTACTAAGTTTCTACAAAGTGAAAGCACCAACCCTCMTCATTTCACTTTAAGCAACCTTGGACACACATGCAGCAATTTCACATGGCTTCTGGATTTCATCAATGGATGAAAAAATTGTCCAGTTGTGTTTGTCAAAGTTCATACTACTACTTTGAGGGTGAAAATTTGAGACTGAAGTACTCAGTTGTAAATCCCTAAATCTGTTCTTAATAATGACTATTGACAAACTGTGTCAGTGTTCTTAATGCTCTAGGTATTAAGCTGCAGGATGACTGAACTTGTGAGCCTTTTAAAGATGATTCTTTTCAGTTCCTGSCTTACCCCTGGTGTTGGAGTAGATGACAGCCTTGCTCTCGGGGTGGTACAGGATGGGCATGGCATCGGCGTTGCTCAGCTGCAGAGTGTCCCCACTCTTCATGCTGTAGTGACCAGTGGTCACTGTGAACTTCACCTTCTGGGGAATGCCAGCCAAAAGGCTCTCTGGAGGACAGAGCAGGAATTGTTAACAGATTCCAGCACATGGTGACAGTGCACTAAGCCTAGTTAGCAGACAGTCGGTCACACACTGGGGTAACTTACAAGTGTGGGGTTTTGGTGTTATGGGACACATTAAACCCMGCTCAGATACAACTTGTGGGGAAACCACTTGTTTCAACCTGAGAAGTCACAGCCACTGCATCTTGGATGRCTTAGATGAGCTGTCTCTCTAGCGCAGATTTCAGTGAAATACAATAACCCCAAAGAATTTACTAAGCTTTTCAAGTTCTCCAGGTTGCAGACAGCTCTGTATTTTCACACCTGTGATTCCAGTCACACCCACGTGCTGTATTTACATGATCAGTACAACAAGAATGTCAGTGTGCACACAGAATCACAGCTATCAGTTTCAAAGAGGTCCCTAATTTGATTTATGCCCAACATGCCTGTCTTTCCTTAGCCACACACTGCAACCTGGAAAGCCAGCACAAAATTCATATTAACTCCTCAGCTGCCACACTCAGTAGCCTGAAAACAAATCACTATTATCTTCCATTTATACACTCTAATAAACACTACAACTAGTGTTCAACTGTCCCTGAAACCAATGGATGCACTCAGTGTTCATTTTTAATAAGTTTATATGCTCTCTAGTAGAGAATCCCATTTCTTACTTATTTCTTGTAAATATCAAAGGGACTCTAGCATTAAGTTTGGAGAAATTGCTTCACAGAAAGGGAGAATACACATTGGAATGGGCTGCCCAGGGAWGTGGTCACTGTCCCTGGAGGTGTCTAAAGGGAAGATGGGATGTGGCACTCAGTGCCATGGTCTGGGTGACAAGGTGGTGCTTGGCAATACGATGAACTCTGTCCCAGAGGTCTTTTCCAGCCTAACTGATCCTGTGGTCACAACCAATAAGGAACTTGGTCAATTAAAAATGTAAATATTCACTTCTAGGCAGTGTGGCAGCTCAAATCCCACCTGGTATTTCAGTGACAATGCATGTTCAAATCAAGGTTCAAAAGTGACACTATGCATCCAGAGCCAAGCACTGGAATCAGTTGTTCAAAACAGGCCATCACTGGCAGGACATGATGATGGATAACTTAAAAAGCAAGGTTGGATTTTAGACTCACAAAGTAGAGTAAGGCAAACTGAGTAGTACTGAAGCCCTGAAACACTTTCTCTAGTCCCACAGGAGCACAAGAGAAATCATCAAAGCAGCTCCAGCACAGCCACTGCACCTACCAGTCATGGGCTCCACTTTGAGCTGGGGCTCCTGGGAGTACACATCGTACTGCACGATGGGGTAGATGTGAAGAAGGACAAACTGCACCTGTCCCACTGAAGTGCACAGCTGCCTGAGCGTGTATGTTCCAGGTTCTTTGGCCTTGGAAGAAAAACATTTGAAGTTTTTTCTTAATTTTAAGAAAATACTTCTAGAACAAGCCCTCTGCTAAAGAACAGCATGTTTCCATCTCGTTTTTATCAGGTACATTGAGTTTGTAAATTAAAACCGTGGATTTCAGAAAACTCAGTTTTCTKAGTAAATGACAAGATTTACACAAAGGAGCACCTTTTGCCCCACTAAGAYAGAAGCTCTAGAGTGCTGTCTGATTCAAGAGAAAAACATCAAAATTAACCAGTACTAATAATCAGGATAACTAATGTAATAGTTATGCTGCCAATTTGTTACTTTGGGGTGTGCTTTGCCTTATTTGTTGGCTGGTTCCCCCCCAAAGTGCAACACACATGAAAAAGCATTATTAAGTACCTAAACAACACCTGTGCTTATTTGGCTAATTCATAAAAACAATTATAAAATCCGACAGCATTTACCTAAGGCACAGCTTTCAGCTCCAGCTATTGATTTCACACACTCCCCACCACACACCCTGAGTCAATGTTTACAAGAAAGTAACACATACATATTTAATTTCCAACTCTTCCCATACTCTGAGTAATGGGATTCTGGATGTTTCTCGATAAGATTAAAAACAAAAGCAAATCTGTAACACCTTCTAGTATATTTATTCTTGATTCTATTTCCTCTTAGGAACTGCTATGGAAYGGGAAATGTTTTCCAAGTGTAATACACAAACAACAATGCTGGGTAGAATTAAATAAGTCTGCAAGTTATGGAGAAAAGCTGTACCAACTTAAGAGACAAACCTCATGCAGTTATTTACATGGCAAATCCAGACTGAAATTCAGTATTATGCATTCTGACATTAAAGTCACTACATTTTAGCCCTAAAAACCCARAAAAGCATGAGTAAAGTAATACATAATATACACATACTTTAAATCTTAGCATGGGGTGGGAATACTGGTCTAAAGAATTTAGACAATGCTTTCTCATCTCTTTTAAGGCTTGGAAAAAATTGGAAGATTGCTGTCAGCATAAATAATGTTAAWCATCAGTGTAAGGTCTACAGAAATGATCAAACTCCCTCTGGGTCACAGAAGCACAGTCATTCCTCTTCCTGCAGAAGTGGTGCAATTAAGCATTACTTTAAGAAAATCCAGAAAACAAGTTGTCAGCAGTTTCTATCCTCTGTGTAATCCAGTAGAAGTGACACAGTGTATTACTACAATGATAATGGATTTTTAGTAAATATTTTGTAAATACTGCAGCTCAAATCTAGAGAAGCTTTCATTGTTTTATCTAATAAGACACCATTAAAATTATAACAYGCTCAGATTTTCCCTTTAAGGACAGGTAAATCATGCCTTAAACAACTATATTGTGGGATTCACACTGAGCAGTCTTCCTGTGCAAAATTCTTTTCTTGAAAGTAAGGTTGGGAAAATAGCAAAGTTATAAAAGGCTGTCCATCCTCCAGTGGCCACCAGATTCACAGCAGAACAGACAAATTCAAAGCAGAGTTCTATCTAGATTTTCATCCATCTCTTCTCCTGGTGTTTCCAATTGCATCCTGATCCCACTAACCCCAAATGCCAGGTCAGTGCAGTCCCTAACAGCTCTCTTCTAGTAATGCTCCTYCACCTGAAATCCACTTTTACATACATGTGAATTCATTTTACAGAATATGGCACTTCCACCAAGGCCTCTGGTCCAAATCTCATTAACCTGTCCCAATCCTCTAAAAGGATGAGAAACCTCAGAAATTAGGGCAGTAGGTAGTTCAAATGACTGTATTGCCATTCCACAGATGATAACTTAGATGATGACTAATGGGGACAATTTTAATTCTAACATCTTCTAAATTCAAATACTTGCAGCTGATCTCAACTTCTTGCAGGTAGTTTTACTACATCCCCCAAGTGAAAAATTATTCTACCACCCTCTGCWGAGAAGAAAAGGCTGTCAACCCAATTTAAGCACACAATCACTTACTGAATGGCTGGARAAAGAATTCACATCAAAGCTTTTAGATGTTATTCTGAATAACCTCAACAGCACAGGCAGACTTCATGAGCAGTACACCATATTGTATATGAATTTATCAGTTCAATTTTTGGCAGCAATAGTCAAGATGTTTAAAATAGGTTTAGGAAGGCTGACTCAAATGATTTCAAGTAGAAGAGTCATCTGTATGTTTTAGCATAAACACAACAGGATCCTTTCAAAGGAAATGGAGAACAACAAAAAGCTGCAATGGGAATGGATGATCCAAGTGTAACAGGAAGCAATTAATACCTGTATATACAATAACAGGCACCACTCCCCAGCACAACGCTCTTCTTCATCCAGCATTTCTACTTTCTCTGTCACAGAGTGCTACAGCCCCCCAGCTACAAAAACATACCTGAATATTGAAGGTTATTTTATTGTCCCCTGGTTCCAGAGTCAAGTTGTTGCACTTCAGGACGTGAGCCCCATCCTCCAAAGTGAGCCCTGAGGGCACGTCCAGGGAGCTGCTGCTCTCCTGGCGCCGCAGCAGCATGTGTGYGTTCTTGCAGATGATTCCTGCCGTGTTCAGCGAGTTGTCCGAGGGGCTCCTCTCRTACATTTCAGCCAGCTCCAGGGCTGGCAGGCTGTTTCTGGACAAAGGCAAGCCTGTAATTTCACTTGGGAAGCTGATGACACCGTTGGAAGTTTTGTGCTTGGTGAGCCACTCGGCTGTTTTCCTGTAGCTGTTCTTCTCGATGCTGAAGTGAACRTGGATGGCGACCTGGTCCACCTGGACAGGGATGGGCATTTGGCTCAGCAAAGTCAACTCGATGGACAGCTTTCCACCCACGTGGACGACAGCATTTGGAGGGTCAAAATGCAAAGTTTTCAGCTGGGCAAAGGAGTGCATAGGCAATATAACCTTTTGACCTGCAAAGATAAAAACAGGGATTTTATTATTCTCCAGTGCTGCTGGAGACAAGCAAAATTTTTCTCTTAAAAATTCAGTCCCTAGAATTAAATAGATCAACAACTTTTCAACAATGAATCATTTCACAACAAATCACTGCCTTCCAATTTTTTCTTGCATGAGAGTTAAAAGACACTGAGATTTGTTTTACTTAGACTACAACTTCCATTTCCAGGCTATTAAAAACAACTGAATTAAGAGAGATTGTCCAAGCAGAAGTTGAACATTTCACTACTACAGAACACAGTAGCATTAAGTGACCAGAGCTTGCACAAGTTTAAGAAACTAATAATCAGGCTGGTGCCTTGAGCCAGCAGCTCTGCTGTGCAAGGGGTTTTCATTCTCTTTTCTACATTCCAAAAACAACCCTAAGGCAGTACCTAAAATTAATTAAGAATCAAGTCTAAAGCAACATATTACTTATGGTACATCAAATCATTAAGAAAAAAATTCTGCATATTTCTGCATAAAAAAGCAGTGTTCAGATCTACAGAAAGTACTCCATTTTAATTTGAATTAGGATTAATATCTGACAAGAAGATATTACTGAAGTAGCATGAAGAAGAGAGAGGAAAAAGGATGGACAAAATAATAAACTGGAAGTGGATGGGCACAGATCTAACATCAAAATCCAGGATGTACCATCAAAGAGCTGCCACTTGCATGCCAGCTTAGAGAGACAAAKATAGGTTAGGAATTGAAAAAAACTCACAATAAATTATGGGCTGTTAAAGCAGAGAAACATAACTGAAGGAAAACAAAGACTTTGCAGTATTCAGGATGAAAATGTTAGTTACCMTTTCATCTTTGACTATTCTTATTTAGTGTAAATTTATAAATGCTTTAAACATTTATAAATCACAAGTTCAAAAATTACAAGTTAAGAAACACAAGTTCAGAAATTATGCACAAAATAATGAACCCATTTAGAAAAATCCTCCCATCTACCTTTAGGGAACAACAAGGAGAAGCTGAAGTTTTAAGACCCAGACTCACCTTGGTTCTCTGCTTGCTGATTGGTAAAATCAAGTATTTCTTGGCAAAATCTTTTGCGTTCCTCTTCTGTTAAGTGATTATCACCAGCTAAAAGGCTGCTTGTTTGGAGATAACTAATGAAGTTAAGGAAACAGGAGGTAGAAATCCACAACAATTACTAATTTGACTGAAAGCAAGATATTCAAGTACTGCTTTTCTGAGTTTTGAGACAAGACCTGCTGTTATCATCTCTTTCCACTAGAAAAGAAAAAATGGAAGATTTACCATCATCTGAGAGTATTGTAGAATCTCAATATTTCTGTAGCAGACCTACTAAAAATATAATCCATAATTAACCAGTGCAATCTTGCCTCATCTAAAAAGATTCATGAGCATAGAAAATTCATTATTAGACAATAATCCATGCAGTGTGCAAGTTAAACACACAGTGCCTTGCAYCACACTGGCCAACATTTAGCACTAAATAATCTTGAGTGTTCTATTTTATTCCAATTTACCTGGCTGAGAACCTGCCAGCTGTTACAGCACCCCTTACCATAACTAAGTCACAAGACATTCTTTAAAATTTTAAGAGCTGGAGATAGAAATGACCACTTTAATATTTAGCTAAGAATACAATATACTGGCTCAGATTCCTTATAAGCATTTGCACTGAAGCAGAAAAATGTAAAAGTGYTTAAAAGTGATGTGAGAATATTTTGTAAACACTGCAGCTCAAATCTAGAAAATCTTTCATTGTTTTATTTGAWAATAAATTTGCAAAGGAGGCTGACATGTATAAAGTGTTTTGTTCTAAAAGCACACAAACCAACAAAAAATCAGCATAACAGAACAACCCCCAAAATACACTCTATGGTATTAAATAACTCAGGTGTCTCAGCTCAGACTCAGAATGTCTGGCAGTCTTTACTGTTAAATAAAAGTTAGAGATATGTCAGAAAAATAATCCCAAGCATCATTTTTCCTGTCTTGATTGCTCTGGCTCTGCCTTAGAGGATACTTTTCTATCTGCCCAAGCTGCTTCTGACACTCAGCCAGCTGCTTCCTCGTGTGTGTGACCAGCAGAGCCCAGCCCTCAGCAAGGTAGGTTTTCAGTGCTCCTTGGAGATACACTTCTGCCTTCTGGGGACCTTTCTTCCTCCTTGGAAAATGAAAAAATGAGCACAGAGCAATGTAAGAACCTTTGCAGCCAGGAAAACTCTCTGCACCTTTTCTCAAAGGGCTGATGGGGGAGGAACACTGCAAGTAAATGCAGGACAAAGTGCAGCGAACCATTATGATCTTTAATTTTCTGATAATAGATCAACATATGGGCCTTCCTTATTGCAATTTACTTCAGCAAGTAGGAAAGCAACTAATGTCATTATTCCATACGCAGATCTATCCCAAGTCAGAACAAATGAGATGAAGGAATCTCCCACAAATGAAACAAAAGCCACCCAAAGCTTCTGACAGTTAACTAAAAATTTGCTTCCTCAAAAATTTTAAAGCAGAAGAATGAAAATGAAAATTCAATGAATTTTCAATGAAAATTTTATTACCACACCGCAGTTCCATGGCAGTCTTTAAACCTAACATTACTTCCTCTGATGAAAATTTAAGTTAATTTGGGAGAATTTGTTGCAATGTGGAGATCAGACTGCTTAAGTAAATATYGGTGGGAAGCATGCCCCAACATATTTTCCAAAAAAAACCCACTTATGACTCCTAAATTCTTCTAAATAAGAAATACAAAATGACACTGAAAAATGCAGGAGGTTTTCTCAGTGGATTTCAACAGCAGGGATAAAAACAATAAAAAATTTGGAAATCAGGAATCAAATAATTGTTTCACAGGAGGAAAAAAAAAACGTTTTGCAATGATAACTTTAAATATGAAATGGATTACTCTCCAAAGACATGTTTCCTGGTTTTTTTAGATAGATGCAGTTCATCTATGTAGTTAAGGTAACAACTGCATTTACTATAGCCTGCTTCCTAAGGAGGCCTCTAACATGTTTCAAAGTTTACAGTTATCTTTCCCAGCCTTTTCTCCCCAGAAGAAGAAAGGACCAAACTAAAGAACATAGAACAGTTAAAGGTAATAGTACAAAATCATGAGGTGAGAATTAAGGTTTGATAAAAGAGATTGCTAGTTTTCTTTTTTCCCCCTGAAATACAGCATGAAATAAGGTTTGTGTACATTTTAAGAAATACTTTTTTAAATTTCTGTTTAATTATAGCACATCTTTCTCAGGGATAATATTCAACCTTTTCAAAGGCAATGCATTTAGGACATCTTAAAGAGTCATTTACATATAAAACTCTGCCAAGTCCTTTCCCACAAGCTTAGCTGAGCGAATTCTTCCAATATTTGTGTACATTTCAATGGTGGCATGGGACAGATCCTGTATAAAAGAAAAGAAACCATTATGAGCTTTATGTATTTTTGGCAGCTGTATGATTATTTCACACAAACTCATAGCCAGAGACTAAGTTACTGCAACAAAATGCCCAGAATGAGTCACATTTGCCCTGAGCACAGAACACACAGAAGTTTGTAACAGGCCACCTTCACTGCTCCTGCAGCTGGTCATATCCCACGTCTGTGAATGCTAAGTTATAGTCAGAATAATTATTTTCACAWGAGTGCCTTAAAGGAATTTTGTTTGCCTTCCTAAATTGAAGTTTATCCCTCATCTTTAAGCTTTAATCTCCAATGCAGCCACAGTGCCCAAATGTCACCTTCCTCCCCTTGCCCTAAGCTTTAATAACAGCAGCAAACCTTTCTCATAAAATTAGCAGTTACAACACTGTGTTCAACCACCCAACTTCTTTCAAAAGTTCATAATAATCTCTGGCCAGATATGTAAAAATAAAAAAAATACATCCCATCGTGACAAGATAAAGGGGAATGGCTTCAAACTGAGAAGGTATTTTTTTWAAATGCAAATAAATTATCTTAGGTGTATCAGTAAGTTTTAACTAATTCTTGTCCATTGAATACAGGACAAGATTAAACATGGGTATACATAAAATGTATATATTTACATGACAACTACACAGAAAACCATCTTTTAGATGGTTCAGATGGCATCTGAATTTCCACTGCATATAAGTGCAGTCATAAATACAAAGAGAAATGGCAATTCCTCTGGCAAACACTACAGATCTCACTTAGTTTCTTAAATTTAAGAAGTTACTGCTGAGCTTAGCAGACATCTTCAGGTGCAAGTTGGAACTGAATAGGTAAGAGAAGCTGGCAACTCTCAAGATTTTAATTCTGATCCAGCTACACAACTCGTCCTACAAATAAGTAAAGAATAAAAGTGAAAACCAGTATCTTCAGACAAAATGTTTTGAGACTTTTTCTTTTGATAAAACTTTGTGAGATTGAGTATCCCATAGTTTTCATGTTTCAAAAAAAGGGATTCCATTTTCCTTCAAGTTTTCTCCAGAAAACCTTATTGGCCATATGCAAATACGAGAAATTTTAAAGGAAAATTATTTAAGGAAAAAAAAAAAAACAAGCAAAACTGGTTGGAAGAAAAAAAACCCAAAAAAAAGTAAAACCAACAAACACTGTCAAACCAAGCCCTCAAAAAATCAAACACATTCTTGTGACAGTCAAGACTTTTTTTTTTTTATTTAACAATCTTCTATTTTAAAAACAAAACCAGCAAAATAAAAAACCTGAAATCATTACAAAGGCTCCTTAGTTGGGGAGCTGTCAGGAAATAAAGATACAAAATATTWGAATTCTCATTGTGCATCAATCTATGCCAGGTACAACCCAATTATCCACAGATGTCCCACAGTTTATATATATTAAAAAAAAAATCGACAGTATAACTTTAATCATGTAATACTCACTGCAAAATGCAAGCCCAAACCATTTAAAAGGAAGCTGAATTCACACATCAATAATCTTCTGGGAAAGAATCAGTTAATTCTGAGTTTGGGATAGCAGAACATGACAGCCATGACACTGGCTTTTTTAATATCTAAGTATACATACCCACAGATAATAACCTCCAGCTCATATCTGTAAATATTAAAGTTAATGCGAATATTTGAAACTTGGGGCCCYTACAGGGTTCCAGCTGTTAAACAAATCAGCCTTGTTGTGTTCAGTGTGCAAGAAATAACCTTTGATACCAAAACATGGAAATACAAATTTATGTTCTCAATGTATCTTCTCAGGTTTGAAAACTTTGGCCCYATTTATTCTACAGTGCAAACACACACAAAACTAATATAAATAAGCAAGACTCATACTTACTAAGTAGTGTTTTTCAAAAGCTTCTACAGATGATAAGGCCTCTTTGAGTTTCTTGTAAGGGCTCTGTGATGCATTGGCTTTGGAAAATGCAGGACAAGAAGTGTTACTTACAAATACACTCTGAGAACAGCACCCCCCACATCCCATCCCTGCTTTTTGTCCAGTAGAAAGTAGAGAGAAAACTAAAAACTAATATCACTTTACAGCTCCRGGTGCAGGTTATCTATCTGCACACACAATCAAGGATGCTCCATTTGTTTTTCCAATAATTTTATTTTAAATATTTGTCTGAAAGCATTAAGACCTTAATTCAAATCCAGTATTGTTCAAGACCAATCACCTAAATACTGTTAAGTGGAGCATCGATGGAAAAACTTATACTTGCAACAGTAAGGAGATGCACTGGTGGTTTGAAATGCTAAATAGGCATTAAAAGAACTTGCAAGAGACAAAGTTCTATCAATATGTGCGTGTCCATGTAGGGATTTACTGATGTATTTCTATGCTATGCAATTCAGACAAGGTCAGCTACTGAAGGAATCCCAGCACTCCTGGCAGTACCTGTTTCAGGGCGTTCTGCTCCCAGCCCTGCTAASAGATCCACAGTCCTGTTAAGGTCTTCTGAATTGGGTCCCTTCTCTGACACAAGTCCACACAGGTAACCCAGAGATTTTAACTGTAAGAGAAGCCAGATGCTTGCTTTCAATAGGCTGTAAAATCAATATTAAACTCCTCTTGTTCTATTACATCRTTCCATTTTCATTGCTTTCATATTATGCTGCTTATAGGATCTCAAAATTAACTGTTATTCTCAAAGTATAGAGTAACTTATTAAGGAATTTAATTGCATATACGTTATTACTGACTCAAACATTGGAACATGTGCCTACACACACAGATCCCTACATGCACAACACCTAATCTGAATARATCCTTCTGGTTTTCAACACAAACACAAACAAAGCTTGAGATGTTCAGTAGTTATGACCAAAGATTATTTCTAATAGCTGTGTCTGTATTTTTGAAAACTGCATAATCAAGAAAAGCAGGCAAGTCTGCAGTACAGTGATTAGGCAGCTTGCAAATCCACCTGAAGTACTGTATTTGGATGAAAACCTTCCTGAAAAAGAGATTAGCCCAGCTAACAGTGTTAACAGAGTTAACTACCATAAAACCGCTTCTAGACAGCAGCTSGTGGCTTAACACCAAGAATATTGTCTTAAAGAAGCTCTTATCTAYTGGCCATTTGGTTAATTTACTTAGAAAACTCAATCAACTACAGAGGTAAGCTTGCAAAGGAATAAAGGTCTCAGCTTTTYTTTTAAATTTATTTTAAACTCCACTTAATTTTGTCACTAGCTGCTAAATTTCTTCATTCGTCAGTTCCACCTTGCTGCTATTCATTATCTAAAATTCTTCCCTTTACCCTTTGTGTTAGAAAAATGATGGAAGGGAAGAACACTTCCAGCTCACATTGGAATTTATCTTCCCTAGAAACTGTAAGGAGAATGGGAAGAATCTGATGCACCCAATTGCCATTTTAAACAATTCTTTGCTTCCTTTATTCTGATCTCCACCCCCCTCATTTTTTTTGAGCAATAACTCTTCAAGGTGAAATTTCATTTCCCTGCTTTTGTAAGCAAGGACCTCAAGGGCTCAATTAGAGAATTATTAAGTCTACTGAAACATGAGCAAACTATAATTAAAATAAAGAGCAAATATTCTACAGGCTATGCAAACAAAAGGGTGAGTCTTCAAAAGATGTTRGTCTTCAAAAACATCCAGAGATACCACAGTAGACTATTTCAATAGTTTCTGGAGTTTACTTTCTTTCTAAAATGTTTTTCAGCAGTGGAAAGCAGCAGCAACCTCAAACATCACCTCTTTCATAGCAAMAGAGTAAGTGGAACTTGAAACATAAATGTCTCATCTAGACTAAATGTACAGAGCCCAGTATTAAATTCCACAATCAAAAGGACAAAATCTGTTCCAGGGAAACAAATATTCTGTTTCAACATTGTAATACCACTACCCCAACACATAATTCACTCACCTTCTCCGTGGCATAGCTCCACAGGCCAACTGTGTGGGAAACATTTGCATCTATTTGAGCCCTATCACAGCAGCCTTCAATTCTCTGTAAGACTTCCAAGCAACTCAARAACACCCAGCAATCCAAAGCTCCAGGAGGAACTGAGACCTGGTGATGAAGAGATAAAATTAACTGGGAAATAAACCATCATCAGATGAGAAAATACTTCAGCTRAAGTACTTTTCTTGATACAACACAGCAAAACCTCTTGGAAGAGTTTACTCTCAGAATACACAAAGCACAGCCCAACTCTGGCTGCTTCCTGAATAATTTATATATATTAGTTCATGAAACATATTAACTAGATCTGATACATTCATCAAGATGAAAGAGAAGGAAAGGAAGACTAATAGGTCTTGGAAAAATTCCAAAAGTCTGAAAACTCAGTTTAAGGAAAACAGAGTTAGGAAAAATTTCTGGAAATAGACTACTACTTTCCTAAGGAGACGTCAGTTCTAACTGAGACTGAAATGAAAAGTATAAAGAAGTGTTAAAAACCTGGAGAAAACAAATTAGTCTCTAAGATTCCTTCACAAAAATAAGCTTATTCATTGAAGGATAAGACATCTATCATGGACAATAAATTAAAAAATGGAGATGAAAACAAACAAAGGAACACAGAGAAAGACAGAGAAAGACAAGAGAGTYTGATACTAAAATATTTTCAAGAATTAAGAGAAAGATGAGCATAACTAAAGACATGGAATATAGACACAATAATGGTGTTTCAAAATCCTGTTCATAATAATGCAAAAATGTTCCTTTTRGAAAGACTATAAAAGTCCTAAAAGCCATCATAAACTAAGAGACTAATGGGATAGGAAAGTCCAAAGTATGAGCACAATGAACTTGAAGAAATAATAAAGATCTGAATTCTGAAGGAATTTTCAGGAATACAAGAGAGTAGGTTAGATTTCTGCTGTGTGTTCAGTGGTGTCAAGCCATGTTAAGAGGTTTGCCTGCATTAAGRAAAGGGATCACAACAGAGATAAGTACAAGCTGTGCACAATTAAGTGTCACTGTCTCACAGTCAGAACACTGCATTCAGTTTGGATCACCMCAGCAAGACTGGAACAGCAGAAATAAGAGACAGTGCAGAGGAAAACTCCAAACAGTGGGAGCACAGGACAGACCTGGGATGCAGCAAAAGGGGAACTGTAGGAAGTGCCTTCAGAGATCTAGAAGGCTACACTTTGGAAATTWAAAAAAAAAACCACAAAATGCACACACAAATAATACTATCTGTGGGAATTACACATTAGTTTGAGAACACATGAAGGTGTCAGCAAAGCATCTGAAGCAGATTTGCAGTTTTTAAATGCAGATGAACAGATGGAACTTACTACCACAATGTCAGACAGGCAAAAGTTAGCAGCTGCTGTTATAATGGCACAGATAAAACTAACAGAGCACYCATGGGATGAGGACATGGGTAAGCCACAAAGTGATATTCAGAAATAATCTTTTTGTTACAGAGGATTAGCCTGCATAACAGCATACTAACCACTCTGCCTTATTTCCTTCAATAMAACACTGCTATAGATTTAAATTATGGGAGCTACAATTCAACAGATTGGTAGTAAATTCATGAAAGAAGCAGACAAATGACTACTAGTTTAGAAAATAACTTTTCAGGTGAAGACTAAAACACTTTAACTAAACAGATTTGGTTCCTAGATGCGATGTTTCCAAATTTCTTCCCAAAAACATCCTCATGATGACACAATCAGCTGCAGCACCACTGTTATTACAGCATCATTTTGATAACTCCCAGCCAGCCCTTATTGAATGCTGGTCACCAACAGCTAAACTTGAGAGATCTCATTAGATCATTATTGTATTTGCTGGGAATTGCCCTGAYAAAGGCAGGAATGATGAATCTGACTCCATGTTCTCAGAARGCTAATTTATTACTTTTTGAYACTATATTATATTAAAGAATACTATACTAACTATACTAAAGAATACAGAAAGGATACTTACTGAATGCTAAAAAGATAATAATGAAAACTTGTGACTCTTTCCAGAGTCTYGACAAAGCTTGGCCCTGATTAGCCAATGAACAACTCACACCAGAATCCAATGRAACAATCACCTGTGGGTAAACAATCTCCAAACACATTCCACATGAGCACAACACAGGAGAAGCAAATGAGATAAGAATTGTTTTCCTTTTCTCTGAGGCYTCTCAGCTTCCCAGGAGAAAAATCCTGGGCAAAGGGATTTTTTCAGAAAACGCCACAGATCATCACTGGATGAAATAATTCACATAATGGAACAGATAACACTGACTCACTTCCAACAGCTTGAGCTCCTGCACACAGTTGTGAAGAAGCTCCAGTGCTCTCTGGGACACCTCCCATGGCCTCTGCAGGAAGATTAACAAGGTGCACTGCCGGGAGAACAGGTAACTGCGCAGGTCCAGCAGCGTGGCCTCCTGGTTCTGGATCAGCTCTCTCTTCTCCATGTCTATTGGCTTCCTCAGAATTAAACCATTCCAGCTCCTCACTGGCTGGCAAAAAAACGTCAGCCAGTTTGCACCATCTAAATAAACAAAGTTAATATCCAAGAATYAAGCACTGCTTTCTAGGAAAGCCTCTTCATCCTCCCTCCAGAGGCTGTGAGCTGCCTTAGTCCTTCCCAAGYTTATCACGTGGATAAATGACTTATTGTCTTAGCTTTAAAAAGCAAACCAAAAAAACCCACCAGAACTTCCACAGCGAGGTAAAATAACWGAATTTCACATTAATTTCCCATAGGCATTTTGTCTTCATTGGATGTTTGTTATCAGTATAGTGGCAACCAGTTTCTAATTTATTTCTTAGCAATTAAGCCTACCTGAAGTTCAAAACAAACAAGCTTTATTTGTGAAGTATTTCTTACTCAACCATCACGGATGGATGTGCCCCCACTTCTAGGTATTGCATTGGGTTCAGTCAGCACAAATCTATTTCACTGCAATTACTCCTGCACTATATTTTCACCAGATTCATAAAACATATCTGATTAAAGCTGTTATATAACAGCATGTGCTTTAGCTCATTAAAACAGTTTAAAGCTATTTGATACTTCTTGCACAGTAATTTTTCCTCAAAAGTGAAGTTAAATCTTCTGTAGTGCAGATTAAGCACCTATTTCTATTAAGTTTTGCAGTGATTTCCAAACATCTTGTGTAATTTGAGGCAACACTGAATGCACTTTTTGAGGAAGCTCTTTACTGAAAAACCTAGCAGTGAGCTGTAAAAACAGCAGCTGTATCTCAGCCAGATCAATACTTGTGTCATTTCATAGTTCAGGGCTCTGGTTGTAACAATCATCCTATTAGAGCAAAACACAGGTTTTCATTAAAAATTGCTTCTAAGCCTCACAAGACAAGAAACAAAATTTTGGTAAGACTGTAACTGATGGATATTTGTGTTTGCACACAGCATAAAACAAGAGCACAAACTGCCTGGTGCAGCCTCTCTTGGACTGCCCAAAGCACAGGGCTGCTCAGCACAGTGTAGGAATTCATGCACTCAACATTTATTGCACATTTTCAGACACTTACCACCAGCCCCAAAGTTGACAACGTACTGAGAGAACAAGGCATCCAGCTCATCATACTGCACCAGGGCATCCTCAAACTGCTGCAGCATCTCAAAGACAAAGGCCAGCTCTTCCTTTTGGCACACAAGCAATACAGGGAACATGTTATTGACATTATTCATGTCTGGTATTACAGCCTGTCCTCATCCATCCACAGAGCTCCAAGAACTACTTTCTCTAATTTTTATTTCACACATGTAAGATTTCTTCCCAATACAGGGAAGTCTACAAAAAGAATATTAAATCATACAGCTCTGCCAGTAAATTCTGATGTGTATCCAGATCCTGATTCACTACAAGATATTGCTCATAGAKCTATAAAAAGTTTGAATTTAAATAAATAAATGAATAAATGCTGAAGACTCATCTCCCATAATAGTGCTGATGATTTTCCCTCAGTTTACACCATGAAGGCATCAATTGCAGTGCATCATAAAAGGGTTTTTTGTACACAAAGCCAAACTGCTAAAAAGGAAAGGCCTCAAAATAAGATATATCCTATGCAAAAGATAGCACATTCAGTCAAAGGAGACATGAGGATGCAGTGGAGTAGAGATCAGCATTGTACAGGGACCAGAAAGTTCCAAAGGAATCAAGACCTTTAATTTTATCAAACAAGAGGTTCTTGCTTTTCTCTAAACCAGCTAAAACAAAAATATATTTATAACTACATGAAAAAGAGAATTCATGGCACTCTCTATATGGATTACTTCAAAATAGACACTTTTTCTAAACATCACCTCCAAAAATACTGATAACAATCTGAACAGAAAGAAAACAGCAGCATTCATATTAAATRCCAATTGTGAGTTTTAGTGTGTATGCACAGTAATGGAACATTTACCTTAAATTCAAGATCAACTACTAAAACACTTTCTAGATGCAATTTGTTTGCTTCAATTGAGGTTCAAAAAATTTTGACAAGCCCAAAGAGATTTTACTTTTTTAACAGCAGGAAACTGTATTRCTGTATTAATCTGCTGCAATACTCAAATCTGCTGCAAACAGGATGCAAAAATGCTGCTTTTAAACCAGTCTCCATAATTCCTGCCACAGTCCCCAAAGAATGATCAGAACATTAAAAGGACCAGAAATCCAACCACAACAAAAAAGCACCATTTTTAAAACTAGGACTCAAGTATTTTCTTCTTGAGCTCTTCAATATCAAGAGACTTTTACCTGGACCATGAAATACTCGCAGAAGCTCCACCCTGGCTCAGTCCTTTTCTCTCTCAGAGTTCTCATGTCATCTTCAAACTTGCCTAAGTTTTTGGTAAAGGACATGAGAAGCAATGTCCTGAGTTTGGTCAGGAAGGCATTCCAAGATTCCTGAGAACGGGAAGAGTCTTTCAAAGGGTCAGAAAGTACCACACATCTGTAAAGAGATGGATAAAATTCTATTTGAGGAAGAAAACACATAATTCACATATAAATGCCCAGCTGAATACTGTGTATTTCTGACAAATTGAGAATGARCAATATTTAGTTTTTCATTCCATATTAATCAAAAGAAAAAAAAAAAAACAAGATAAGGGTTATGTTTGTTTGGAGGCAGCTATGTTGGGGCTTTGGGTTTGTTTTTGTTGGTTTTTTTTTTTTGGTTGGGGCTTGGTAGCTTTTAAAAAACTTTGTCATGTGATATAGTTTATGAGAACAGTTAAGTGTTTTATCCAGAATGAGCACTCTAAAGCTTTTTTTTTTTTTTGAAGCAAATAATGGATACATTATTCCAACTACTTAAATATARGTAATGCTGTAGCTAACCTAGAAAAGAAAAGTCTGCCTAGCAATACAAATCAGCAGAACAGCAAATATAGCTACTCCTGGTAAAGATTATACAAAATACAAATCAGGATCTATCAGTTCACATATAGTCAGCCTTCCCTAACTCACTTGAAATAATCATCCATAATAGATTCTTGAAATATCTCAATCCTATGCRCTAAAACTTCCTCTGCTTTTCTCAGAAAATAAGCAGATCCTTTTAATTCACAAATAAATCTACTTTTTCAGAGCATATTCCTTCCTCAGTTTTTCTATCACAATTTATTGACATCCAAAAGATAGGAAAATCTCTCATGCAAGTAAAACWCTATTTCTGGTTAGAAAATCCTATTTTGTTGGCTTTAATGAAAGCAAGAACAGTTTCATACATTCAYTACCATTTCCTTAGAATAAAAACATGTGAAGAAACTGGCCTTATCTCAATTATCTCAGAGTGGAAAGGTGATTAAGTGAACAGCAGRAAGTACAATGGCAAAAAATCAGCCCTATGGGCTTCCTATTCCCTACTCACCTCACTCCTACTACCTGCCACTCTGGTAAGACTTTTGCAAGCACCTAAGCAAACAAAAAACTCTGAAGGTCTAAAAGCTGATTAGCATCACACTGCTCCCCTTAAACCTTTCTAAGCCAGGAGGAGATACTTGAAATCTATTTGACACACATTTCAAAGCTGCCACAAACCCAGGAAAACTGAAAATAAAATTTCTCCCTTTATTCTTTGTGCCAGCCTCCTTCAAAGCACAAATCTTACAGAGTCACCAGTGTGAATGCTGGACATCAAGGGAAGTCTTTAAATGAGCAAGGAATGTTTTGTATATGGAACTGAGTTTATAAATCAGCACACTGGTCAAAAGATGAAAATGTCTGCAAGCCCAAGAATGCTCACCTGTCACTTTGCTTGTTACAGAAGTCATTCCTTATTTTATCTACTATAGAGGTTCGGGGAAGGATATTGGTTTTGTTCTTTTTCTTGGCATCACTCTCAACCACCACAATCAGCCAGTCCACTGAGCTGTGAGCTTTGAGAACGTTCTGCCACTTGGTGATGTCATCCTTGACTGTGGTTTTGTACACTTCCGTGTCCTGGGATRAGAAGTGGTGAATCATCAAATCAAACAGACATTCTGAACAATTTCAAAAGGCAAGTTTTGTTCCAAAAGAAGGCAAACAGAAAGACACATCAAATGGAATTAAAGTGACAGCAAGTTCACTTACTGAAAAAATCAAATTAGGTAAAGCATAGTAAAATTCTAGGCTTTTAATTTAATTAATTTCCAATATTTTAGTTAAAAGCAAATATAGTATTTGGTACMTTATCATTCTTTAGATGACTGAAATTAAGATTTTTAAACATCATTTAAGCTCTTTATTTTACACCTTCTGGAGCTTTACAATAAAAACATGTTTACAAAGCTGAACTGTTTTATTCTCACATAGTAACAGAAGTGTGGTATTTCCAYCTTCTGCACTGCTCAAATCTCAGACCTGTTTAAAAGCTTATTTTGCYTCTGGGTTGGTATTACACAGATAAATACAGATAATTCTTAACASTGTTCTGGATTCTTTTTGACTGGTCATGGATCAGATGTCACCTGTGTCCTTCAAGTGGATAATTAATTCACAACAGAGGCAAACCAAAAGGCAGTGAACTGGAGATAAACAGGATTAAGACATTAGACATTCCAAATCTTGCCCAGTTAAATTGCTGACATCCACCAGTACCTGACAGACACAGAATATGGAACTAAAGAAAAAAAAAGTGTATCTTTAGATTTCAGTGCACCAACAGATCATAACTGAACCACCCTGGCCACATTTCTGTGTTACAAAGAAAGTGCACTGTGCCACTGCAGCGTCACTGTAAGATCCTGGGGGTTTTGTCACAAAGTACTGCAAACAGGTTATTCAAATGCCTGTCCTCTTAGTGTCAAGTAACATTACAAACAGATACTGCTTATGGCAAGAAGTGCTCAAGCTAAGTTTTGTTTCCAGCAATATATCAGGTATGCATGCTCATGTAACCCAGACTTAATTGTTTTGACTTTCTGCTTGTGCCGTCTGTTATTTTCATTTGTTTTTCATGCTTATGTGAACAATTTCATTTTTAAATTTGAGTTTTTCCGAGTACTTACACAACATTCTGTCCAATAAATATGAAGGAAGGGAAAAGTCAAAAGGGCTTTATTCCCCTCTTTGGGTAATAGCTCCTCTTTAAACTGAACAAAGTTGGATTCCAGGTGAATCATCTTCGGAGCACGGCCGTAAGACCTACAGGGTTTAAAAACTGAAATTAGTGGACAGAATAGAAAAATGAACATGTGTTGTGAGGAAGAGAAATAAACTGAAATACTCTGGGACTGGAAACCCACAAACTACCCTCACTGTAGTTGGTATAAAGTCAACTAAAATTTGGTATTGCTTGAAATGAGATAAAAGCTCCTTCTTGAAGAAGAGSAGCTAGAAGTTCTTCAGCTTTCTTTCAGTAAAAGATTTTCTGTTGCTTTAGGACAAGTAGAAAATACCAAATAAGAGAATTCCCCAAATATTTTTCCAATCACAAAATGTTCAAATACCTAAGATGTATTTCTGAAGGGAAATACATCTAATTTCATGTGAGTTCTACCTACATTCTTATTGAGAAGAAAGCATACCACTTTCAGAACACAGCAGCCAAAGTACATCAAAGCACACCAAGACAAACCCACAAACCACAAAATCAGGAAGAGAAACACAGCATTACTATCATTTTTCCTTTAGGCAAAGTTGAAGGGCTGAAAAGATCATCCCCAAGTGCRCAACATTCACTTTGAGTGAATTATCTAATTTCTCCAATTTCTTCGAGTCAGTTGCTCTGTTCAACTCAATTTATGGTAAGAGCTCCTCAGAAAACAGCAAATACACATTTACCCAGGTCAAAAYCAGACATTGAAACAGAATCACAGAACAAAAAGTAAGTTTACCTCCTCCATTCCATGGGTTCTCTAGGAAGCTGCTGAGAAAGTGTAGGATACAAGGAAGTAAATAAATTCTGATCTCCAGCACCTGAAAATGAAAGGCATTAATATATTAATACATGAAAATTATAGAATATGTATTAATATGTTATTCTACTAATGGTCTGCWGTTATTCAGAACATTTAATTTTGTCTGCTATGTGGAAACTGGAGTCCAGCACTGAACTAGAGTTTTTAAAATCACTTCCAAGACCTAATACAACACTTTTAAGCAGACACTGTTACAAACTTCCTATTGTGATTTTCCAYAGAGCTACATAACCCATATACCAAAGAGAGTATGATAAAGCTGGTGCAACTACAAAAACAAAACAAACAGCTCCTTAGYTGGAGTCAYTGGGTAAAAAAAAAAAAAAGTATATTTAAAAATATTCCAGAATTTAAGACTTCCCAAACCAGAAGACTGGGTAGAAAGTGATTCCTATCATTTTGTAGCTGGGCCTACGCTGAGAAAATTTGATTTAGCACACGTTCTGTGTGTTTTACTGGATATGATTCCTCTCTCCTCATTTCTGGGACTGTTGTTACTACAAAACACCTCCCTGACTACCAAGCTGTTCTGCAGAAACATGAGGTCTGTTAACACAGTGCAGGTCCCAAACAGCTACATTAAATACAACACCACTGCAGAAGCTACTTAGATACAAGCCAGAACAAAATGCAGTGTTTACCACATGAAAAAAATGTATTACCAGTAACCTTTCAACAGTAATTCTTAAATTCTCTTAGGTTCAGGAAGGATATGACAAGGACAAGACATTAATTAAGATTTTAACAGCCTTATAGGCAATTCTGCTATTTCCTGGTGGTTTTCCTTTTCAGAACCATTCTGCACACCAGAACAGGAAGATCCTCTCACCTTCCTGTGGAACTGGAAGCTGCAGAAGTACCTGACATCCTTTTTTCTCCCTTCAACCCCCCAGTCTCACATCCAGGCACAAAGCCARGCACTGCCTCCACCTTCCTTTAGCATTCTTTAGTTCATCTTAAAAATCCTTTTCTAGTTCCTCTCTCCTTTCCCCAATTTTCTCATATATATTATTATTCTCCCATATAGTATTTTGATTGCCAGCACTAGCAGAATTCTATCACTACACAATAAAGTATAGTAAAAAATTAAAGAGTCTGATTAAGAACAAGCAAAACCTGCTCTTCTGATGCCTGACCACATTAACTATTATTCAATAATGCAATTTCATAAAAWAGCTAAAAAACAAACCAAAACCAATTAGCACTTTAGCCCTGTTTCTCCAGAAAAGTACCTTATGCTTAATCCTTCACCTTCATGCCATCTGAATTAAGTGTACCATACCACATGCTATTTAAGACCACAAGCAAATGCCCTGAATGAATGCTGAAACAAGTGTTAGTCATAGTGTTAATGCTGTTTTAGACCAAGCTACACCTCTGTGAGCCAAGCTGAGAACAGTCTATTGATTTACAACTCATTACTGCCCACAGAGAGTGAAACATGGCTTAGTGACTTAGCAGCAGCACGATGACCACATCAAAATGAGGGTCTGCGAGCTCCAAATCTGCTGGAAAGAACAAGCCACATATTTTATCTCTGGAGCATACTACACTGCACCTAAAAATTCAATGTATGCCATAAAAATATTCCAGAATTCAACATCTTAAGTAAAAAGGACTTCTACTGAATACAGAGGAACTAAAGGATAATGTGTAAGCTATTCAGACAGACACATCACATCATCAGCTTAAAACAGGTATATTCATTTTGCGACCAGTCAGCTTTTCCTCCTGCATTGGTTTTGAGGACAYATCAAATACACAGAAGAATGTGTTTTATGATCAAGGCAACACAGCCCTCTAGGATTAGAAGAAAAGCGAGAACAGACCTTCAATGTGAAATACATTGGCTGTCTTTGAACACAGACCAAAGCTGCTACCACGTATTTCCAGCACCCAAAGGGCTGCAACATTTCATGTTCTGCTCAACTGGACCCTGTACCTACTGCAATCAGCATGTTTGAGCTGATCAAGCCAAGAACACTAAAATGAAGTTATCAGCAGGCAACACCAGCACAGCACTGACACAGGACCAGCACTGATACCAGTAAGCACAGCAAGGAATTGTAAAGGCTGTCAGATGCACAATAAATTGTGAACTGGGTGCTACTGGGCTGCAGGGAGGGAGACAAGAGCACAACCTGCACAAATAACAGAACAGAAAGTCCCAAAAGATCACTATTTCTGGAGTGGTGTTGAGCAAGAGTCCTACAGCTCAAGAGACCTCCAGCATGGCAGAAGTCTCACTCTCTGCTCTCTCTCTATATATATGCCTCTAATGCCTCAGTATCTATGATCTACTCTCCAAAATATACACAAAAGGAAAAAAAAAAGATGGAAAATAAAGAAGAAATAAAGGAGAAAATACAAACAACACCATTACAGGAATTTTTGCTTGTATCTGACTGAATTCTATGAATTTAATGAATGAAACATTCCAAAACCCCAAGTAACCCTAGAATTCAAACTTAAAGCAAACCCCAAAGAGTCTGAGAATGGCTTCAAAGATTTATTTGTAGGACTTTTCGTCTTTTTTTTGCAAGTTGCTGAGGAGATTGTTTTGTTTGAGGTTTTTTGGAAAAAGAAAAAAAAATAAAAAAAGATGATGACTCGACTGTATCACAGCATGGCTTGGTTGAGACCAACCCATTTCAGTGGGTTGGTCTCAACACTAAGACCCAAGCCAAACCATTCTATGGCTGTCAGTAATGGGGCTAGAGTGTAAATGATTATCAAACACAACTGAAAGGGACAAGGAAGGATGTGCATATATGGGAAGGGAAAGTAATTCTGGAATCCTATCGTAATTAAAATCAAGCAGCCTTCTAGAGAAGGGTTTTCAACTTTCAGAACCTACAGGCAAATAAGACCAAATCTCCCACAGAGATGATAACTAGGGAGTAACATTAGACTCTGGTAACCTCCTGGAACACCTCAGCTTTTAAACCATGTATGTCTGAATTAATCTACTTCCCACCTGGACGTCAACAGACACCCCACTAATACAGAAAGAGCAAGAGACTCTTTCAGTGATACCACACCAAGTACAGGTTGCTCCTGCACATCAAGTGGTAACACACAACAACTGAAAGCAGTAATGTTCAAGTGATATACGTTAAAAAGAAATACCCCAGGAGAAAGAGAAGAACAAAGCAYCTGTTTCCTTTCTTTCTACATGACAAAGTTCAAAGGGTAGGGCCTTTGGCACTTATCTAAACGCTTCCCGTGCTGTGGGCGGAGAATGGAGCGAGAGCAGCCCCGAGGAGAAGGAACTGGCGGTTTTGGTTCAGGAGGAGCTCAACATGGCCAGGCCAGGTGCACTGACAGCCCAGAAAGCCCAAATTGTCCTGGGCTGCATCCAAAGCACCGTGGGCAGCAGGGGAGGGGGGGATTCTGCCCCTCTGCCCCACTCAGGTGAGACCCCACTGCAGAGCTGCCTCCAGCCCTGGGGTCCCCAATGTGAGAGCGACATGAACCAGGTGGAATGGGACCAGAAGAGRGACACAGAGATGCTCAGAGTGCTGGGGCACCTCTGCTATGGAGAGGGGCTGAGAGAGGGGCTTGTTCAGTCTGGAGAAGAGACCTTTGAGCCCCTTCCAGTGCCTAAAGGGCCTCCAAGAAAGCTGGAGGAGGGACTTTGTACAAGGGCCTGGAGTGACACAACAAGGGGCAGTGGCTTGAAGCAGAAAGAAGGTAGATTTTGACATCAGGACGAAATTCTTCCATGTGAGGGTGGGCAGGCCCTGGCACAGGGTGCCCAGAGAAGCTGTGGCTGCCCCATCCCTGGGAGTGTTCAAGGTCAGGCTGGATGGGGCTTGGWGCAACCTGGGAGAGTGGAAGGTGTCCCTGCTCAKGGCAGGGGTCTGGAACAGGACAATCTTTAAAGTCTTTTCCAATCCAAACAATTCTGTGATTCTTTCCTCCTTGTCTTTCCTCCTGACATTTTGGTAGATCAAATCAGTGCAGCCTTCCTCCCTTTCCTCTTTCCCTATCTAGGACATTTGTTCTACTCTAAATTTGTACAGGAGCAGTGAAAACCAGAATGACCACCTCATCAAGGGGGACATGCACTCTTTGTASCAGCTGTCTAATATGAAAGAACCATAAAATATTGACATTTATTAGGTTCATGCCTGCTTAAAACAACCAAAATACCAAATATATTTTTTCCTAACACTTTCCAAACTTCTTAGATGCTTAGAGGCTTTGTCACTGTAGTATCTAAATATACCACAGTGATTTTTTTTCCTCTAGAGGAAATCATCCTAACCCACTAACTACACAGGCACCTTAAAACAAAAACTCCTGAGGTCAGATGACTAAAGAAGACAAATATTTTCCTTTGATACCAATGACAAGCCCAGTCAGCTGAGATAAAAGGCTTTGAATACCTTTAAAAGAACGCAGAGCCAAGACTACACATTGGTGGTTTTGTTTGGRTTTTATCTCCAAGTTTCACTCACAGCTAACCTTTCTGATCCCTCTTACTTTTCCACTAGTAAAAAGTTCTACTATGAATCTTAAATCACTAGCCTGTAAGAAGTGGATCTACCTGAAGTTTTGGTGAGGTTTTTATATTTACATCTTTTAAAGGTCCTCCTCTCTCCTAATTCAAACTCATATTCAAGAGAGGTCTAAAAACCAAAACACAACACAGCTAAATTGCTATTAAAAAAAACATAGCTGATTCACCAGAAGAAAATCCTTTCAGCAAAACTCCACTTCTGCACTTCTGAATCTGTAAAACAGGTTAAAACTAACAAGTATATGCCAATTCTTCTCAAGACAAATGTAGTCAAATATTTAAGCACAGAATAATGTATCAGCTACACAACAGTGATGACTTACAATGCAGGCAGGAGTTCTGGCTGAGAACAGGGGAAATGAATTTATAGGATATAGTTGTTAAATGGTCTCACTAGCAGCAAATCACTCTAATCACCTGGGCTACATCCTGTTTCTTGCTGCCACATTTTTTTATTACATCTATCTATCAGTAACAGAAGAACTATTGAATCAAGCTCCTCTAGTCCCAGAACAATATTCTTAACTGTAAGTATTTATTTTCACCCCAAAAGTASGCAAAATTCTTCCCTTTCCCTCCCCACCCCTTACTTTTATTAATCTTTCTGTTCCTGCTGTAGATAATTGCAAACATTTTCTCTTCTTGGGCCTACAAAGCATTTGCTGATGGTTTTTCTGATGCTGTATCACAGCACATTCTGAACATGGACCAGATAAAAATGATGCATACCATTCTCTCCAAAGACTATATATAAGTCCATTATGCTAAAACAGATTATTGACAGTGAGAGCAAACATGCAAACACACAATATGAACAGACAGAAGACAATATAAACAGATACTACGAGTTGATAATGGAATATTCCACAACTGCATGAAGATAATTATAAAAGAACAGCTTGTTAGGAAAGCTCTGAAAAACCTAACAATTATTTMATTTTGCAGAATTGCCTTTAGTCTCCAGCCTCCTCTTCATATGGATAGAGCTAATAATTTAAGTGCAAATCAGCCACCTAAGGATGAGTTCTTGGGCTGATATATATGTGCAACAACATTATATTGAAGCTCCAAAGACTCTCTCAAAGTTTCAAATAGGATTCCTGAGAAGGAAACAACATTGTTTGGGTTTCCTAGGAAAGCAAGCTGCACTGGCTTAGAGATTTTGTAAAGTCAACATTTTACAGAAACTACTCAAGTTCAAGATGTTTGATGCAAACACTCAACTTGCCTCTGCAAAAAAAACAAAAAAAAATAATGAAGCTAAAAATAACCCTTCTATAGCAGTGAGAAAGCTGTAAAATGACGGAAAGCACTTTTAAGCTTACCAGGTCTGGTAGCAATGCAGATAAYCTGCTACAAATGAGTTGAGAGTTTACAAAGTAACCTGCCAGAGAGAGCAGAACCACRCTGGACAGCCAAACTCCCCAGTGGCTTTGCAATCTAGTAAGACTGACAGGGTAAAAAATATGGCTCAAATTAATTTGGAATTGAGTCATCATGGCACTCAGTCCTACCTGACAAGAGTGATTTAACACTCGGGGGTGCTGCCATACTGAGAAAAGGGAAAACACATAAAGGAACAGCAGCTTTCTGTGAATATACTACTTTTCCTACACTTGGAAAATATGGTTATCTGTATGCCTAGAGAAAGGGTCTCTAGAMGTTTGTCATGCCTTGCCAAATTCTGTGAATCTAAAAACTCTCCGTTAAAACTACAAGTGTTTACAGTGATGCAAACACAATAAAAACAAGGCTAATTCACTTACAGCTTCTGAGGGCAAAATAATGAAGTTACAGCACTAACATGAAAGAAGTGCTGACAAAAACTGTATTTGCAACTGGCATCAGATGTCCAAGACACGTGGAACCTGCCACTTTTTCCCAYAGGCCAAAGCCTGTACACAGAGTGCTGAATTCAGGGTTGTGCCAATACAGCAAACAACTACTGCCACAATACAGACTAACTCAGAGATTTGAAAGTACACTTTACCAAAGAAGTATTCCTTTCAGAGCACTGTCAAATTTATTTCAAGCAGGTAAAAACATCAGTTTACAAAAGAACTCTGCTATGCACAGTGTYGAAAAGAAGTTTCACTAGGAACAAAACTCCCTCTTCAGTTCTCTCTTATTAAGAAGAAACCCTAAGAGTTAACAGGAGTTACTTCATGATGCAAAAGTTTACCTGACAGAGATTAATCTGAATCTTGAAGCAAAAGGAATACTTCTGTTCTGAAAAACACCCTCATTTAACTTCACTCTTACTTCACATAATCAGAATCCAGCCATCCTCTCACAGGTCTGTTTTGACCCCACGTGCCCCTCCTGGGTGGGACACTTATCCAGTAAAATTCCAACTGCCTGAAACTGGAACCACAGACAAAGATAAACTGTGTTTGTTGAGCAGTTTCTAATATTATGACTTTTAATGTGTTTTGCAACAAACCCACACCTAGTCAATCCTTTCCCTGGAAGGCCAAGCCTCACCTCTCTGTAAATCTTTAGCAATAAAATGCTTAGAGGAGCTTCCCTTCAAGYAAGACATTATTGGTGAATGCACTTATTCGAAATACTACAGTCTCTAAGTACTCCACTTCTGTGAACAGAGAAGAAGAGAAACTAAAGCAGTTACAGTAAAATGCATYCCCCATTGAAATCTAATGTTTAGGTTTAAAATGTAGCAAGTCACCCTTACTACATTCACCAGAGAGGTAATCTCAGAGCACTTTTGTTGAATTAACTCCTGAATTAGGCTGTCTCAGACCAAGCCACTCCAGTCCATACCAGTAAAGATATTACTGTTGTGCTTGTCCAGGGCAATAGAAATAATTTCCTCAGTCCAGGAGTGAGGCACAAGTGACACATAATGCTCACCTATCTCATTTTTAAGTCTGCTGCTACCATGCTGGACRAGGATAAGAACAAAACATTTTACAACCATAATGTATGCTCACTCACCACACAAAATTGATACTGTTTTCAATATCAGGCAACTGGGCTTGATTGAAATCTGGTTAAATTTCATGTTTGGAAGTTTGAAAATTCCCTTGTACAAAGAGACCAGAGTTCTTTTCAGCACCACTAACAAAAAACCCAAGGTTTTACCCTGAGGTAAAACTTTGTGTACTTCAACAGACTAAAATGTTACTTAAATCATACAGGAACAGTGAAGACTGACCTGCACCACCAAGTCCCCCTGTCCCACACATGGAGACTCTCCAGTGCTGAACACACATAAAGCCAGAATATCTAAAAAACAAGCCCCCACAGCCTGAACAGTAGCATTAACACCAGCAAACTATATCCTCCAGATGTTTCTGATATGCACATTTTTTCTGACTTTAAATCTGAAGTAAAATGGATTTCAAAATTCTTGAAATAGGTGAGTAGAGAAGATTCAGTACAGATCGTGTTCACTTCAGCTTATGAACTGCATTCAAAAAAAGGAAAAAAGTTTAAGACAGAAAAAAAGCGCACTTTTATAAAATAGTCTGGACAAAATATATACACACAGAGTTCCACAATTATACAGCTACAAGGTTACAGTTGGATACTTTTTCTAAGTAAGGTCTAAGACCTTAATCACCAATATATGCTTACTCCATGATAAGACAACACAGAACTGTGAAACAAGTTTCTATTTCACAGGCACATAAAGCAGTCCCAGTGTTCTAGTGATAAAAGTGCAAATATATATTTTGTTACATCATCAGTAGATACTTCTGACTAAGACCAGCCACTGGCTACCTTTTGTTAAA
Source organism: Cardinalis cardinalis (assembly GCA_014549065.1). Taxonomy (NCBI): domain Eukaryota; kingdom Metazoa; phylum Chordata; class Aves; order Passeriformes; family Cardinalidae; genus Cardinalis; species Cardinalis cardinalis. The sequence goes on along the minus strand of JACDOX010000165.1, from coordinate 539,973 downwards.
AAAGAAAAAGCAGAATTCTCTATGCTGATCTCATCCCCTTTACCTTTTTATTAACAACATTATGGATATAGTTAGAAYAAAAAAGACTATTCCAGTTGACAGGAACCTACCAGGATCATCTGGTCCAACTACATGAGCACTTCAGGGCTGACCAAAAGGTACAGCACATTAAGGGCACTGTCCAAATATCTCTTAAGACACTGACAGACTTAGACAACACTCTAAGGAGCCTCTTCCAATGCTTGACCCCTCTCCTGTTAAAGAAATGCTTCCTAAGGGCCAGCCTAGCCCACGTGCTTGTTTTAAGTGAACTTTGAGTGCACCCCTCTACACCTGTAAGAGCAGGAGGGATCACGTTTTACATCAGGACCACCAGCCTGTSTCTGACACCTGAAAGAACTAATTCACAGCTGGAAGCAGGAGATCCCGTTTTGGTTAACTAAACCCTCYCAGGGATGGAACCAAAGCAGTTTAAGATTAAAGTGTAATGTCAGTGGGCAGGCATCAGTGGGATCGCCGCAGAGGATGCCTCGTCGCAACTTCTCTTAGCACCAGCAAAGCCACACAAAGCTCGCTGACAGGAAGTTTGGGGTTCACCATTTATTCTCACATTTCACCCTCTTCCCCTAAACACCTCTGAGCACGGCATTCGCCTTGTTATTTACTACAGAAACAACCCCAAGTTTGCCCACTGCCATCAGAAAGGGGGAGGGAAGCAATGAAGAGGCAAACCCCGCCATCAGATCCCTTTTGCAGGCGCCCTGTCCCCACCCGGAGCTGCGGGAGCCCCCCAGAACCAGGCACCGGCTCCTGCCTCCCCCCGGGCCCGCCGGGGGCACCGGCCGGACCCCCAGCCCCGCCAGCAGCGGCGGCGGGGACACTCACARGTCACGATGGGCTTGTTCTCCATGGTGTAGATCACGGGGGGCTTCTCCCTGCCCTCCTCCTCCTCGGCGGGGTCCATGAGCGGGCGGGGTCGTCAGCCCCGGCTCCCCCGCCCGCCCGGCGCCATGGAAACACCGCCGGGGGGCTGGGACGGGACGGACAGGCCGGGCCGGAGCGGGGGTGCTGCCGCCGCTGCCGCCCCCCCCTCCCCCCCGCCTCCCCCCACCCCCTTCCCCGCGTCCCTGCAGCGCCGCTCCGGAGGGGAAGGCGGGCGGGAGAGGCTCATCCGCTTCCTGGATCACCGGGCAGGCATTACCGCTTCCGGGGAGCGCCGCCGCCGGGGAACCCGGAAAACGGGGAATGCGGCCGGGAATGGAGGGGGAACGGGGACGGGGACGGGGACGGGGAGGGGGGTCCCGGCCTGCGGCCCCCGGCAGCCGCGGGGAGCTGGGGTGGGGCTGCCCCTGAGGGACGGCCCGAGGCGCCTGAGGGGCAGAGCCCGTGAGCGGTGGTCGGGGTTGGGGTGGCCGCCGGAGATCGCTCAGTCCATCCTCCTGCCCCTGAGGGACGGCCCGAGGCGCCTGAGGGGCAGAGCCCCCCGGGCCGCCCTGAGCAGTGACAGCCGGCGGGAGTCACGGAAGGGTCGGGGTTGGAGTGACCGCCGGAGATCGCTCAGTTCATCCTCCTGCCCCTGAGGGACGGCCCGAGGCGCCTGAGGGGCAGAGCCCGTGAGCGGTGGTCGGGGTTGGAGTGACCGCCGGAGATCGGTCAGTGACCTCCGGAGATCGCTCAGTCCATCCTCCTGCCCAGGCAAGGTCACCCAGAGCAGATGACACAGGAGTGCGTCCAGATGGGTCTGGAATGTCTCCAGACAGGGAGGCTGCACACCCTCCCTGGGCAGCTGTTCCAGAGCTCTGCCAGCCGCAATGGAAAAAAATTCCTCCTTGTGTAGGGGTGAAACTTCTCGTGTTTTAGTTTATGCCCATTGCTCTTTGTCCTGCCACTGGACACCACTGAGGARTCTGGCACCGTCCTCTTGGCGTCCTCCTGGGAGATATTTATATGTATGGATGAGATCTCAGTCTTCTCTAGACCAAACATGCCCTGCTCCCACAGGTTTTCCTYATAAAAGAGATGCTCTTTATTAAAATGAATCTTATTTAAATTTGTTGCAGGACTTCTGTGAGGCTTTGGTGGACTTCGTGGGCAKCTGCCTGATGTGTCATTCCCATGGCTGTTCCTGGCTAGTTCAGGCAGTAAGTGCATTAGGGATCATATTTTCCACTGACTTCAAATATGTRAGTGAATATGGCCCTTGAAGTTTAATGGTTTATAATGTAGAGGTTTGAATGCATAGAGATAATAACACCCCATTACACTTCTGTTGGGTCTAATTAGTGGTATTAGAGTCATAAAATTGACCCTTGTTTTACTTCAGACTGAGATGCTATTCCTTTCTTTTAAATAAATCTGCTGTTCACCTGGGTCATCTGCAGTTTCTTCAGAATAAAGAATCCTGAACTTTGAGGGTTTTCACTTACTGTCTCAAATAAAAGTGAGTAAGATCTAGAAGAACATATTGAAAGTAGCCTACCATAAGGGGTAAAAATGGAAAACACTGCATACATGTGTAAAGCTAAATGTAACCTCAGGTAGGACTATAAATAATCTGTGAATTAATAATAATTCTTTATTTCAAGGTGACATTGTGCTCAGGTGGTTTAGGTGTTCGAATATTTACAGAAGTCAACTTGTTTAGAATTTTCTTTCAGTAAAACCTTAACCCTATTTTCTGGACCTATAATGTTGATTCAAAAATAATTACAGCATCCTTATATTTCATCCCTTARTACTGCTGAATACTCCCAGTTTTATCTCTACCATTTTACTGGGGGATTATTGGTTGTTTCCTATTTGAATATTTTCACCAACATTTGCACAGAAATTCACTTTCACCTTGGTTGTAACTTGCTTCCTTGCCACAGTCAAATTTTAAGAATCTTGCGTAGCACAATAAAAATTTTTAGTCTGATTTTTCAGGTTTWAGTGAGCAGTTGGACACAAACATTTTTTGTGCTGTGAGAGTCGAGACMTACCATGGTAGAATTTTATTTTAAAAATGTCAGCACTTAAACACTGCTTTACAGGATAAGTGTATGGCAAAAATTATTCACTGAAACAGAAAAGAAAAAACACTCTTTATGCACCTATAAAAAATTAGAAATTCCTCCCAGTAAGCTCCTAAGTAATTCAGATGCCCAAAGTGATTTTGTGCGTCAGTCAAATGGTCCTGAAGAGCACAGGTAGGGAAACAGGTAAAAGCCCAAGTCAAATGTATTTATCCCCTTTTCTCAGAGATTAGAGCTAAGGCCAATAGATCATTTGGATTAACATTTATTCTCTATAGAATTTGATAAATAATTAAATTTTCTCTCTAGATTTTTATCTTTCAGTAGAGCTGTTTCTATTAAAAACAAACCAGCCAACCAAAAGAAAACCACTGTCCTAGCCCTGCTTGCTGTTTTTGATAGCAAGAGAAGCAAATACATCTCCATTTGTGGTTTATTCCTAAACCATCTTCCTCCCAAAAAACAAGACAGGCTCATTAATACAGGCAAGAAGACTCAGGAAAACAACTTTTCATTGTGTCTCAGGTGCTTAATTGCCAAAAATACTTGAAAGTCAGTTTGACAGGGAAGTGAAATTSACTGGTCTCTGATGGGAAAAGCAGATCTTTTATAGCAACCTACACAGAGAAAAAAAAATCAAGCATTTGGAAATTGGGACTTCAACAATTTTCTGGTCCTACCTTGCATTTTGGAATGAATGGATGGAATTTTCCTTATGTGGAAAAGGGARAAAGGGACCACTTGAAGGGTAACTAGAATTTTGCTCTTCCTTTTACCTTTACACCAGCTAAAATGCACTCTCTGTCCCTACTAGAAATCATTACATGTCTTAAGTGAATATCAGTCTTGTATCCACAAAACATAATCATTACAGACACCAGGCCACTGTGGTGCTACAGTTCACTCCCATTTTTCAACCTSTCATGCGTGGCAAGATAAAATTTCATTCTTTCCTACCAATCAGTCTCTTTAGCCAAGCAAATTCCCTTCACCATTTCAGATTGCTGGGTATCAGGTGCCTAAAACTTCTCTGTTGCCACACTAGCAGGGCAAAATTGTGCCTGCACTTTGAATGAGGAGTCAGTAAGAGAGGAGGAGCTGAATTTGAGGTAGTTGATGGCCAGGCAGAGCCTGTACAAGTGCTTTTACGTATCAGCATTATCATTTCTATTCCAGCCACAGGCTTAGTGCCCAAGTAGGTCACCTCTGGGATGGATCTTGACTTTGAGGCACAGTGTAAAGGAGCAGATTAATCTAAGAGGCATTTGTATGACTGGATGGAAAGACTGCATGTATATTACTAAATCAGGAAGAGTTTCCTGGTTTCCAAGTCTGTGCATCTCATTTTCCTGTGSATTTCAGGTTGGTGTGGAACAGAAGTGCACAGCAGCTTTTCTTTTCATCCCTGCTCCACAGCCTGTGCTGATGGAGCAGGGCCATAGCACACACCATCAACACTGGGGTGTTTACAGGAACAGGGCTCTAGCACAAAGAACAACCTCAGAAAAATAGACTCTCTCCCAAAACAAGGCACATAAACTCATTATGTTTCCACAGCCAGACTCTGYACATCACACTCATTGGTTTACCTGCACTTCATTAACTGTTTCATTAGCAGGAGCTGGTGTCTCTTTTTCCAACTTTCACTTTGTGCACTCTGGTTGTGCAGCCTCGCCACTTCTCCCTCAGTTCACAGCTTCTCTCTGCAATAGCATTTTTACAGAATTCAAAGTTTTCTCCCATCAAAATTTTGCACAGTTGTTCTTCTGTGATGTTTCTTCTTATTGATGACCTAGAGATTTATACACCCAGTAGCCACTGCYACAGGCAGTCCCATCAGTACCTGGCTGGGTTTGGGTTAAGCTAGCTTCATGGGCAGTTTCTGTGGCTTTTGGGAGCTCTCCCTCCTAGAGGTGGAATGAAGTCTGACTTGAAAGGTGGGAATTGTTTCAGAGGAAGAAACTGGTTTCAGAGGTGCTGTTTGTGTATATTGTGTGGTGGTTAATGTAAACCAAGGGTTAAATTTCTCATTGTCCTGTTCTATCATATTTTAAAAGCACAAACCCAGTGGCACAGGTGTCAGGCAAACAGAGGAAGTCAGCATATCTCACACCTTTTTCTGCTCCTGAATTTCCATTTTTTTCTTTTTTCCCTTGCTCCTCTTCTGTTACTGGTTTGTTTAAAAGATGTTCTCTGCAAGGCAGGACAAGGAATTGCACTGTAAAATATTTGGCACTTGATCAAAATGCAACATAGCTGTACTCTTAAGAACCATATCACAGAGATTAATGAGCTCAGTAACTGCAAGAGAAGCTGCAGTGGTTTTCTGAGGAACTGGATCCCGTGTCTCAGGTCTCCCAAAGAGCAAGAAGGTTAATTAAATCCTGGCTCTTTGTTATAACATTAAATCCTAAAATATGATGTCAGTCTTCAGGTCTCTACTGGGACCACTCTTGGTGAATTTCTTTCAAATATTTAAGCAGCAGGAAAATGAAAGGAAAGCACTTTAAGTGTATCCCTAATTGCCTTATGTTTTGATGCAATGTCCATTACAGGGGAAAATCCACGCTTGAAAATGTTCCTGCTGRGTTTGAGAATTATGACAACCATCCTGTTTTGGAGAGGCAGAGAGAGAAAAGATAAACAGAAAGAATGGTGTTGATGAAAGGAAATGATCACCAGCAGGTGAGGGTTTGATAGGATGAAAGTAAAATTGTTGTGCCAGGTTTCAGTCAGGATGAAGACAAAACCAACAGTGTCTACAGGACAATTTGATTCCCCTTCTCCAGTGTTACCTGACTGTCTGTAAGATAACCAGGGCCCAAGGGTATCATGGTAGATCCCAGGATTTGCTAGTAATAGCAGTCATGAATTTCTTGTATCCTCTCATTCATATAAAATCCAAGTAAAGATTTGCCATGAAAAGATTTATCTTTATATTCTCCATATCTGACCACGCTCTTACATTTCTGCTGGATGTAGTGGGTTGAGCCTGGCCAGCAGCCACACAAACACTCTCCCATGCCCAGCAGGACTGGGGAAGAAAAGARGAAAAACAGGAATGGGAAAGCACATGGTTTGAGATAAAAACAGTTTATTAGGTGAAGGAAAGAGACAGAAATGAAGCAAAGGAAATCACTCACCACCTCCCACRTGCAGAGCAGCCATTCTCCAAGCAGGAGCCACCTTGGAAGCCAGAAATTTTCCTTTGTCCCAGTGTTTACTGGTGACCATGACCTTATGGCATTATATTGTATGTAAGGARAAGCCCTTTGGCCAGTTGGGGTCAGCTGGCCCAGCAAAGTCCCCTCACAATCTCTTGCCTATCCCAATTTATTTGCTGGAGGAGAAGAGTGTCCATGTCTGCTTGTTTTTTACAATAATCTCATTTAACAGATCACGTTGGTTTCCCTGTGATGACTTAGAGTCGGATTATTCCAGAGATATTAATGAAATAACATCCAGACTCTGACATATTTGCACCACTACTTAAAACTGAGCCTGTAGATGGACAGTCCTGGGTGGAATGGTAGGAGAGATCTTATATATGTGCTTTTTTACCAAAGTTTTAAGTTCTCTCTGACCTGAAAATTATTACAGATGAGAAACTGTATGGGGAAGATGAATATTTGAATGTTCAACAGTAGCAACGTTTGGGAATGAAAAACTGAAGGAATTTCTAGAGAAAGCCTCTCTTTTCTGGTTGAGCATTAACTTTCAGCTCTGGGGAAACTTCAAACAAATTTTTCCAGTGAGGTTCAAGGATAAATCTTTGCTTGTAGGGATTTCTTACATTTTCCTTTGATAGTTTTGGTAATTAGTATTTAGGGAGAAATGGATATGGAAGTCCATGGGTTTCCACTGAGATGACCATCACTGTATACAGTGTTTGGGATTAAAAATAAATCAACATAATAACTGTAACTAAGTTTTACAGAATTAGTGAAAGAAACTTTAYCCCAAAGAAAGAATTATTCAAGGGGTCAGGAAGAGAAGCAAATGCATCATTTTATGTTTTCRCTTTGACTTGTGGCAGCAGTCAGAAAACTGTCACCAAAAAGCACAGAAAATTTAACTGAGGGAATTCTGGTTCTAATTAACTAATTTCATGAAATCACAGCCACCTGCAGAAACAGAAAAAAAAGGACAAGATTTTTATATTTGGGAAAATAATTCTATAAGATTGTAAATTCCTTTTTTTTTAAATGAGTACATTAAAAGCCACCTYTTTGAATTAGTATGTCAGCCACAAATCATTAGTGGTACATAATAATCAGAATTCTGGCTTTTTATTTCATATTATTGGGAATTAATCATTGACAGAAATGTATTTAATAGCAACAAAACCAGCATGAGGAACCTATTTCCATAGAAGCTCTATTCAAGAGTATTTTCATTCCATCCTTAGATTTCTGCAGCAGAATCTGCTGTGTATTGTGAACTGTTGCCAATCACCAGAGTTAGGAAAATATGGGGATGCAGAGAAGGTGACAGTAACTGTGGAAGAGCTGCTGTGTGTCCCTGTTCTGAAACCTGTAAATGACCACGGACAAACCAGAGGGAAAAACCATTTCAAAATTGAAATGTGCAATCAAAGACCTTCAAGAAGGGTCAGGAAAAGTGAACGGCCTTTAGAAGGGGAGACAAAAGGAGAGAAATCATAGAAATGCTGAAAATATTTAAGAAAGGAGTCTRCAGAAATACTGGCCAGCAAGCCAGGGCAGAGCAGCTGGAACAAGGAGGAGGAGATGCTCCCTGGCCTGGAAGGGAGAATCAGTGCCTTGCTATTTGTCCAGCATAATCTTCAGAATCTTTCCTACATCAGTCTCTGCCTTCTGGGACTCCAAGAAACCTCTTTTCCTGGCAGTGCCTCTCTTCCAGCACCCTTTRAGACAGACTTTCCTCCTCCTCCAAACAGTTTGCTTTGAATAGTTCTCTAAAATCCTACTCATCCGGGGAGGATGCCACAAAAAGGCAGCACATTTGAGTTATCAGAGCAGCTCTACCTTGCAGACATGAGAAARGCATTTGGACTCGGATCAAGTGCTGAATGTGTTACAAGCACGCCAACCCACCTCAGTAAAGAGGAACAAGTTCAAAGAGTGAAATTTTGAGTAGGAAAGATAAACATAATTACCAGGATGTTAATGTTATGTGTCTGATGGTGTCAGCAACTGCTCTTGCTTCCCCTGTACCACATGAACCATGTAAAASAAAGAGGAGGAAAAAGCAGATGTGACAGCCCTTACTCCAAGCTARTTCTGAAGACCAGAGGAATTCAATCTGCAGCTGAGCTACTACTGCCCTTGCCTCCTTCTCTTCTCCCCCAACATGTCATTTAGATCCATTTCCCAAGCCACTCAAACATGTTTAGTAACTAACTAGAAATAGTGCAGTGATCTTGAAGCCTTTCACAGCTCCCTGAAATCCAAACAACTTTTCAACCAGTAAGGGCAGAAATAAGGTCAGGTGCCAGCAGGCAGAAAAGGCCCTCAAGCCCCAGGAGTTCCTGCAGCTCTGGACTATTTTCAGGATAGACCCGAGCTGCAAGACAGAAACATTTCATCTGCCAGCAGGGAGGCACAGGGCWAATTAGCAGGTCTTGAACAGTAAGATTCAAACTGAGACCATCCAGCACTCTCGCTAGTTTTTAGAGAAATGGATGCTATTTCTCTGTATCACCTGCCTCTGCTCCCTGAGCATCCACCTTTTCCCTGATATCCAGCCCTGCTGAGCATGGAGCTGTGGTAGCTGTCATGAGAACATCAGCTCAAACTGTGTGAAAATGGACATAATTCTCACTCCTGAGAGAGGTTTGTGTCAGGAGTTTCATTCTCATTTATGCCACAAGTATGAGTGGCAGAGAGCCCAAGGTAGAGTCCCAGGACAGTCACTCATCAACATAATTCTGAACTTCCTCTGGAGACTGGAGACCTTAGAAGAAAAGGGTTGTTTGTCTGGAAAGTTACCCTATCCTGGGGGGAGTTAGAAGCACAGGGAGATAAACATTTGAACACTGGCTGTTCTTTGGAAAAGGGGGAGGTAAAGGGACACCCCTATGGGATGTTTCCATGTGCAGCTCAAGTGCAGGGGCTTTGGTACCACCATCAGCAAGGTGATTTCATCACCAGACACAGGAAACCTGTCATGGTCTGCCATGAGGGCCTGGGGAGAGAACGGTGTATTTAATCTGTGCACAGCCAGAGAGCTCCCAGCTCACARGGTAATTCACTGTTCTTTTATCAGCTGTACTCTGCAGTGTGCACCTGGGCTCTCAGCTAGGGACTGACAACCCTTTCTTCCAGAATACATTCATTTCTACTCATTTTTACTTACTACACAATTAAAAACATAGATGTGTGATCACTTTARAAAACACAGGAAACATTATTAAAATACAACATTACTAATTATGCTTTTGTGCAAACCTATCATAGTAGTTCTGGGTTGTTATTTCATTTATYGTCCTTCTTAGGAGTAGCTTCTGAAGAGTACTGAAGTTGGTAAGAATGAGACCATAAAATTTCTAATTCAATTTTCCAGACAATAAGGATCTATTCTAAGGATTGTCTAAGGATGATTGTTTAATCTCTGCCCATCACACCCCTGAGGAAGAGCTCACACATGTCCAAGGGATAATGTAAAACTGATGGGAATAAGGAAGGAGGGAATCTTAGACTGAATTACACCATTATTTAAATACTCTTCTCTACATTCATCAAGGGAAAGCTCAATTCCAAATTAGAATGTAAAATTATTAGTTGTTAAATTAAAATGCATTATTAATTAGAAATTAGATTCCCTTGCAAGCTTATCTTAGGCAGGTCCTCCCTGGGTGACAAAATTGAAGTACTACAAGAATAATGAAGTCTGAATAAGAGGCCCAGAAAGCCATTCATAATAAGCATAGAAGTAAATATTCTGATGAGAATCCTCCCCTTCGGAATGCTTATTTTTATTTTTGTGTCCTGCCAGCAGGACCCTCTCAGAGGGTTAAATTGACAGGGTATGTGTGATTTCATGGAGATAGAGGAGAGTTAAACAACCAGATACTCAGCAGTAGCATAAGTTTTGAGATCATAAAGACATCGAGGCCACAAAGGATATTTCCACTACAGGTTTCTATTCCAGGCTTTGATCCTATTAGACCCTTGTGCTCTTAGGAATGAAGCAACTGAGACAGCTGTAAAACAAAATACATCACTGATGGGAGAGAAAGCACAATGAACTCTCTCATCAATTCTTGCTCTGACCCCCCAAATGATAGAGCAACAAATGTTTCAGATGATGCTGCTCAGATCCAGGTCCTGTAGCAGCACTGCAAACAAACCTTCACTGCCTTAACACCTTGTTAGTCCTTTTCAGCTGTGCCTGAAGACACAAAGGTAGAGAGCCTCACCCTGAGCACCAAACTGAAGCTGAGTAAAACTGAGCTCCTCAGTGAGCTTTTGAGAAATGAGGTTTCTTCTTGCAAGTGGACCAACAAAATTTTGATATTTCATTTTTGTAAAGGAGCTATATAGTTATGATGTTTTGTTTTGTATCTTGAGTGGGAGTGAGTACTGTTTTGTCACAGATTGCACACCAAGTACAAGGCCCTTTACCCTTCTGATGGGTGGAATAGCAAATCTCCTTGTCTAGGGGACACAGAAGGGAAAATCTGGGTGTACTGGTTGGTTGGGTGACACTTCTGAACCTGTGCTGAAATCTGTGAGAAGCCCAAGGGAATTAAACACTGACTCCCATCAGACTGAAAAGGAAGTCATGTGCCTAAATCCTATTAGTGCCTGTAAAATTCCCAGACCTAACATTAGCTCCAGAGGTTACTCCACTGAGATCCCTCTGAGAGTAAGCAAAACCCCCCAGATTGCTTCTGTGCAATTTGTTCTCCCTAACCACGTTATGGCTTTGGAGTTAACAGCAATAATTTATGTTCCATTATGTGCACTACTTAATTTAGATAGGCCAGCTGCCTTCCTGCATGGCTGCCAGCAAAAGAGTGCACACTCTCAGGAAATAACAGATTTGCAGGTTTCCCGTGCCTGCCTTTCTAATCTTGCTGGAGTTCTGGGCCGGGGTACTGGGGGGATGTGGTTTCTTTGTTCCCAWCTAGCAGGGAAATAACCCTGGTGTGAGCAAGTTTCCCTCCCCAAAAATACAGAGTTCCAGTCTGCAGCACGGGGTTGTGTCTTGTGTCTTCACAGCTGAAGAATATTCAAAAGTTTTTTCATAAAAGCATGTCTTAACAGTTTGAGGTCTTCTCCATCCTTAAATTAATCAGAAAAGAAATATGGGGTTTGCCAGGTAAACTTTTTTATTGTGTTCAGTTAGAGAGTCTTGCTCTGAACCTACCTGCTGACAGAGAGGAAGCAGTGCATCCTTCTGACAAATTATGCCACTGTAATGCTCTGTATTGAAAACATTAAAATTTTTAAATAACAGAAAAGAATTCTATTTTTAAACATCRGAATTTTGTCATAAAACTTAAATTATGGGAATTACATGATTATGTGCTAGGTGGAACATGAGAAGAAAGCAGCAATACAGGAAAGAGTTTTGCCCCCATTCAGCATCAGTTGTATTTTCCCTATACTTCAGTTTTGTGCAATTGCTTGAAGAAAAGCCTTTCACAGCTGGGAGAAAGAAGTGCCTAAAAGAAGTCAGCCTTGTTTGGTCAAACATAACACTTGCAGCAGTTGTGTGAAGAGAGGAGTAACCTCAGAGAGAAGRATTTTCCCCCAGGGAGCTTCAGGGGATCAGCTCAGCTCTGTGGCAGAGTGGACCATACTTTTATCACCTACAAAGCAGCTTTGATGCACAAAGGGCAGCAGTCTCCTACCTTTGACAAGGAGCTCTGACCTGATGGAAAGCAGTGGAATTCATATTTCATTGTGGCAAAGGTRGGAGGAGATTTGTATGCATTCCAAAATTGATTGGTTTCTTTCTTCCTCTGATCTTCCATATAAATGGGGCAACCAGTAGCACTCAACTACTTGTAACTTCATTGGAAAAGTGAAGAAAAAGAGATGTCACAACTAGGCCAGTGCTGAATTTGGCTTTTGCAAACRTTGCCTGACATCAGCAAGATGAAAAACAAAGGCAGTTCATTTTCACACCACAAGCCACAGCAAAGTAACAGAATCCATCCTCAGAGTGAGCTGTCAGTATCCCATCAGTCATGTGCCATGTCTGCACAGAGGCAGTGACCACAGGTGGCATGGGGACACCTGGTTTTGGCACTCTGCTCTCTAGCAAATGCCTTGGGAAGTAATGTGCTTTGTCTTTCCAGTGGAGAGCAGAAATGTCTACTCCAGCCCTGTCAGCTCAGGTGTCACAACTCCAGCCCCAGCAGCCTCATCATGGCAGCACTGTCCCTTTGGCACAAACCTTAATCACAGCAGSACATGGTGATGTTGGCAGTATAGGGGCCTTCTATATGTGCACAGATCTCATACAATGTGTTGGTATCATATATGTTATTTTGGTAGCCCCTAGCAGGAGAGAAGGCTCAGTGGAGATCCGTGGGGGTGATGCGTGTGGGGGATGAATAATGGAATCATAGAATTTTAAGAAGTTGGAATGGACCTTAAAGATCATCTAGTTCTGATGATGAGCCTCCCACTAGAYCAGGTTGTTCAAGGCCTTTTCCAAACTTGCTTGGAACACTGTCAGGGATGGGGCATCCACAACCTTCCTGGACAACCTGTGCCAGGGCCTCACCACCCTCACAGTAAATAATGTCTTTCTACTGCTAACTTAAATTTCTCCTCTTTCAGTTTTTACCCATCTCTCCTTGTCCTGTCACTGCAKTTCCAGACAAAGAGTTCTTCTCCAGCTTCCCTGTAGCCCCTTCAGACTCTGGAAGGTGYTCTGAGGTCTCCACACAACCTTCTCTTCCTCTGGCTGAACAGCCACAGCTTTCCCAGCCTGTCTTCAAAGGCAAGGTGCTCCAGGCCTCTTATCAATGTTGTGGCCTCTTCTGGACTTGTTCCAACAATTCCATATCCTTCTTATCTTGGGGACACCAGACTTGGACACAACACTGCAGGTGGRGTCTCACCAGAGCAGAGTAGAGGTGGAGAATGTCCTCCTTGGACCTGCTGCCCATGTTCCTTTTGATGAAAGCCAGGACAGGGTTGGTTTTTGGGCTGTAGGTGCTCACTGCCAGTTCCCGTTGAGTTTTTCCTCAGCTATCACCCCCAGGTCTCTCTCTGCAGKGCTGTTCTCAATCTCTACCCCACCCACTCCATAGGTGTGTCTGGGATTGCCCCAATGCAGGTGCAGGACTTTGTACTTCACTTTGCTGAACTTCATGAAGTTCCCACGAGCCCCACCTCTCAGGGCTGCCAAGGTCCCTTGCTGTGGGGTGTGACACACCACAGCTGTGGCACTGCAAGCTGACTTCAGCTCTGCACAACAGGGACCAGGGGTGGCCTTTGGTTCACATCAACAGCTGCCAACAGCTGAGTGGATCAACTGCTGCTGCTGGTCTGAATACTTCCCCAAGTCACACATGGAGAGGGGGAATTAAATATTATCCCCTCCATGTGTGGGATGGCTAAAAGAACATGGGCAGAGAGCACTGGACTCTACTGTATAATATAGGATGTGATGGAATCCAGATTATTTTAACCCACACCACAGCTTTTAACATTTATCTACCTACAAAATCCTGCTTCACAAAGTTTTGTTTCACAGAGGAACTCTGTCAAGCCTCTCAGGAAYGGATTCCAGTTTTAGAAGTGTGTAGAAAGTGCATCAGCCTGTTCCTCACTGCAAAAGCCCTCTGCCCAACATGGCACTCAGGAGGGTGGCACATCTGAACTATGAACTTGCTCCCAGTGCAGCAGCTGATTGTATCTGGTGTTGAGAACACAGCAGTGCTTTCATGGAATTCCAGGCTGTTTTCCCAAATACATTAATGCAGTGTTGGAAGAAAAAAAGTGGAATTAGTGAGATGAAAGCACATACAGAAAATGCCACCACCACAAGCAGCCTCCAATCATGTTTGCAACTTAAAGAGAGGGTGTGTAAGAAGCTCCCACAGCCTGAAGGTCACTGTGATATGGGACTGCTTAGCACAGAAACAAACCACCTAACAACAYTCCCTGTGCCTTCATCCACGGAGCAAACATGTTCTTCCATTTSCACAGCTCCCTTATGCACTGCTGGTTGTCAAACATTGCAGTGCCACACTGCCCCACTGACCCGCCCTTGCCCATAAACCCACTGCTGAGTGCTTCTTMCAGGTGTGGTTGTGGCGTTGGACACTGCTTGGTTCCAGACCAAAATCATCATCCTCTAAAAACGAATTATGGATCCAAGGAGATCCAAAAGAGGCACTGAGGTAAGAAAAGCTGTATTCATGAGAACTCAAAAGGAAGACAAAAAAGTTTCTACTTGCATACTCTTAGAATGGAAGCCCATCCTCTCCACAAAAAATAGGTCCTCCCACACAGTGACACATGACACCACTCATCTGTCATTTTAAGGCAGCTCAGCCCAACCTAGACTGTTCAAAGGGGAACAGTTCAGGGAAGAGAAAACCTACAGGAGAMTCCAAGAACCCAGTGCTTGCAGGGTAGCAAAAAGATGACCCAAGAATGTGATATTGTGACACAAATGTCTTTTGCTAAAGGATCACATAAGCTAAAGAAGAGCTGATGRTCCAGGGGACAGAGCATGGTACAGTGTATGATGCTGGTGTACACAGGAGGAAGTGCTTTATCTTCTAGTGAAAAATAAAAACTTTAAAGATGTCAGATTTGAAAAATTGGTTTAATCTACAGCATCTCTGTGTACAGCCACCCTACCCTGCTGCAGTCTCAACTTAGATTATACAGCTTTGGGGTTACTTTGGAGGATTCCTTAGGAAAGTAAGATACCTCCCTCCCTATTCTGATCTTTTGGAGAAGCCATGCAAAATTTTATACATTGCTGCTTCAGTAGTGAACCATCCCTCTGCAGTTCTCAAGGACTGGCTTTGTGCAGGGAATGCCCATAGGGTTAATCTTGTTCTTGCCTCCCATCCCCACAAAATGATCCATCCAGGTAATTGCTGCAGACATGTGGCACTCATATGGGTCAGTTTGCAGGATTGAGACCAAAAAGCATAAATGGAAATGAAACCAACCAAAGCAAAAAGAAAATAGCCCTTAGTACATGTTTAGTTACAAAAACCAGAGTGGTAAGTAGGAAAAGGATGCAGATCTCCCAGTTACATTATGGCTGCTAATGAACACTTGGAAAAAAGCCAGATGCTGGGCAGTCACTATTTCATTCAAGCACAATTAAACCCCCTCTATTCCATCATAGTATGTACAAAATCACATACAGTTAAATAAACAACTGAAAGCATGAATGAGATTCTAACATACAGTACTTTCACACAGCCAAAGCTTTTTATTTTACAAGACGAGGCTTTTGCGTTCATCTTTTTTCTGAAAGCCCAGTAAAAACAGCGTAAACTACTTAAGCAAAATTTAAGAGACAACTTACAAAGTAAAATTTGCATAGCGCTGTAAATCTGCGTGTTTGTTTGGGCACAGTTCTCTGTAAAAACTACAGTAGGTGACAGGGTTGGGTTTTCTTAATAGCTTCTTGTTTTTCACCAGATTCAGACACACTTCTTCTGAGCATCATAAAATCAAGTGTAGGAAACAACTGTAAAAATGTACAAAAATATATACACATGCACAGTAAATGCATACCCTGTATACAGTTTTATTACTCATTAGATTTGGCTAATAATGATCATCTGGTGACTTACACTTCCCTCCAGGAATGACAGGTTTGCAACACATCAATCAGCTCCAGGAGGGTGATTTTCCTCGGAGAGAAGGTTTGGATTAAAGCTACAGTACTTGCTGGTGATCTGAGGAGTGAGCGAGGCGCCGGCCGGCAGCGGCCGCCGGGCGTTCAGGCGAGTTCAGCATTCAGATGTCACAAGGGACAGCTCGGACACAGCTGAAGCAAAGGGACACGAAGGGACACAGCTTGGCTCTCTGCACAGATGCACATGCACAGAATAAAGGAGGTACACAGAAYCCGCTCATGCCTTGGGGTGTAAAATTTAATTCCTGATTAGGCTCTGCTACCTACTCTTCCTTCCTTCGCAAATTGTATTTTAGTAATTTGTAACTCAGCGTGTTTCCCTTAAGAATGCACGCTGGCCAAAATGAAAAAAGTTGTGTAAGACTGAAAATTGGTAGTGGWAGCCCCCACATTAAGGAATATTTCTAATTTAAATTTTAAAAGTACTATTATATTCTGATTGCTGCTCAAGTGTCTAATTTTAAAATGCACTTTTCTCCTAAAAAGATAAATGCTGCTTCTGCTAGTGGTTTATAGAAATAGACTATCTGCACTCAAGTGCTCTCAACRGTGAAAGTGCACAAATAATCTCTCTTTACAGTTTCAAAAACAGAACAGTGGCACATAACTACAGGTATAACATTTTAAGAAACACAGGCAGCTTTCTAAAAGCCTAGAGAGGCCAAGGATAAGAGAAACACRTTTGTCTTAGATGCCAATCCCATGTCTTTCCAATTCTGAAATATGAAATATTTTCACGACTTTTTCTGGTGGCTAACACACATGGCACAGACCCCGTAGCGCTGACTTCCAGAATGTTCTCACTCCAAACCACAGCAGGTAAATAACACACAATCAACAGCCTGCAAGCATCTTGCTGCGGAGACAATCAGATAAACCAGCCTTAAAGATAAACAGGGCAGAACGAGAGTCCCCATCTGAAACAAGCCCTCGGGACGAATTCTGAATCACATGAACATGGCAAGGGYTATTTTGTAAGTTGTTACACAGAAGTCTCACATCCACTTTAGTCAGAACTTGCCTCTCACACAGTTGTCTCTGCTTTGCAAAGCTCCTGGTGATCGCTCAGTTTTCTCAGAGCAAGAATTTGGCCAGACCTGTCAGTGTTCCTGCTCCTCCCAGCTGTGTTCCTTCTCCCTCACAGCTCCCAGCAGGGCTTTCACCTGCTTCAAATCCCAGCTTCACTCAGCACCAGCAGCCCTGGAGCCGCCGGTTATGATCAGAAGGTTCAGGAATATGGGAACGAGCRGCTGTGACACACTGGGTGGGAGTACAAATTCAGCATTCCCATCACAGGGACRAGCTTCTTTGTGCAGGCACACAGCAAAACTTGCAGCAATTGTCTGCTGAGAATCAGAACCTTCACACTAGGGGACAGAAGCACATGGCATCCAGGAGATGCTGTGAGCTATCCTGCTGTATCTCATCTTCAAAGGAGATGAAGGAATGGATTCTTCACTTTGATCTGTGTTGGCCTCCAGCATTTGCATGAAACACTTGGGTGAAGCCTGCCCAAGTCTGGCTTTAGATTCTTAGCAAATACTTCTCCAAGATGCCAAAACACATCAGATTGCGTCTTCAACCTGAAACACTCTGTGTAGYGTCAAGTCAGCATTATTAAAAGCCTCAAACCCCACATTTCTTCAAAAGGTACATGATGCAAAACCAGGTTTTGGGGTAGTCTGAAGACAGAAACAGTATTTTCAGCAAATATCCCATGGACCGTGACTCCCTTGCTTTCTCATTATTCCAGCTCTTAGTAAAAACCTTGTCCCAACTCCCCTYCACCAGAGGGACCTGTTGCCAGGTAGGGAGGGGGCCTTTGTGAGGGAGGCCTCTTCTCTTCCCTGCTAAAAGTTTTGTTTTGAAGCAGCCAAGTTGCATTAGCACGTAACACAAACACCACCCTGTCACTTCAGACCTAGAGCTGCCAACCAGTGCCAAAATTCAGGAAGAGAAAACCCCAGCCATGTGAGACAGCTGCTGTAGGACTGGCTGAACTGGAGAGCTCAGAGTTCCTGCTAAGAGGTTGTAACCAAACCATCTGCAGAAGATACAGGTGAGCAAATATACAGACATCAGTGATGGAGACAAGAGGTACTATGTGGAAGTGAGCAGTCACACTCACTTTTCCTGTGAATACCAGGCAATTAGGACACAGGCAGCAGTCAGATTCATTGGTCAGCAATTAAATGTAGAGCCCTTCAAGATAAGTTAAAGCAGAACAAAGGAACAYTGCCCATGCTCTTTGTGCCAGAGACAGATATTTTGCTCAGTGATGCAAAGTCAATTGCAAGAGCACATTCAGCCCACAATGAGCAAGAGAGAACTGTAATCCTACCGAGCCAAGGCCTYTGGATACCACATCCTTCTTGAGCATCAGCTCTTTGTGCCTTCCTAACTCAGAAATGCCACGTGGCCAGCAGTCCCCAAGCTCTCTCACCAGGTTCTCAGATGTAGGTCAACGTGATGCTCCTTTGGAACTGCAAATCCCACTTGGAGAGCAGCACCATTGCTGTTGGTGACAATGACAAGTGCTGCCAAGGCCAAGAGCACACATCTATCATCTGTCCATGTTAGTCTGAGAACCATTCCTCTTCGGAGTCAATGTGAACTCCATGGCAGTCAGCTTGCAAGTCCATACTGGAAAACTCTATTTACTCCAAACAAGTAAGCAATAAATGAAAATTCTGAAAGATGGAGAGAAAAAAAACACTCCCATAGCTGTAAGTTTATTAAACCTAACATGGTTGAAAAGCAAAAGACGAAAAACATGATATATTTTTGTTTATTATTGCTCTTAAAGGGCTTGGTAGTCAAATATACAAGCTATGCTCTATTAAACCAGAAGAAAATAAGATATAAAATCTATGCTCACTTTTCCAATCCAATCCAATCCACCTGCTAATCTTCATTAGTGACATTAACTTCAGCTATTTCCAGTCATTTTAATTGATACATACTCTGTGTACGTGTGCGCGCGCGAGTATAAAAACCCCTATTTGAGAGATAAAATTAAAAATGAAGAGATTAGTGTTGGTTTTGTACTGTTTTATGCACTGCTGTAGTTTCAGTTTTTCAAGTGTTACTGATATGTCTGTTTAGAAGAGCAAAATTTAAGTATCTGATGATGTATTCATTATATTTTCAAAAAGAAAGCACGACCAATAAGTTATGATAAGAAAATATGAAATGTTGATTATTCTCCCCTTGATGTACATGCACTAATCCCATGATCCTGAATAGGGAGTTACATGCACTAAGAGGAGAAAAGGATCCTGTAAAGAGAAAGGYTATTCATTCCTTTCTCCTCTAAGCAGCTCCCCTCTTCTCAGCATTAAGAAGGGATTTATTTTGTGAAATTCTTGTCATGCCCATTAATATACTGCTCAAAATGTAAGTATAAAACATAGTCAATGGTCAGCCTGCTTAGCAAGCCTCTTCTGCTAAGCCAGTACAATTTATATATACTCGATATCAGGAAGCAAGTATACAGCATTTGTAACATCTTTCTAGGAAGCAAGAACTATACCCATTACTGAATTACTTAAGAAAAAAAAAAAGGAAAAAAAAAAAGAACCCCCCACTGTTCTCAATCCTCTGGTTAAAAACAGGGAAAACAGGGAAAAGCCAGAGTTAACTTTATCAGCATTTGGATGTCTGACTGTATTTGAAGACAAACTAYAAAAACATCCAGCAAGGAAAACAGAGTTATGGCTAGGCTCTGCTCTCCTCAGTTCCCAAAGCATATTTCAAATTCCACTAACATTTGCAACAGATTTGCAGCCCCTCTCTTAGGGAAGATTTATTGAGGGGACAATGACACATTAACGTTGGGGGTCTGGGTACAAGGATTCAGCGAGGTGGAGTCTAACAGGAGACAGACAGAACTCAGGTCAGCCTTCAAATGCTCTTGTTGAAAAGACCACAAATAAAAATCAAGTGCATGACAGAACAAGTGATTAACGACCCCAAGTAAAATATTTTTCTAAGTTACAAAATTGCTCTTCCAGTGTTTGAAAACAGAAAAACCTGTGGGAGAAGAGGTTACATTCCAACAGTTAAGAGCAAATTTGGAAAGAAGGTAAATTATTACTYTCTTATCTTGGTTACTGGAGCAAAGATGAAAACAACAACCAGTGCTTTGATAAAATCTGCTCTGTACAAAAGTGAGATAAATATTCTAGTGGCAGCTGGGTTAAAGATACAGACCCTGAGGGTTMGCTTCTGCCCTCAGCTGTAGATCTGCAACTCATTTCACCCACTTCTGCGAGCAGCCAAATGCAGATTGTGACCTTCAGACTTGAACATACAGGTATAGTTACCATCTGTTTGCAAATAATTCCCCAGCTATGCATACAGCAGCAACCTACAGAAACCTCCAAATGTGCGTTTGTAAAAAAAGGAAAGGAAGGAAGGAAAAAAGGGAGACAGGTACAGACATGATTCTGAGCTCTAATTTTCAGTGAAAAAGACCAAAATGTCAAGCAAAACTAAAGATAATTAAAATCCCTGAAGAGACCTTATACTCTTTCTAATGCTTTAACAGCACAGCTCACCTTGCAAAAAACTTCACAGGAACATCTAAAGCATGATCAAGTCAAAAGAGCAGCACACCCTATCCTGACACACATAGGGTAAAGTCCTGGCCCCATCTCAATCCATGCTGAAACTCTCATTAGAAGTTCAAGAGATACCAGCATTCAAAATTTGACTGCTACAGACCTTTCCTTTTCATATTTTTTACAAAAGAAGACATTTTGAAAACTATTGTGCTGATTTCTAGTGCTGCCTCCCAGTTTACTGAGAGAGGTTGGCTGAACTGGACTTTGGTAATGAGAGATGCAAACAGAAATAAAAGGAGAATTGAAAAAAATTCCTTCTTTACACAACTCTAAATCCCACGGCCAACCACTAATTAAAAAAAAAAAAAACCAAATGAGCCCAAACAGATTCAAAATTATGGAACATGTTTGATGTGGAACAGGGCAAACAGCACTCARGACTGAAGTAATATTYAGAAATTAAACAGCCTTGAGCAGTTAACAGGAGATAGGATGARAGTGTTATCCTACTGGATCTGTTCWATGGGATGTGCTGATGGATAACACRCTGCTTCCAAACTCCACTATCYGTTCTCCTGCATTACAGAAGTCTTAAGATGTTGCCTGAAAATAAAAAGTGTCAGTGTAACATACAAACAGGATTTCATCTGTAGCCATGACAACACAGCCAAAAAGACTCTAACCCAATGAACACCTGTCAATTCATGTAAGGACGGTGTTTTTTCCTGGCTCATTAGTAAGAGAAGTTGGAAATCAATAAATGTTACGTTGGCTTTAGCAAGAGGAAACATTCAATGGCTCCTGTTGTAAAAGTGAGTGTAGTGCTCTTGACAGAAACCAGTTTTCAGTCATCTGAAGATACACGTGGCCATGGCCAATGCCCTCTTTTCTCCCCCACCCCAAGTACCCCAACAAAGCAAGAAAAATTAGTTTCTTCTTCCACCCCACCCCAGATTTTGTCCCACAGCTTGACTACAGTAATCCTTGAACAGGCAGAAGGTTGGTGCATTCTCTTCAGTCGATGCCTCCAACTTCTTCATTCTTGGCTCAAGTTTTATTCATTAATATTAGTCATCAGTTATTAAGAAAAAGATAGTTTCTAAGTGTTTGTTGTTGTTTTTTAACTGAAGTTAATCGGATACCATAGTCTGGTTATATGTGCTGAACTGCAGCCGTCAGTTATTCCTTTTTCTTGAATTCCTGGTTGCCATAGCTGGAGCCTTTTTCTATTTCAGTTACTCCTATCAGTCTACGAACTCCAAAGGAAGCTTTAAAATATAACAGAGAAATGAGAGGCAATTAAAAGCAGTCCAACCACCCAGGACGTTACATGTAAGCACACGAGCAGAACCCAATTCCCAAGTCAGCAGTGATCAACAGTGCACTGTATGAGGCTGCACAGGATCACAGGTCAAATGACACTCAAAGAGAGGGACAATCCAGATTTAAAAATATAATTATTGCTTCTCTTGGTTCACAGGACATGTAGCATGAACACTGAAGCATATCCCCTCTCTCTACTTCCCCTTCTTTTATTGTTAGGGTTTTTTGTTGCGGGGCTGGGGGTGGAAATTTGGTTGTATTTATGTATGTATGTACATTTGTTTGTGCTGG